>OZ018328.1:55142075-55696645 GCA_963969495.1 Ceratothoa steindachneri
CCCAAGCAAACAAAGTTCTTTATATATGTTCTTCCACCATATACTATTTTGTCAAAGTAGAGCTATTTACATTATCTCCAGGCAATGCATTCCAAGTAACTACGACTATATTACTATAATAATATTTCCTCAAGTCCAGCCTACATCTAGATTTTCTAATTTTTAAACAGTGACCCCTTGTGTTATCACCATTCTCCAAATCGAAAAACTTCCTCTTTTTAATATATCAATCCGTTTAAAACTTTCCTTAATTTAAACCATATTACCCCTTAAGTATCTCCTTTCAAATAAAAACATATTAAGTGCCTATCCAGAAAATCATGGTGTCTCAAGAAAGGTATACTTTTTGTTGCTCTTCTCTGAACTACCTCCAGAATGTTAATATGCTGCCTGTGTTGTGGGAGCTATACTTGAATACAATACTCAAGTGTGGTCTAATATACGAGTTACCAGTATATAGCTTATGAATAACTTCCTTGCTTTTGTAACTAGCATTTTTAATGATAAAGTCTAATACCATATTTGCCTTATTTATAGCCCCTAACCACTGCTTAGAAAACCTCAAAGACGGATCTATTACTAGTCCTAAATCTCTCTCACCATCAGTAGAGTGCAACCAGCAACCTACCATTTCGTAAGTGAATTTCCTATGTTGGTATTTTTGGATGTTGATCTTCAGGAAAACTTCTTCAGAAGACTAGTTTATGGTGTGACTGACTTCCATATTTAGTTCTTGGACTGATGAAAGAAAGCAGCACTCCTGAAATTAGTCTCCTAAATGAAGTTTCAATAAGGTCTCTTTTTCCCAAGAAATTGTAGACATGCAATTAACTACCTAATTGTGTTGCATTCTCATCCGCTACTCTAGGCTTAACTATCTTTTGTTTGTAAAACTAATTCTTTTAGTTTCCTTTATTTCAAATTTGATCAGGAGGTGTAATAAGGTTTTCGAACAGCCTTACTTCTACGTCTATTTCTATAAATTAGTGCCTAGACCCGGCAGTGGAGCGTTACGCCTTGGATAACGTTTTCAAGCGACGTTCATTGTCCCGATTTCTTTAAACTTTGCTCCACTTCTAAGAGGGGGCTGGGTAGCGTACCGACAAGTGCAAGCGAGCGGTTTAAATGTTTCACTTAAATTAGTCTTCTTACACTCAAGATGATGCATTTGATACGCCGCTCGCCAACGTTGGTACGGCGACGCAGAAAGATGTTCGCAACTCGTTTCCCGCTACATTCGTTCTATATTTTTCATCGCTCCTTTTCTTTCGCTCATGGTTAGTGGAGTGAATTAAGCATTCCGACCAAAAATCTCAGTGACGCTGAAACAGCAGCTTGAATTTCATCAACACTCCGATGCTTCTTTATTTTCCGTTAGGAACTTTCAATTCACGCCGTTTATTGGGTTATGACATAGTCGTTTCGTATTAATCACGCCGTGTCGCCGATAAATTTACACTCACTGCTGCCTCTACAGAGATCTCTTCTACGGGAAGCTCTTCAACTTCCTATTCATATGCCTGGAGGGTGCATTCGATTACTGAATTTGCCAGGGAATCTGGGTTAATTGGGAATAGTTAGCTGCAGAAGCTTGTTCCATCCACATGCTCGCTAGAAGTCTGCCTTAAGGAAAGCATGCTTATTGTGTTCATGTTGCCACTTGTGTAGGTCTACCAACCTGGCCCAGTAGTAGGACTGGTAATTTTCATTTTTTGTCTTGTCTAATACACCATTCTGACTCTTCCTTCTGGGACGTCCTTTTTGCAGGTGGCTTTCCACCCTGGTTGGGAGGTATACTGTCCTTTCAGTTTATATTCCGAAGGCAGCCATCTTCGATCCTGCCTACTCCTAACAGATTCCTAAATCGGTTGCAGAAGCCCTTTCTGCTGTTCCATGATTTGAATAGTAGGTATAATTATGGGGTTAGTATACAATAAGTAACAAGGACCAAATCGTTGCGGATCTAATTATCAAACTTAATTTTAGTTATATATAGGGGGGTGGGGGTGGGGGAGGTTAGCGTTAGGTTGTGGTTGCTTGAATATGGGTACATCAACAGTTTAGGGGGTTGAACCATCCAAGTACTAATCCGACCCGATGTTACTTAACAGGGACCATCTCGTTACAGGGTCACACGACAACCTGACGCTGACTTGAGGCTGACTCCATTGTTCGAAAGATAATACTCTCCCTCAGCCTGAAGTTAGGTAAGTTGGTTAAGAGGATCGATATGGTTACCAGTAGAAAAGGAAATCCCAAGCGGCGGATTTTCCGACTCTTTACTAGGGCGTAGAACTCGGGCTGATTTCGGCGTAAGATGAATTCGAAGCGGGCGTATCGTGTATACAGCGAGCCTCTTCTTGTTTTGGGTCGGTAACTTAACCGTCCGCGACTCTGACTGCGACTAGAACTGTGACTGTAATGGTGAAAGTGCTCGTGACTCTGATTGGTTGGATTACTCTAAGACTGTCGTTCTCGGTCTACCCAAGATGTTATATAAGGTGGCGCACACCGTGGGCGTGGCCTAACATAGCCAATAATGTCGTTTAGGCGGAGCCTCCTCCACTCCGTGTTAGTTTGTGTATCTACGGAAATAGAAATTAATTTTATCTCGAATTCCAAAAATACGACTTTGCGCTCGCAGTTTCTCGATAGTAAATTATACTCGCGACTATCATGTCTTTGGTTTTGCACTTGCTACCAAGTTTTTTTGAACAGCTGACCTTTTAGCGTGACTGTGGGAATCGCTTTACTTTGTTTTACTGTCTATGTGTGTGTACATGTACACATCTGCCGCCATTTTTTATTCAAGGGGCTATCTGGCGACTGCCCACTTGGGCATAAGTCGCCGCAAACAAACAGCCCAGTTCTAGGCTACTTTAGCCTAGAAAGTATAATAAAGTTACTTGAGTACAGTACTTAAGTAATCATACTTCGTTACATTGCAACTTTTGTGGTCAGCGGAGTATGAGTAGCTCCTCAGAGATAAGTTATATGATTTTAAGGGCTAAAAGCTTCCCCTGTGCCAATTTTACTTGCGGTGAAATTCGCCGGGCGAGGGCTCGGTTCAATTTTTTTTTCGAAATTTGTTCCTCGTTTTCTTTCGCGAGAATACTTGTCTTTGCTTAGTGGTCGGACTCCTCTTACAGAAGCGTGAACACGTGTCAAGAAGAACGAGGGTAGATTCGCCCATGCCCCATCCTCTCCCATTCTCCAAGAAAATGGGACCGATATCTCGGAATCTGTATCCGTAGAAAATCACTTCACAAGCATGTGGTCTAATCGCAATGCTGCTTTAAAGGCATTGATGACTCGTTGCACTTTAATTGAAGATAACCAACTAGGTTTTGCCCCGAGATAAGGGATCCCTTTAACAACCCGTTTGCTTTAAGCGGGTTGCGCTTCGGTCTCTCTTTATGTGGATAAGGTGATCCTGGTTCAGACGTCTATTTCGCTATGTTCCGACACGGGCGTAAAAAATACATCTGTTTTCTGACTTTTGTTTGATGGGATTAGTCAGAGGTATCTTTCAGATTCCTGACAAATTGCTAACATGCTTGATTTTCGGAATCCGTGAGGGGCTATCACATGGCATGGCAGATTTTCATCCCCTTTCTCTAATCTTCTACTTATTTAAGTTTATAGATAAAATGTTAAATGCTAGATTACTTTATTTATTTAACAGCGGTGATCGCCTGTCTTTGTCTCAGCTTTGTTTCTCTAAGGATTACTCCACATTGTAACCCTCCCTGCAGCAAGGCATTACTTTATAAATATTTAAGTACACAATATTTCTTATTTGAAAATCTATGATACTTCATATTCTCCTATGAAAAATTCATATATGTAAAATAAAAGGCTGCAAATCTGTCCATCTTCTTGTGAGTGAAATGAAGCATGGAGGAAGAAGTTTTATATTCTCTTTAAAAAAGTAACCCCTATAACGAATCTTATCTATTGTTTTAATGACAACGATAAATAAAATTGCTTTCAAACCTTTGTATGCCATAATCTAAACCGATCCATATATATATATATATATATATATATATATATATATATATATATATATATATATATATGATAAATAACACCCACAAGGTAAATAGAAGAACGATTTGGAGCTCTTTCTTCTTTAGAATAAAGACGAAGACGCTCGGAATCGTTTTTCCATTTTCCTCGTGGGTGTTATTTATTATAATTTTGACTCACGTGCAAGTTGTGAGTTTCTTTTCATATACGATGATCGGTCAGTAAGTTTTGCGAATCGGTAGGGCAAAACAGAGGAAGGGGGATGGCTGTTTGTGGGGGTGTTATGACAAGTTATGACAAGTCAGGACCTGCAGCCGCACGCTCCTGCCTCGTCTATTTAAGAAGCAGTAGCTGATAGCAGATCGCTAGTCACAAATTTTTCAACAATGGAGAAGGTTGAGCACCGCGCAGTGATCAAATTTTTGACCAAGGAAGGCAAGAATGCAAAAGAGATCTATGAACGCATGGTTGCAGTGTACACCGACACCGCACCTTCCTATGCAACCATTGCTCGCTGGAATAGGGAGTTCCGCCATGGTCGTGAGTTCCTTGAAGATGACCCCCGTCCAGGACGCCCGTCAGACGTGACCAACGAGGACAAAGTGGCCCGTGTGGAGAGGATGATCCTCGAAAATCGACGGGTGAAGGTCGTAGAAATCGAACGAGAACTTGGAATATCACATGGAAGTGTTATCAACATGATCCACGACATTTTGGCTATGACTAAGGTCTCTGCCCGTTGGGTCCCTAGAAACCTCACTCCCCATGATCGACTTCAACGTCGTCAAAGTCCACATGGCCAGAGTTGCACAAGCTGCCCTTTCGCGAGTGCGGATTTAAGGAGCTCACCCCCCCCCCCCTCCCTACAGTCAAGATATGGCCTCTAGCGACTACTTTTTATTCCGCCAGCACAAGGCTGCACTGCGTGGACGCCGGTTTGGGGACGGTGAAGATGTCCAGCTCGCCGTCCAGGATTGGATTGAACAGCAGTCGGGAGATTTCTGGTTGTCGGGAATTCGAAGCCTCAGGGACAAAGGGTACAAGTGTATTGAAGTCGAGGGTAGTTAGATTGAAAAATAATATAAAACACTTTTCCTTATATCCGAATTGCAAAACTTATTGACCACCCCTCGTGTATATATATATATATATAAATATATATATATTTTTTTTCAGATCTCCTGATGCAAAGAAAATAGGTCGGCTTGTTGTTGTATATGGCAATCAGCTGATGAAGGAGAAGGAGGGAGAGACATGGTTAGGAGATAAGTGGGTATTGCAAGATCGGTCTTTATGATTTGCACTTTTTAAGATTTTAAAAATTTCATTGCCTATAATCCATATGGAGTTTGTGAACCTATAAAAGAGATTTAACAATATTTAAAATTGCTGTGTTGTTGATTGTTTATTTAAATTCTAGTCAATCTGCCTATTATAATAAAGTTAAATTAACTTTAAAGTGCAGAATGACTTAACTAAGTTATTAGGTTAGGCGCCAAAGTAGCAAAAGAATTTTAACCTGTAAAAATGGAAAGTTATTAATATGTGAAGAGAATAGAGAATTTATCTATGAAACGGATGGTCATTGGCTGAATACATTAAAGGATGAGAAGAACTTAACAGTAGTAGTAGATGGATGGGTCACAGGTTTTCTAAGCAGTGTATTGAGGCAAAAAATAGTTTTTGACTTCATTAAGAAGAATGTTAGTTACAAAAGTAAGGAGGTTATCCTTAAACTATATAACTCAAGGCATGCCACATTTAGAGTACTGTATAGAAGCATGGTCACACATTTTAGACATATCAACCTCTTATAATCAGTGCAAAGAGGGCAACAAAGATGGTGGTAATTTAAGACCAAAATAGCGCCGTCATTTCTAATTAAAAAAAGATAGAAGCAATGTTATTCAGCTCATCAAATTACATAGGAATATCTATTTATTTGCTCTATTGCCCTGAGGGGGCCTGCCCTCCCCAGTCATCTGAACCCTTATGGGTTCGGATATATTAAGGTTCTGGATGGGGCTCCCTCTCAATTTTAGGCCACTCAAATTTAGTAAAAAAAGGTGAAACATATTGGAATATGGATGAAATATTGTGCTGGGAACAGCAGAGACGAGCGAGTTCCTAAAACATAGGGAATGAGGGGGCTATCTTCAGCTTAAATTACCAAGATGATAAGAACATAAGAAAAGGAGACTGCAAAAGACCATTCATGGCCTACACTTGGCAGCTTCCCTTAATATGTAGATAGGTTCAGGGTGCTAAATATGTTCTCATTTAAAAGTTGTGTGAGAGCGGATATGATTATGCTTTTTAAAATTTGTTCCAGAGTAGATAAGTTGGATTTTAGCAAGTTCTTTGAGTTGGAATGCAATAATAAGACTAGTGGCTACCACTTGTAATTTAAAAAAAACAGAGGTATAAGTTCGATATAACAGAATGGTTTACCATTCCATCATGATTTAGTTTTTTGATAAGCCATGGTGGCAATTCCATTTTAAGCAGTAGCTGTAAGACTTAGTTTATGAAAACCCATGGTGGCAATTCCATTTTAAGCAGTAGCTGCATGATATAGTTTTTTAACAAGCAATTATATCGATTCCATTTTAAGCAGTAGCTGCATGATTTAGTTTGTGACGAGCCATGGTGGCAATTCCATTTTAAGCAGTAGCTGCATGATATAGTTTTTTAACAAGCAATTATACCGATTCCATTTTAAGCAGTAGCTGCATGATTTAGTTTATGACGAGCCATGGTGGCAATTCAATTTTAAGCAGTAGCTGCATGATTTAGTTTGTGACGAGCCATGGTGGCAATTCAATTTTAAGCAGTAGCTGCATGATTTAGTTTTTTGACAAGCCATTATAACGATTCCATTTTAAGCAGTAGCTGCAAGATTTAGTTTGTGAAAACCCATGGTAGCAATTCCATTTTAAGCAGTAGCTGCATGATATAGTTTTTTAACAAGCAATTATACCGATTCCATTTTAAGCAGTAGCTGCATGATTTAGTTTGTGAAAACCCATGGTAGCGATTCCATTTTAAGCAGTAGCTGCATGATTGTTTTTTTGACAAGCCATTATAGCAATTCCATTTTAAGCAGTAGCTGCAAGATTTAGTTTGTGAAAACCCATTGTTGTGATTCCATTTTAAGCCGTAGCTGCATGATTATAGCCATTATAGCAATTCCATTTTAAGCAGTAGCTGCATGATTTAGTTTATGACAAGCCATGGTGGCTATTCCATTTTTAGCAGTAGCCTCATGATGTAGTTTGTGACAAGCCATGATAGTGATTCCATTTTAAGTAGTAGCTGCATGATTTAGTTTTTTGACAAGCCGTTCTAGCAATTCTATTTTAAGCAGTAGCTGCATAATTTTGTTTGTGACAAGCCATGATGGCGATTCCATTTTAAGCAGTAGCTGCATGATTTACTTTGTGACAAGCCATGGTGGTGAATCCATTCTAAGTAAGTGCGGCATGGTTTATTTTGTGATAAGCCATGGTAGTGATTCCATTCTAAGTAGTTGTTGCATGATTTAGTTTGTAACAAACCAGGGTGGTGATTCCATTCTAAGCAGTTGCTGCAGAATTTAGTTTGTGATGAGCCATAGTGACGATTCCATTTTAAGCAGTAGCTGCATAATTTTGTTTTCATAACTCTGCTTAATTAAGTAATACTGAATGGAACCAATTTTATGTCTCTTAAAATAATCAGGCTTTTTTGGTGGTGCCAAAATGTCACCAAGTCTCTATGTATTTATAATTGCTCTCTTGAGATAGTAGCCATATTTTGGGCTATATTTGGGTAGTGCTCTACATGCCAATGAAGGAGGAAGAAGCTGTCATCATTATCACTTCACTGCTGCCAGAAGCTGCTCTTGATATGCTCTATGGCGATGACATTTCAATGTCTTTTGCAGTGGCCAAGATTCAAACTCTGGATCATTAACTTCAACAGGCGTTGAACTACATCTTTCACTATACCAAAGTGCAGTTTGTTTCCTTTGGCCACTATCCATGGCTCCTCCCTCCTCCCTGACACACATTTATTCATAAATGGGGTCAGTTGGATGTGGTAGATTTGCACCATTTCTTTGGTCTAGTTTTCAACCAGTTCCTTATCTTGGTGGCCCATATCCACAACTTTATGGCTTCTTGTATGCATGCCATGAACATTCTTTGTTCCATAATTTTCAGCACTTGGGGTGTTGATAGGGCTAATGCTTTGCTTTTACTATTCCTTTGTTCATTTGAAGCTAGACAAAGGATGAGAGTTTTATGTATCTGATTGGTGCCAACTGCACATCCCCTATTGAGAGGCTCCTTGTTGATGCTTGGGAGAGGCTGCTCGCTATACACCATACACTGCATTATGTACTTGTACATCTCACATCCTGGCTTCTCACTTGGTTGCCAACCATTTTCATGGCATCCACAGCTGATCTTGACTACCTATACTGTCAAGAGATGACTATCATACTTTAGGCCTTTTGGTTTTAAGGCTAGACAACTCTTTTGAAAGCTTGATGTAGCTCTCAGGCTGGTAGCCCCTCCGGTCCTGCCCTGTACACAACCCTGGAGGTTACCACATTTGACCCTTTGCTGCAATATCTCTGCTCCCAAAGCTTCTACAACACTGTGAGTATTGCCTTAGAACTTTTTGGAGCCCACACTGGAACCATGCCAGTGTACACAGATGGAGTTCAGCTTTCATGTTGTGTTCACCTTGTTTGAAGTTACTGGGGTGTTGCATATGTCTTTATGGCTGAGCTGGTTGCAATATGCCACTGGGTATGAAGATGATTTATAGTGTCTGTTTCAAAGACTGGATTGTAATTTATAGTGAATCATAACACTGAATGCTCTTGGGGCATTTTAATCTCTATACCCCCTGCTTTACAGTATGAGACACCAGTGTTTCATTCTTCTTCACAATGATTACATGGCGGGAGTCAGGTCAGCCCTTCAGGCTGCCTGGCAAAGAAGAGAGGAGACAGCCAATGGGCCAGTCTTCAGGGATCTTCGGGGATGTTATCTGCCTGAGCACAAGGATGAGCTGGATCACTACCACTTGTCCCTTGTACTCTGGATGGATTCATGTGCACTGTATTGTGGACTTGGAGGAGTCTGGCTCCTCCACTATATTTAACTTATCAGTGACAGACTGGAGGGAAGCTGGCCTCCTTGAGATACTGGAGTAGGCTTTTCTTGTTTTGTTTTTTAATATAGGCAAATCTCTAGGTCTTTGATTGTGGTTAATTATGCCTATGCAGGCATATATCAAGACAGGAAATGCTTTCTTAAATAATTTAGGCCTTAGATTATATAAAAGATACCCATAATTTACCTCTTTATGTCCTTATAAAGAAAGGCTCACCACATCATTTATAAAGTGTATTGTTAGCTTCCTCCCATCATATTGTGGCGGCAGGTTCTGGAATTCCTGCTTTCACACTTGCCTGCCCCTCAAGTAGAGTCATATGGCTATTTGAAGGGACAATCAGAGGGAATCTAATTCTAACTTTATTTATTTACCAGGAAACCTAAAAACAGGAAAATAATGACAAACCCCAAACATTGGCAAATACTACTTATATATATATATATATATATATGATGAAAATTAATGCAATATCGCAAGAAAAGATGAGGAATTAAACCACATTCTCCGAAGACAATTTAATTAAGAACAGTTTTGGTGTATCTCACACCCTTTTTCAACTGACACTGGATAGAAAATATAAGAGAAGTGCATATAAGCATAACACAAGGTCAGGTCGTGAAAGATCCTCTCTTTTTCCCCCAATCCCCTACTTGTGGCTAATCGGGGGGGGGGGGGGGGGTAGACCTAAACATATTGAAGGGCTGACATTTTACTATTTTGTTTATTTGCTTTCTTATTACAGGATTAAAATAAAATTGACCCTCAGATAGATTTAAATTAGGAACTAGCTGCAAATGGGTAATAAGCCTTCCCGCACTAATGACTTCAACAAATGTATAACATTGCCATTTAACAATAAATTAAATAGTTTAAAGGACATATTTGGAAAAGCGGGTATTAATCTAGCCTTTAAATATAATAATTCCTTAAACCAATTGATGATTGCCAGGAAACCCAAAGAACATATTAACATAGGAGTATATGCAATACCATGCAACGATTGCCATAAAGTTTATATAGGGGAAACGGGGAGAAATCTAAACAAGAGATTGTATGAACACAAAAGAGATATTAGAGTGGGTAGCAAAAGCAGTGGAATATTTTGCCATATTAGAGACAAAAATCATACGATCGATTTCAATGGAAGTAAAACGGTATTTAAATCGGCTAACTATGTTAAGAGAAGAATCGTAGAATCGAGCTTGATATCGTCAGTTCCTAATTTAAATATATCTGAGGGTCAATTTTCTTTTAATCCTGTAATAAGAAAGCAAATAAACAAAATAGTAAAATGTCAGCCCTTCAATATGTTTAGGCCTAACCCCCCCCCCCTCCCTGATTAGCCACAAGTAGGGGATTGGGGAAAAAAAGAGGGGATCTTTCACGACCTGACCTTGTGTTATGCTTATATGCACTTCTCTTATATTTTCTATCCAGTGTCAGTTGAAAAACGGTGTGAGATACACCAAAACTGTTCTTAATTGAATTGTCTTCAGAGAATGTGGTTTAATTCATCATATATATATATATATATATATATATTGATAGAAAAATAATCACAACAATTTATACTATCTTAAAATAGAGAATATTGGTGAAATGCAAACAAACTCTAAAGAGTTCTCATCAAAACTGCCACTACATAAAATGATCATATATACATATATATATTTGATTCTTGACTTAGTATACAATAATTGGTACTGATAATATAAAAATAAAACTTAAACAGAACAACTGGCCATAACCAGTGTAAAAAAAAAAGGTGGCAAAAAGGGAGAGGGAGGTGGGCCTGCATTCTTCCAAGGTTCTTTCATACGGTTAGGGACTTGGTAGAGCATTCCTAGCTTACAGGTAACTGGGAGGCACAATAGTTTTAATTCCCGCTTAAGGACAATGTCTGTTTTTGGAGGGGCCCAATCAACTTAGAATGCAGTAGCTCCTGACTTTTGTCTTCGCTTACTCTGTTGCTTTTCTCGACTTGACTCACCAGCCCCAAGGAGTTGAAAACAAGAAGGCATTTCAATCAAGGATTCACTGCCACATTCAAGCATCCATACCAATAACATACATACAATCACCTACTCACAGACTAATCACAGACTATATAAGGATTGTGATAAGTGATCTATTTTGCTGGACAATTTTGGGTCTATGGAAAGCATGTTATACAAACCTCATTCATGGGTCCACTGTATGTCAATAAAATATAGAAATAATGGACAATAAGATTTTTCATTCAATATTATATTGATGTACAGTATATAAGAATAATTGGATATATATTCACTGAATATTTTGTGATTTATTAATACCTAATATATATTTTAAGCTGAGGTATTTGAAAGAACTTGCAACATATTTTTGCCATCTTGGTTAATGTAGCATTGATTATTTTTGTAGGGAAGATTTGAATATTCATCATTAGCATCATTGGATTTTATTAGATAATTTCCCCAATTATTCTTGATTATTTTAGTTTCTGGTCTACTATCCTTGATCATTAGTAGGATACTTTATGGTAAGTATCTCTCTTTAAGAAAATGTTCAAATTTCTTAAAAATCCATTTGGTTTTGTTTGATTTTCAGAAATGTTTTCATCAAATAAAACTAAGGAATTAAGTGTTCTATGTCCAAATGGAAGAAGAGTCAATATTAAAACAAATCCTTCAACAAGTATAGGACAGGTAATATTTTTTATTTACATACCACAAGCAATCTAGATTTTCATCTAGATTTGATATTGAGTATCTTCAATTTTATTATATGGAAACATTTATTAGAATATTTTCACCATAATTCTTCTTGCAACTCACTATCATGCATTATAGAGTACAGTAAACCCTCGATATAACGAACTTCAATATAACGAATTTCGGATATAACAAACCACATTTCCTGGCTGAACTCCATCGGGTTTAACAGGCAAGTGTTACGACCATCCTGAGTGAGTGTTGGTGTGTCACATGTCTCCTACAGTGCAAGGTTCGTATCAATACTATGTTGTGCAGTCCACTTAACTTTATTAGTAATTACATACGTATTACATATCCATAACGAACTTGGTTCATTATTTCCATTGCTTTTAATGCCCATCGGGTTTAACAAACTTTTGGCTCAAACAAATGACCCCTGCCCCATATAGTTTATTATATCGAGGGTTTACTGTACATAAATAAAACATTCAATATTTTTATATTTCAATCATAATTGCAAAGTTCGTGTTTTTCATTTTTTTAGGTATGTGCCTTGTAGGTAGTTGCCAAGAGTGACCTTCTTAAATTTAAAAAAAATCCTATGTGGCATTAATAAAGTTAAGAATATTTTACATTACATCTCAATTTTCTTGATTTGGTTTAGAAACAAATGAGATGCTTAAAAGTATTTTGTTAATCTTTAGTTTCCCCTAAGAAGATTAGCACTAGTCAGATGGACACTAATAAAGAGGTAAATCATGGCTAAAAGCTATGGGTTTGTAAATTTGCTTCTATAGAAAAAGTACTATAATGAATCACACTGAATAGAAAAGTCCAACCACTCCTGGATCAAAAATACCATTCTCTCCCTCTGAAAAATAGCAATACCCAAACCAGAGAAACCCTTAAACTCATACCACACTGTCCCATCTCACTACTATGCACTCAATCCAAGACTCTTTTGAAGCTTGAATACAAAAAATAAGCCCATAAATTCCCCTCTGACAAACACAACACAGATTCAGAAAAGATCACTGCATTATAACCATCTTAACCAACCTCACACAACCCATTCTAAATGGTTTCAATGAACCCCCCACCCCACCCCATCCCTTATGCACAATCCTTGCAGCAAGTGATATAAACAAAGCCTTCACTACATTACCTCAACGCATTCTTGCACAAAAATCCTTAACATTGCCAACAAACTTCATCTTCAGCAGACAAAGTAAGTTATTGTCATAGGTCAGGTTAGATTTCCTGACTCTGCTTTCTTCCTTTGATTCCAAAGGGAATGTGGCGAGCCATCAGGACACTGTGATTAGTCTTGCCCTGAATAATACACTTTAAACGTGGATTGCACTAAATCGAGTAAGAGTTACTATTTTCCTTGGCCGAATTAAATCAACTAACTAGGAGGTTCTGGATATCAAACTGGATGAAACAAAATAATCTTTACTACTGTACAAACAAAAATAAAATAATAGATACAACATAGAATTACAAAAGAACTAAATGGGCACAAGGTTTACACAGTTGGGTTTGCACTGGGCCGATTAGTACTCGGCCTGCTTAAAGTTATGAAGGAGAATACAACCTGTCTTCTAACAACCACTGCTAGCCTTGAAAGTAGGGAACGAGGGAGTATTTCACCGAGGAGAAGCTGAGTCGAATTCAGTAGTGTGGGGAGTCTCCTCATTCCTAGTTCTTATATTTTATTTAATTTTCTTGTCTTCAGGCTCTTGGGGTAAGGGATGCTGAGAGAAAGAACTCTTTTGTGTCATTTCTTCTTTGGCAAAGTACTAATCTTACCCAGGCCAATCCTTAACTATTTATATGGGTTTGCTGCAAGTGAATGTTACCGAGGCACTGGAAGTGGATTTTACTTTATCTATATAGCAGCGCTGAGAGTGAATTTAGACCATGCCATCTCACGGAACCTCTCGTTACAATTAGGCTTGCTACAGGGTGTCTTATCAAACAGAAGTTACCTAAAAAAGAAACCAATTGCGGGTTCTTTCCGCCCTACATCTCTCTATCTCTGATCTCCATTTCCCTCATCTTTGACAGTTATATACGGCAAATAACTCATACACATTCCACTCCATAATGGCATCTCCAAGAGTGCCATCCTCTCATCCCTACTTTTCAATTTATTCATTCAAAACATCCATCGATCACATATAACTTACATGGTCACAAAAAAATGATGCTCTAAAGGCATAAAAAAAATCATTTTGGGGTGAAAGGTGTCACTTATCCTCCTATACAAATGATTCATCATCACCTCAGTCATTTACACACCAGCAGCTTGGTACCCTACACTAAAAAACAATGCAGACAATCTCTAAGCAGTACAAAACACAACACTCAGAATCATCACCGTTTGCATACAAGTCACTACCTTCCCGTACATGCAGAAGCCAAAATAGTACCATTTGGAGGAAACCTGAACATGGTAGGAATCAAACACCTCCACAGAGCATTAAACCAATCCCATCACAACAAAATCACCAACACCCATGCTAAAAAAAAATCCCCTGCACATTAGAACCAATTCCAGTACAATACCCGTCTCAACCACAACTTAATGAAACATGCATACTACCCTCACATGTAGACATTTAACTTCCCTCACAACATCCTAAATGAACCACCTCTCCAAATAGACAAATCAGAAATATCACTATATAAGACAGTGCGCTGCAGGGAGGTACCCTCCTTTGTACATGGAGGAGCAGTAGGTACATCTTCCCAGCCTCAATGCCTGCAAGGATAGACCTGACACAGAAAGAACCTCCAGTTTGAGTCCAGGTCTAGGGGAGGCTGGTGCTTGCCTCCAGTCCTTTTATGTGCCCTTTGCACTACTACATCTTCATCCCCTTTCATTGGTGCCTTATACTGCCTGTCCTGGACTTTGGCTCCTCTTCCATTGGATGTTGTGTATGGTGACCCCACCCAACCTGCCTACCATGCCCATATGCACTATTTGGTCTGGGGTTCCCATGGAGTGGTGGTGAGGGTATATACTGCTTGTCCTAGCGGCATCAACCAGGGCATGCAAGCGGCCCTCACTCAGCTAATACTTTATTTAAAATCAAGAGTAGGGTTGTCTCAGCTAGGGGCACTGAATTTAAACTTTTCTGGCCATAGGCAATTATATCCCCCCTTAATTCCTCTCATTCTTGGTGCAGGGCTCTCCTCTTTCCTGCTTGGCATCTATTTCTTTTGGAGCCACCCTCAGGTAGCTCACCCTCTTCTAAGGAGGTGCCACCCCTGTGCTGTTTCAGGGGTTCCTCCAAGTCTCTCCTTCCGGAGAAGGGGTACCCTGTGTCCCGTGTTTTATACTTGGTATCTATAGGAGCTGCACGTCCTCCTGGCCTGAGTCAAAATTAGGGAAGCCCTGTCACTGAGGTTTGTGATGGGGCCTTGGAAAGTTCTTGGTGCGCTTTCCCCTCATCCACTCTCAGCGCTAATGAAAAGGGGTTTCCCCTTTGCCTTCTTTGGAGATGCTCTCGGCCAGCCCCACCTCTTAAAAGGAGGTCCCCCCCCCCTTCCCTGTGCTTTCTCAGGGGCCCCTCCAACCCTCTTCTACCGAAGAGGAGGCTTACTCCTCTTCTAGGCCTATAGGTATAGTGGTTTTTATCTCTCCCCACCTTCTGTGGAGTTGCCCATGGATGACTCCATCTTTCGATCACTGGCCAGGAACCGCCCATTGGTTGAAGAGAGTAGTCAGGCAGCTCAAGATCATCTGCTCCCAGTGGAAGCAACTCGATAGGGACAACCATGGATGGCGGCATGGAATCCCCTTGATATAGACATAGTCTTGGCTCCTGGAGGCAACCTAACCACATATGGCAGGATATTCCATGGGGCAAACTTGACCTCAGTGCAAAACACCGAACCTAGATCGCCCCCTGTGCATGCTCAGGCCCCTGATGACAAAATGACAGCAAGATCTTCTCCATCTCAGAAAAGCATCTTGCTGAGAATGGTCCATCCAGCCTAGGGGCTCCTTTGCGCCGTGGAGGAAAGCGAGTTCATTCCCCACTCTGGTCCACTGCTGATTTTTAGCAAGCCACCAGGCATTGGCATGTCCAGCCTCAAGGTGCCCTCAGGTGGGGGGGAGGGGCCCAGACTAAGAGCCTCCATTACATTAGGGCACCTCATTGAGAGACTACCTGGCATTTACGAGCCTGCTGGTTTCAAACACTTTCTGGTCATCTACTACACCGATAGCATCCTGTTGGCCAAGGGCAACATGATCCATCAGAGGAGAGCATTAGCTAGCTTGATTGGTAGAGAGCCAAAGGTGATGCGTTTCTCGGATGTGAGCCTTCTTGCAATGCGTCAGATCCCTCTGAGGTGACTATGATTAGTGCCCTTCTGACACTTAATGGTTCACCATTGAGTGTGATGCCCACTCTTACCATAAACTTTGTGAAAGGAGTAGTTTACATGAGGGAACTCATGTACTACTCGATAGAAGACATTACCTTAGAGCTGGCTGATCATGGAGCAGTCAAGGTTGAATTTGTGATGAGAAAACAGGGAGGTGCCTGAAGATGCACCCCTACACTCTTTGTCACATTTAGCCATGATAGGTTCCCTGAGTTGGTGCATGCTGGTTGGTAGCAAAGGCATTCATGCCAATGATGTGGAGGGGCTACTACTGGCACTGCTTCGATCATACAAATCGCTCCTGTAGATGTGGAAATTAGGGCTCAGCTGAAGTCTAAGTTGCTCCAAGGCTGTACACATTAAGTCCCTATCGTGTATGGCCAAGTGTGTTGATTGTGGAGATCCACACCCCACTTATTTGAAGCAATGTGGTGCATATCTCCTGGAGAAAGAAATCCTGGCCATCCAGGATCTCATTTCGCGAGGCTAAGGACTTGGTCCCGGTGCGCCCGGCACTGCATGAGATGTATTATTTGTATCTAATTTAAAAAAAAAAGGCATCTTTTCAAGTTCACTATAAAAGCTGCAATAGTGGCCAACCATAGATGGAACCTCACATGTTGAGCAGGCAATAATGTTTGTCAGTGGGATGTTATTCTTTTTGAAGTTTGATTGTCAATTCATGTATTTGTAAAAAAAATTATTCTTTTTGAAGTGTAGATATAAGTTGATTTTCAACATCATAAGCCATTTTATTAATGCATTGAATACTTTTATTACTAATTGGTAATATTTTCAGCCCATTTATTGGGTCCTGATGTATCATGACAAGATTAGCTCTTGAAAGCTTGGTATTAATAATTAGTGAACCTTGAAATATAGAACTTATTGTTTTCCTTTTTAAAAAATTGTTTAACAATATCTAGAAAATATTCTACTAGCTTGTCTTGTTTGAATAGTTATGTTAAGAAGTTCTACCAATCTAGATGGCTTCATTGCTTTATTTGAAAAGATTTATGACATGACAAGCACTTGGCACTAACTTATCTATAGACGAATTGATAAAACTGTATGCCAAGCATTCATGTGAATGCATATGGGAATCATTTTTCCTTGTCCCCATAGTTTTAATAGAAAAGGTTTAAATTTTAACAAAATAAAGCAAACAAATTAAACAAATAGCACTTATTAAATGTCACCTCACTTAACTATTATAGACAAAACCACTCAACAGAAACTGCATTGTGTCATATTTATAATGACCTTTTATTCAACTTTCAAAATCATAAATTATCTATGCTTGTTCTTCTGGATTTAAGTGTTGCATTTGATACCATTGACCATACATTACTCTTAATGGATCTAGCTAAAGCTGGAATTAAGGACAAAGCACTTAGTCTTTTCAAATCAATCCTGGAAGGGCGTCCACAAATAATCTCTAAATAACTCATAAACATAAACACAAACATAATTACACGGATGACAAAAGCCACAAGGGCCTATCAAAGGTCATCCGCCTCCGTCAAAACCCACCCACAAAAAGCACCATCACCAGGGGAAGACAAAATCAAAGTCCCCCACAATATAATATAACGGATGACAAAAGCCACAAGGGCTCATCATAGGTCATCCGAGTCAAGCGGCCTCTTTTTCAAGGCACCCAAACTCTCAGGAAAACTACATCCAGAGGATTGCATCCAGAAACAAGGGTATCACCAATCAAGGCTTGTCAAGAACTAAATCATGCAGCTATAGATATATACAAACAATATTAATATATACAAAACTTAGGAACCATCACAACCTTCCCTTCCCATAAACTCATCCAACCTACTCTTAAATACATTTAGATTTGGACTACCTACTACCCTCTGCGGCAATTTGTTCCAGAAGTCTACCACTCTATTGGTGAAAAAATATTTTCTTAAATCCAACCTACACCCTTGCTTTTTAATTTTCAAGTGGTGACCTCTAGTCCGATTTCCATCATCTAACTCAAAAAACTTGCTAACATCCAATTTATCTATCCCGGAAAAAATTTTAAACAGCTCAATCATATCCCCTCTCACACACCTCCTTTCGAACGAGAACATATTTAATACCCTCAGTCTATCTTCATATTCAAGGTGCCTCAGGGAAGGAATAATCTTTGTTGCCCTCCGTTGCACTGACTCAAGAAGGTTAATATCGTGTCTAAAATGTGGGGACCATGCCTGTATACAGTACTCTAGATGTGGCCTAACATAAGAGTTATAGAGTTTAAGAATAACCTCCTTACTTTTGTAACTGACATTTCTCTTAATAAAACCCAGCACTCTATTTGCCCTATTTCTTGCTTCAATACACTGCTTAGAAAACCTTAATGACTTATCTATTACTACTCCTAGATCTTTCTCATCCTCTACTGAGCTCAGCCAATGCCCATCCATTTCATAGTTAAATTCTCTATTATCTTTTCCCATGTTAATAACTTTGCACTTATCAAGGTTGAAAGTCATTTGCCACTTATGTGCCCAGGATAACAATTTATTTAAGTCCCCCTGCACTTTAAAATTATCATCAATATCTTTAACTACAGCTGCTAATTTGGTATCATCCGCAAAAATTGACACTTTATTATTAACTGCCTCCCCAAGATCGTTTATATAGATGACAAATAATAATGGACCCAGAACTGATCCCTGAGGAACCCCACTGATAACATCCCTCCACTCTGACTTTACACCATTTAGCACTACCCTTTGCTTCCTGTCTTTCAGCCACTCAGCTATCCAATTTGAAACACCCCCACATATCCCAATCATTTTTAATTTATGAACTAGTCTCCTGTGTGGTACCTTATCAAATGCTTTACTAAAATCTAAGTAAATTATATCTACATTCTCTCCCTTATCTACTTGATCTGTTACAAACTCCAGAAAGTCTAGTAAGTTAGTCAAACATGATCTACCTGATCTAAACCCATGCTGAGCATCGCTGATTAACCCCTCCCTCTCTAGATGTTGGCAAATCCCTTTTTTAACTATTTTCTCAAGAATTTTACAGACTACAGGAGTTAGGCTAACCGGTCTAAAGTTATTTGGATCCTCTTTACTACCCTTCTTGAAAATGGGGACTACATTCGCTCTCTTCCAATCATCGGGTATTTCTCCATATTCCAATGACCTAGTATATAACTTGTCCAGAGCTATTGAGATACTTTCTACCCCTTCTTTAAGTATCCTAGAATGAATATTATCAGGGCCGGAGGCCTTGGTAGTATCTAAATCACCTATTAGTCCTTTTATCATCCTCTGATCCACACAAATGTTAGTAAACACCTCTTTTCCTGACCTATGAGTACTATACATAGGACTATTTAGTTTCTCTTTTGTAAATACTGATGCAAAATGACCATTTAGTACCTCAACTATTTCCTCATCAGTTTCTCTCACAAACCCTTCATATTTGATAGGTCCTATTTTAACTCTGCCACACTTGTTATTAATTTTATAGTAACTAAAGAACTTTCTAGGATCTTTGTTGCTATCCTGAGCTAATTTAATTTCTGACACCCTTTTGTTCTTCTTTATAATCTTATTTAACTCATTCCTAGCCATTCTATAATCACTTAAATTTTGAATATTATTTTCTACCTGTAATTTTTTATATGCCCTTTTCTTCTCTGAAATTTTTCTAGCTATCTCCTGATTCCACCATAATGGTTTCCTACTTTTGTTCCTAATGGCCTTCATTGGGATACATTGTTCTTGGACTACATTTATTATATGCTTGAAAGTATCCCACATCCCATAAGCATTTTTACCTCTGAATTCTATATCCCAGTCTACCAAATTTAGCAAGCTTCGAAGTTTTACATAATCTCCCTTATGAAAATTTGGAACTTTTTCAGCATTCTCAGTTATTTTACCCTTCTCAATTCCCAAGTTAAAACGAACTATCTGATGGTCACTATTTCCCAATGCTTCCCCAACAGTCAATTCTTGAACTAAATGATCACTGTTAGAAAGTACTAAATCTAATATATTGTCCCCCCTCGTTGGCTTATTAACAAATTGATTCAAAAAATTATCCTCAAAGCATTCTATGAACCTGCCACTTGTTCTATCCCTACCTATCATATTTTCCCAGTCCACAGAGTTTAAGTTGAAGTCCCCAATAATAACTGCATCTGTTTCACATCCCTTACTTATTTCCCTTATCATTAGTTCATCTATATCATCAGTCTGCCCAGGTGGCCTGTAAAAAGCTCCCAAATGCACCATTCTATTTTTACTGAACCTAATATCTATCCAAAGTGACTCAACTCCATCCTGCTTTATTGAAGTATTTAAATTTGAAACAATGTTGTTTTTTATATAGATAATTATTCCTCCACCAATCCTACCTGTCCTTTGACTAATGTACATATTATAGCCCTGAAAATCAAATTCACTTATAGTGTCACTAAATTCTATTTCATTAACCCATGATTCAGTAACGCATAATATATCTATATCCTCATTGCTAATATAACTAAATAGCTCATCCTTCTTGTTTCTAAGACTACGAGCATTTGTATAGAAACAATTTAACCCCCCTATCCCTGAAGCACCTCTTGAAACTTGAATGACCTCACCTCTATCGCCTTGGAACCTATTTCTGTTATCTGCCAAGTCCATTCTACTTTCAGTACTATAATGTCCTCTCATAATTCCCTGACCACTATTAGTATCTAGTTTCCCGCCCGCAAAGACCTAATAACACGATCATACTCCTCCCACAACACATCTACCCCCCTCCTACTCAAATGCAGTCCATCCATCGCATACATTTCTTTCATTCCAACAAACCTATCCCACACATCCACAAACATGACACCTTCCATCTCACACATCCTCCTCACATAATCATTCAGCCCAATTGCACGAGACATCCATTCTACCCCAACATCCATTCTTGGAAGCACACCTGTCACAACACCTTTCATTCTACTTTCTTTCACCTTTTCAATCAACCTCTTGTACCTCTCACGTAACTCACATGCACCCACTTTCTTCACATCATTCACTCCTACATGTGTAATCACAACCGCATCCCTTGCACAGCCAGACACCAGTTCCTCATACCTATCAGACAGATCTCTCACTCCAGCACCCGGCAAACACACCCTCAAACCATTCAATCTACTTGCATTCAACTTCCTATCTAAATATCTAACTCGCGAATCACCCATCACAAGCACTTCAGTCAGACTCCTATTCCTAACCCCCACAGACCTAACTCCATCCCCACTCCTATTCTCATTCAAACTACCAGTCACTCGAACTCCACCCCCACCCCCATCAGTCATATCACTTCCAGTTACTTCCTCTCTTAGGGCACTGAATCTATTAGTCAAGCTAATAGGATCTGTGTCCCTCTGACTCACACACCTATTCTCCCCCTGGCTAACCACCTCAACAGAGGCAACCCTATTCTCACAAAGAACAGGAGAAGCCTCCCTAGCTTCATGTTTCCTAACCACTCTCCACTGTCCCCCATCCTCACTAGGCCTATTTCTAACTAATCTAAGGGGGCTAACTTCACTATCACTAGAACTATCACATCCTACCTCCTCCACTGGCCCTCTACCTTCACCTGAAACATCTAACTGGCCTACCTCACCACCTAACCTATTCCCAGCTCTAGGCCTAACACTAAGTTCCCTCCTGAGCTCAGCAACTAACCCCTCCAGCCTACATATCCTGTCTAAATCCTGCCTTCTCATCCCCTCTAAATCTACAATGCATTCACGCAGCCCACATACAACACATGTATACCCCTCACCTAATACACCACAACCAATGCATACATTCCGACACTCATGCTCACTTTCATCCCCAAACTCCATCACTTATTCAAACAAAGAAAGAATTTAAGTAGCAATAAGAAATAAAAAAAGAAGAGCAACTTAGCTTTCCTGATTGTGGTGAGAAAAAAAAACAAAAAAACAAACAAACTATAGAAAGATCTGAAAAATAGATCAACAGACTGAGAGCTCTATAAAACACGTGCTACCTGTTCGAAGGTCAGTCGAAAATCGACTGTCATCTCCCCTGGAGTGGAAGTATGGTGTACCACAGGGACCAGTGCTGGGTCCCATGCTATTTTCCTTTTATACATCTAGACTTATAAATATTATGTATGCACATGGAGTTAGTTATCACCTTTACACTGATGATGAGCAAATCTATGTTCCCGTTACTAATCTCTCTTCTTCAGTATCTAAAATAAATGCACTTCTTCTCGATTTAAAATTGTGGATGCAAGGAAGAAAACTAAAACTTAATGAAGGTAAAACTGAACTTATATTTTTTGTAAGGATAAAACTCAATATCCTCTCCTGGTTGGGATCACCTTCATAGATAGTGAACTTTTTTCATCACTCAAACTTAGCAATCTTGGCATTATCTTTGATTGCAAACTTTCATTCAGTAGTCATTTTAATCATATAAATAAGGTTTGCAATTACCATCTAAAGAGAATTTCAATGCTTACTAAATACCTTGATCAGAAAACCACTGTTATTTTGTTGGATACCTTTGTGTTCTCTCATATTGCTTATTGTAATTCATTATTTGTTAATCTGCCACCTGGTACCAGTACTTCTTTATATTTGTTTGATTTGCATTGGTTGCCTATATTGGCATGCATCAAGTTCAAAATTTGTTTACTAACATACAAGGCTCTTAAATTTGGAGAACCTTCCTACATTCGTGAACTACTTGTCACTTATTCTTCAAACTGTAATATGACTTAGGGCTTCGGACAATCCTACTTATCTGACTGTTCCTCATGTAGAGAGGGGCAACTCCTGCTGTTATAAAGCTTTTTCTTATACTGCTCCTAAATACTACAATGAATTGCTATTTTATATAAAGAATGCTTCCTCGTTTGATATCTTTAAAAAGAGGCTGAAAAACGCATCTTTTTTTTCTTGGCATATGACCAACCTACAAAAACTATATCTCTTGATTATAGGTTATGAAATAATTTTTTATTGAGTTATATTGTGGCAACTTGGAGCTAGAATTGTGCCTGTTTCTACATGTATTGTAAATCAGTGCCTCTGAAACAATGTCACCTCAGTGACTGATAATAAAGGTGCTATATAAATAACATTATTATTATTATATTTCCTATTCTAAATATGAGTAAAGAGACCAAAGGTGACAAAGAACCTCATTTACGAGGGTCACATGCTTTGAAGTAATAAATATAGATATGGTTGCTTGGTATTTGAATTGGATGACAAAAGTGCTTACCATTCACCTAATTATACAAATCACCCAAATGGGAGTGCTACTGCCCAGGTTGGAAACCCCTATTACAGACAATATCATTAATATATATATTTGGATGGAATTGCCCACACATCTGTCAGACTCTTTGGCCTATTATGATTGGTGAGAGTTCCTTACAAATACCAAAATTCTTTCTCTCCCTTCTCATAATAAAAATCAAATTTAGTGGCTAGGTGTAGAAAGCCAGCACCCTCTCAATCTGAAAGCTCTTTTAGGTTTATGACCTCCCTGACCAAATATTTAAAGTTAATAAAGTTTGCTATTTCACCCTTATTACTTTTCTTTTTATTTACTTGTTTCTCTGTCCATTTTCTAACCTGAATGAAAATTCCATCTTTGACTATAATATGCATTTTTCTCAGTTGAAGTTGGTTCGGAAGAGCCAAAAATGGATTCTTATTGAATACATTTCTTTTCAGATAATTGAAGAAGCCTGTTTGAAGCAAGGATTTGACCCTTATGATTATAATTTGAAGTGAGTATTTTTACTTGATATACAGTGGCATTGATTTGTAACAACCCATTTTGTGCACTGACCTACCCCCAACGCCGGAGCCCACTTCCTTGTTGCCTTTTTGCTTTGTTTTATTTTTTTTAGCCTTTGTTTTTATCATTTATTTTTTAATATAGCGTAGTAGTAGGTTCTGGTGAGTATGGTGACTTATGCCCCAAGTAGGCAGTCGCCAGATGGGCTCCTCAATTTAAAATCAAAATAAAAACCCATTTTGTGCATAAGTGGTGCATGATTATAACTTTTTTTTAACTTACCGTTATTGCCAAGGGAGTATGTTCAGGAAAAGGGTGTACTTTCCTCACTAGTCTACTAAAGCTATGTATCTTCTATACATTTATTGCTCCCATAACTTCACTTCCTTATGAATCTCATTTAAACAAAAACTTTCTTGCCCCAACTCCCACAATTTTCTCTCCCGGCCCCATTGGTTGTAGGAGGATCTGCAGCTATATACCTTCCCTACCTTTTCACTTTCTTTACAAATTTCTCCTTGTAAACTTTGTGCATTATCACACTGCAATTGCAGATTAAAGTCAACAAAAATAAATCCTGGCGCACCAAGTACTTCCTGGAACTTCCTCTACCTTAATTAAAATAAATGCAGCTGCTGCTCCTGGCCTCTCTACGCCTATGAGAATGGTCACTTGCGCACCCATTCAGAAACCTTTTGTTGGTTCTAGCCCCTACCCTGCCCCTGCTGGCTTACCTATTAGAGCTGGCTCACACCCAGCCTCATCTACAACCAGGACCAACTCCCCATGCATGAGCGTTTCCCATAAGGCGAAACTGCCGCACACCTCCAATGAGTCGTTAGACTCACACACAAAGGAGGCGATGAGACTGTCTTTGGGAACTCATAAAGCTGTCTTCCGAAAGAAGGACAACACCAAAGGAGCTTCAACTTGTTCAGGAAATGACTGATTTTTCTGTCCCAATCAAGGAGTTTATGTTGGGGGATGAGGCTGTTGAGTTTTTATCTGGTAACATCAATGCCATTGGATTAACTACTATTCCTAGAACATCTGGTCGTTTTGCATGCCGTCTGCTTCCAGAGTTGTTGCCTAAGTGTGAGACTGCCCTGAGACAGAAGCGATATGCCTACATGTGCTATAAGCAACGCCTGAATGACTTCACTGTCGGTGAATTTCGTCGACTACAGCTAGGTTCCCGCTATATTTCGAAGCATGTTTTTCTGTTGGATTTGTTCAAAAGGGTCTGGACAGAGGTTACTCTTCGACTCATGATGAGTGGCTACTGTGCTTGCTTTTCACAAACCAGAGAGAGATCACTTTCTCTAACCTCCTGCGTGTGCAAGTTAATAAAGAAATTGATAAATGTTAGATTAGCCTTTTTCCTTGACAGCTGAGGCCACCTTTCTTCTGCATAGTGCGGCTTCCACAAGTTCAACTCCATATTCGAAGCTCTGCTTGGAAAATGCTATCTGTGAGGCCTTCCTTTGTATACACCACTACGCCATGGTGTTTTTTGATCAGGAGAAGGCCTATGATAGATACCTCATTGCGGCGATACAGTATCATTGACACTCTCCACATAATCGGGGTGATGGGTACACTCTTTACCCTGAACATCAACTGTATCACATCGGTGCTGCCGTAAGATGGATCAACCTTTCGATCTATTTTGGTGCTACCCAAATGCCAACTCTGGAGCTTTGACACCAACAGGCATTGAACCACATCTCTTGCTATGTCGAACCGCACAGGTTTCAGTTTTCCTTGTCCAAGACTAAGGTGGTGCATTTCTTTCTGCCACCATACACGACTCCACCCAAACCTGGATTTGCTCTAAATAGGGCCTTCCTGGATTTGCACAGTTTCCTTGGTTTTGTTTTTGACTGATGACTCACCTGGTATGCTCATATTTGAAGCCTTAGGATCTCTTGTACCCGCACCATGGACATTCTTCGTTTCGTGACATTCAGCACTTTAGTGCTGATAGGGCTACTTTCTTACTTTTTCACATTGCCTTGTTTTATTGAAGCTTCACCATGGATGCAAGTTTTATGCATCCACAGCTGATCTTGTATCGTGGAACCTGGACTCTATCCCCCACATTAGTCTCCGTCTGGTGACTGGGTGCCTTCTGTAAGTCTCCCCATTGAGAGGCTATTTCTTCATGTTGGGAAGATGCCACTCGCTTTCCGCCATGCACAGTGCATTATTTGCCTGTACACACGAGCATGGCACCTTCCTCAGTCGCTAACAGTTCTCACTGCATCCATAGCTTATCTTGACTATGCCTATGCTGCCGAGAGACTCCAGTCATACCTTAAGCCATTAAGGTTTACGACTAGGAAACTCCTTTGAGAGCTTGGTGTAGTTCTCAGGCCGGTGGCCCATCTGGTTCTACCAACGATGCCACACTGAAGGGTACAACCTTTGCCTATTTGTCACCACACCTCTACTCCCAAAGCATCCACAGTGTCAGGCGTATTGTGTTCAACCTTTTGGAGCTTCTCTCGTGTCTTGCTTGATCCGTGCCAGTGTACACGGATGGCTCAAATCCCAAGATCCCCAGAGGGGGTTGGCTTCCATGCTGCAATACACCGCTTGGTACGGGTAATAACTCATCGTACCTTATTCAGAGACAGGATTGTGATATTTAGCAACTCACAAAGCGCCCTGAGTGCTCTCGGAGCATTGGAATCATCTCACCCCCTGGTTCTTGGTATCTGTGACACCATGGTTACAGTGAGCCAGGTGGATGTCAAGATTATCTTTCACTCTTCCTAGCAGTGATTATATGGCGGGCATCAGGTTAGCACTCCACTGCCTCTTACTGCGTCAACTGAGTTTCCTCCAGACTGTTCAGCACATTGTTACTGAATGTCCCTGTCCTGGTACTGGGATGAGCAGGGTCACTACCCCTCCTGTCCCTTGTACTTGGGATGGATTCATGCACACTAGCTTGTGGATTATTTGAATTCTTAGAGGAGGCTGGCTTCCTCCATTTTATTTGATACTCTTTGGTGTTGGTCGTACGCTCCCACACCATGGAGAGGTTTTCCTTCCCCTGATGCCGGAGCGTACTTCCTTCCTCGTTTTTAAGTTCTTGTTTTGTTTGTTTTTTGTGGAGTGCCTTTTGCCCGTTTAGTTTTTCATCTAGCCTAGCATTAGGCTGCAAGATAATTGCATTGACTTGTTCCCTCGTAGGCAGTTGCCAGATGGACGCTGAAAATTTTCCCAAAAAAAACACCCCAAAATGCCATGCTTCTCTCAAACCTTCCACAGCTTAGGAGGTATTGTCTTCAACCTTTTTGGAGCACACATTGTGTTTTGCTGGATCCATTCTAGTGTACACAGATAGTTCTAAATTTCCGCACCCCCCCATCCTAATGTGGAGTGTCTCTCCTTATTCTTGTTTTTATTTGTTTTGTCTAGTGCATATTGCTTTGTTTTTAATATAACCTAACAATAGGATAAAATCAATTAAGATGACTTATGCTCTGGTGAAAGTCACTCCTTGGGCACTATAAAAAAGAAGAAAAGGAGTGATTTTTGTGCAGCCAGGTATGAGGGCACTATTTCATACTGTTTGTATCCTGTGTAGTTGTCTATTAGCTTTGTTTGGTGCCCAGGCGGGTGATGCATAGTTCAGTGTCATGTAGATGAAGTCTTAAAAAGATTGTCATGGTTTCTTTTTTTGTTTTCCCAAGTTCGGCCTTTGTTAAGTGTTCTGAGGGTGTTATTTAGGCATGGTTTTTGAGTTTTTTTTTGTTTGTGTTGACAAAGTTCATGTGTGGGTCTAGAGTGAGATACAGAAGTGTGTAGTTACAGTTGAGTAGGAGAAGCTCTCTGTGGAGCAAGATGCATGTGTGATAGTTTGATTATTATAAACCAAAGGATAAAAAGGTTGACTTGAGTTTTATGGACATTGTTTATTTAGTTCAGTGTCTCAAAGCAAATACTTGATCCACCCCCACCTTGTGAAATTCTTCCACTTTGTCTTCAGTGAGCACGATCGGGACAAGGCAGTGGATGTGGTCTACTTAGACTTTCAGAAAGCCTTTGATAAGGTACCACACCGCCGCTTTCTCGTTTTTTTTATCTCTACTATATAAGGTGCATCTCCCCACCTGTTGTTCATTTCCTGACTGAGGTCTGTTTAATTTGGGTAAAAGCACCAATTCTTTTCTTCTTCCTGCGTGTAATTTACATCCTTAATCTCTTAGGATTAGTGTGAGCTTTTTACCATTAGTCACCTATGTTCATTTGATTTTTGTTCTTTTTTAATCACTTGTTGCTGTTGTTTAATGTATTTTTATAAACTACCCTCTTTTTTATTTCTTTTTCAGGACCCTTACTCTCATTGGTGGCTGCTAGAATAGAGTGCTTGCTCCATTGTATATAGCCTTTTGAGTTTGGGGGGGGTGCATTCCTCCCCCCCTCTATCTAGCAGCTGTTTATGCTTTTTGATTCCTTTTGTTTATTTCTTTTAGCTTGGTTGTGGTTTCTGTTCATTTTTTAAAAATATTTTAGTCTATTTGTAGGCTAAACAAATTGTAATTTCATCATCTCTATCCTTGCTAACAATTACCAGATTACTTCCTTAAAAAAGGTTACCTATATATATATATATATATATATATGTATATATTTATATATATATATATATATATATATATATATATATATATATATATATATATATATATATATATATATATATATATATATGTATATATATATATATGAATCCATTAAACCACATTGAAAGAGAAAACGCAATAATTTTTTTCCTTGCAGTAATATTTTGATTACCTTTTTCGAAATATCTGTTGAGGGAAGCGATCCGAACCAGGCACACTGAGGCAGCGAGCACCGCTTTGATCACAGTTAAAAGTATGCCGTTAGTATACTACGCTACGCAGAGAACAAAAAATTCTCTGAATAGAATACACCACAACCAATGCATACATTCTGAGCATGAGTGTCGGAATGTATGCATTGGTTGTGGTGTATTAGGTGAGGGGTATACATGTGTTGTATGTGGGCTGCGTGAATGCATTGTAGATTTAGAGGGGATGAGAAGGCAGGATTTAGACAGGATATGTAGGCTGGAGGGGTTAGTTGCTGAGCTCAGGAGGGAACTTAGTGTTAGGCCTAGAGCTGGGAATAGGTTAGGTGGTGAGGTAGGCCAGTTAGATGTTTCAGGTGAAGGTAGAGGGCCAGTGGAGGAGGTAGGATGTGATAGTTCTAGTGATAGTGAAGTTAGCCCCCTTAGATTAGTTAGAAATAGGCCTAGTGAGGATGGGGGACAGTGGAGAGTGGTTAGGAAACATGAAGCTAGGGAGGCTTCTCCTGTTCTTTGTGAGAATAGGGTTGCCTCTGTTGAGGTGGTTAGCCAGGGGGAGAATAGGTGTGTGAGTCAGAGGGACACAGATCCTATTAGCTTGACTAATAGATTCAGTGCCCTAAGAGAGGAAGTAACTGGAAGTGATATGACTGATGGGGGTGGGGGTGGAGTTCGAGTGACTGGTAGTTTGAATGAGAATAGGAGTGGGGATGGAGTTAGGTCTGTGGGGGTTAGGAATAGGAGTCTGACTGAAGTGCTTGTGATGGGTGATTCGCGAGTTAGATATTTAGATAGGAAGTTGAATGCAAGTAGATTGAATGGTTTGAGGGTGTGTTTGCCGGGTGCTGGAGTGAGAGATCTGTCTGATAGGTATGAGGAACTGGTGTCTGGCTGTGCAAGGGATGCGGTTGTGATTACACATGTAGGATTGAATGATGTGAAGAAAGTGGGTGCATGTGAGTTACGTGAGAGGTACAAGAGGTTGATTGAAAAGGTGAAAGAAAGTAGAATGAAAGGTGTTGTGACAGGTGTGCTTCCAAGAATGGATGTTGGGGTAGAATGGATGTCTCGTGCAATTGGGCTGAATGATTATGTGAGGAGGATGTGTGAGATGGAAGGTGTCATGTTTGTGGATGTGTGGGATAGGTTTGTTGGAATGAAAGAAATGTATGCGATGGATGGACTGCATTTGAGTAGGAGGGGGGTAGATGTGTTGTGGGAGGAGTATGATCGTGTTATTAGGTCTTTGCGGGCGGGAAACTAGATACTAATAGTGGTCAGGGAATTATGAGAGGACATTATAGTACTGAAAGTAGAATGGACTTGGCAGATAACAGAAATAGGTTCCAAGGCGATAGAGGTGAGGTCATTCAAGTTTCAAGAGGTGCTTCAGGGATAGGGGGGTTAAATTGTTTCTATACAAATGCTCGTAGTCTTAGAAACAAGAAGGATGAGCTATTTAGTTATATTAGCAATGAGGATATAGATATATTATGCGTTACTGAATCATGGGTTAATGAAATAGAATTTAGTGACACTATAAGTGAATTTGATTTTCAGGGCTATAATATGTACATTAGTCAAAGGACAGGTAGGATTGGTGGAGGAATAATTATCTATATAAAAAACAACATTGTTTCAAGTTTAAATACTTCAATAAAGCAGGATGGAGTTGAGTCACTTTGGATAGATATTAGGTTCAGTAAAAATAGAATGGTGCATTTGGGAGCTTTTTACAGGCCACCTGGGCAGACTGATGATATAGATGAACTAATGATAAGGGAAATAAGTAAGGGATGTGAAACAGATGCAGTTATTATTGGGGACTTCAACTTAAACTCTGTGGACTGGGAAAATATGATAGGTAGGGATAGAACAAGTGGCAGGTTCATAGAATGCTTTGAGGATAATTTTTTGAATCAATTTGTTAATAAGCCAACGAGGGGGGACAATATATTAGATTTAGTACTTTCTAACAGTGATCATTTAGTTCAAGAATTGACTGTTGGGGAAGCATTGGGAAATAGTGACCATCAGATAGTTCGTTTTAACTTGGGAATTGAGAAGGGTAAAATAACTGAGAATGCTGAAAAAGTTCCAAATTTTCATAAGGGAGATTATGTAAAACTTCGAAGCTTGCTAAATTTGGTAGACTGGGATATAGAATTCAGAGGTAAAAATGCTTATGGGATGTGGGATACTTTCAAGCATATAATAAATGTAGTCCAAGAACAATGTATCCCAATGAAGGCCATTAGGAACAAAAGTAGGAAACCATTATGGTGGAATCAGGAGATAGCTAGAAAAATTTCAGAGAAGAAAAGGGCATATAAAAAATTACAGGTAGAAAATAATATTCAAAATTTAAGTGATTATAGAATGGCTAGGAATGAGTTAAATAAGATTATAAAGAAGAACAAAAGGGTGTCAGAAATTAAATTAGCTCAGGATAGCAACAAAGATCCTAGAAAGTTCTTTAGTTACTATAAAATTAATAACAAGTGTGGCAGAGTTAAAATAGGACCTATCAAATATGAAGGGTTTGTGAGAGAAACTGATGAGGAAATAGTTGAGGTACTAAATGGTCATTTTGCATCAGTATTTACAAAAGAGAAACTAAATAGTCCTATGTATAGTACTCATAGGTCAGGAAAAGAGGTGTTTACTAACATTTGTGTGGATCGGAGGATGATAAAAGGACTAATAGGTGATTTAGATACTACCAAGGCCTCCGGCCCTGATAATATTCATTCTAGGATACTTAAAGAAGGGGTAGAAAGTATCTCAATAGCTCTGGACAAGTTATATACTAGGTCATTGGAATATGGAGAAATACCCGATGATTGGAAGAGAGCGAATGTAGTCCCCATTTTCAAGAAGGGTAGTAAAGAGGATCCAAATAACTTTAGACCGGTTAGCCTAACTCCTGTAGTCTGTAAAATTCTTGAGAAAATAGTTAAAAAAGGGATTTGCCAACATCTAGAGAGGGAGGGGTTAATCAGCGATGCTCAGCATGGGTTTAGATCAGGTAGATCATGTTTGACTAACTTACTAGACTTTCTGGAGTTTGTAACAGATCAAGTAGATAAGGGAGAGAATGTAGATATAATTTACTTAGATTTTAGTAAAGCATTTGATAAGGTACCACACAGGAGACTAGTTCATAAATTAAAAATGATTGGGATATGTGGGGGTGTTTCAAATTGGATAGCTGAGTGGCTGAAAGACAGGAAGCAAAGGGTAGTGCTAAATGGTGTAAAGTCAGAGTGGAGGGATGTTATCAGTGGGGTTCCTCAGGGATCAGTTCTGGGTCCATTATTATTTGTCATCTATATAAACGATCTTGGGGAGGCAGTTAATAATAAAGTGTCAATTTTTGCGGATGATACCAAATTAGCAGCTGTAGTTAAAGATATTGATGATAATTTTAAAGTGCAGGGGGACTTAAATAAATTGTTATCCTGGGCACATAAGTGGCAAATGACTTTCAACCTTGATAAGTGCAAAGTTATTAACATGGGAAAAGATAATAGAGAATTTAACTATGAAATGGATGGGCATTGGCTGAGCTCAGTAGAGGATGAGAAAGATCTAGGAGTAGTAATAGATAAGTCATTAAGGTTTTCTAAGCAGTGTATTGAAGCAAGAAATAGGGCAAATAGAGTGCTGGGTTTTATTAAGAGAAATGTCAGTTACAAAAGTAAGGAGGTTATTCTTAAACTCTATAACTCTTATGTTAGGCCACATCTAGAGTACTGTATACAGGCATGGTCCCCACATTTTAGACACGATATTAACCTTCTTGAGTCAGTGCAACGGAGGGCAACAAAGATTATTCCTTCCCTGAGGCACCTTGAATATGAAGATAGACTGAGGGTATTAAATATGTTCTCGTTCGAAAGGAGGTGTGTGAGAGGGGATATGATTGAGCTGTTTAAAATTTTTTCCGGGATAGATAAATTGGATGTTAGCAAGTTTTTTGAGTTAGATGATGGAAATCGGACTAGAGGTCACCACTTGAAAATTAAAAAGCAAGGGTGTAGGTTGGATTTAAGAAAATATTTTTTCACCAATAGAGTGGTAGACTTCTGGAACAAATTGCCGCAGAGGGTAGTAGGTAGTCCAAATCTAAATGTATTTAAGAGTAGGTTGGATGAGTTTATGGGAAGGGAAGGTTGTGATGGTTCCTAAGTTTTGTATATATTAATATTGTTTGTATATATCTATAGCTGCATGATTTAGTTCTTGACAAGCCTTGATTGGTGATACCCTTGTTTCTGGATGCAATCCTCTGGATGTAGTTTTCCTGAGAGTTTGGGTGCCTTGAAAAAGAGGCCGCTTGACTCGGATGACCTATGATGAGCCCTTGTGGCTTTTGTCATCCGTTATATTATATTGTGGGGGACTTTGATTTTGTCTTCCCCTGGTGATGGTGCTTTTTGTGGGTGGGTTTTGACGGAGGCGGATGACCTTTGATAGGCCCTTGTGGCTTTGTCATCCGTGTAATTATGTTATGTTTTTGTTATGTTATGAACACTTTCGCCAGCTCGAACGGAGACTATGAAAGAAATAGAAAATTAATTGGGAATTCAAAGAATAAATGAGGAATAGGTAAACACGCGGCAGATATACAAATGTATGTATCTCTCAAATTAGCACAAGAGAATGATGGAAATGAATCCATTAAACCACATTGAAAGAGAAAACGGAATCATTTTTTTCCTTGCAGTAATATTTTGATTACCTTTTTCGAAAAATCTGTGCAGGGAAGCGATTTGAATATATATATATATATATATATATATATATATATATATATATATATATATATATATATATATATATATATATATATATATATATATATATCAATTACCAGATTACTTCCTTAAAAAAGGTTACCTATATATATATATATATAATATATATATATATATATATATATATATATATATATATATATATATATATATATATATATATATATATATTATATTTATATATTTATATTTATATATATATATATATATTTATATTTATATATTTATATATATATATATTTATATTTATATATATATTTATATATATATATATATATATATATATATATATATATATATATATATATATATATATATATTTATATATTTTTATATATATATATATATTTATTTATATATATATATATATATATATATTTATTTATATATATCACCATGTTAGTAGTCTCCTTACTCTCTTATCTATGGAGGAAAAAATGAAATGTCTATCAGTAATATATCTCTTCATCAGTCATATTTGTTATTCAATCAACTACACATCATTTGTTTTGTTTTTTCAGGTTTTTGCAGCGAATTTTGGATCCTAGTAGTACTCTTCATTATTCTAATATACCCAATCGTGCCCAACTAGAAGTAGTAAAGGCAGCGGAGCGACGCAAAGAAGGATGTGTTACTGTCAATCTTGTGACAGAAAAAGGACAACGTTTAATTGCAGATTTCCCCTCATCTGGTCAGTAGCAACCTGGGTCATTATTGCTGTTTGGTATTTAAGAACCTGGGTCTTAGGATTATACTGGCAGAACTTGGATTTCCAAAATTCTGTATGGGATGAGTAAATGGCAATAAGGGGGTATTTTCATTTATAACTAAAGTAGAAAGTAAAAATAAGTGTTAGAAGAAAGTACTTGTATGAGGGTTTCATGTTTAGATACCTGCTAATATAAGATAGAAATGATGATGATGATAATAACAAATAATTTACCTGACACTTTTCACATCTGAGAGTCTCACAGAGAGCCAATCTATCACTGAGAAATGCCTCAACAGAAGATATTGGTCTTCAAGATGTTCCTGTAGGGGTCTCTAAAACCTGTTTACAGCAGGGTGGATACTAACCCAACCCATCTTAGCCTAAGCCTAACTTAATATAATTAGAAGGAAAACCACAGCAGAAGGTACCTTGTATAGCCTATTTATTACACTTGGTACCTTAAGGAGCTGCATATCCTCCCAACCTGATTCAAATTAGGGAAGCCCTGTTACTGGATTGACTTGAACTCTGATAGGGCCTGGGGAAGTTGTTGGGTGTTTCCTCCTAGCTCTCCCTCAGCATTACTTTATTTTTTCTACAACTATCCCTGCAACCCTCTGTCTAGGTTTAAGGACCTGATGAACTACCTCATGCTGTGTCAGAAGAGTGGCTTTGAAACCTCTATAAACAATGCGTGGAGGTCACAAGAACCAGGACTTGAGTGTTCCTGGGTATTGGGGCGATTAATGGAATGATTGGTATTGCGCCAATAACCCCCCTTCCCTGTGTGTAATGGGTTGACCACTTTCCTGCAGCCATTCTCTGGTGCATAAGGCTGTACTGCCTTGTTGCCTGCCAGGCCAACTAAAAGTCTTGGGGTCCCGTCTCTGGGTCTGCCACAACAGATCCAGATCCTGGCCGTTCTGTCGACAATTAGTGCGACCCAGCAAGAAAATTTCTGTCACCCTGCCTCTGTCTACTCAGTTGGGAGCTGCGACCTAGGGGAGAGACTGCCACATTGGGAAACTTATGGTTCTGCTGCATCATTGCACAGATGTGAACACCAACCTTTAATGCAACCAGGGTGGACATCTGAAAAGTCTGAAAACTCTAGATGGAATTAGAAGGAATGGCTGGATGCGAGATATGGGCCACCACGTCCTTTCTTCTTTTTTGCAGTGGTCACAAATTTCGGTGTTCTTGAATATTTGCAAATTTTCATAATTTGAAAAGATTTTTGATTATATCCTCCTCTCAAAATCCTTGCCTGACCTTTGTGTTGGGGCAGACTAAGTAAATAATGGCATTTATCTGACCTGTAGATGGGTTCCCCTACAACCATTAGTCTGTGGCAAAGGGCTCACTTCTTTCTCATCTTTGCAGCCCCTCCAAGATTCTTCCAGGAATAGGGCGTTTCTCCCTCACTCTCTTTTGGACAGTTGCCTCTGCCAAGGCAACTCTCAACTTTTGCCAGCTTCCCCTGCTCTTTCTCAGGGGCCCCCCAAAGACCATGGTGGGGCAGAGGAGGTGTGGCTTTGGTTTGCGCCCTTCCCGATGGGGTCGGGTGAACCACCTCAACCCACTTAGATTGGTAGGAGGAGACGTCGCCCCCCTTTGCCTTTCCTACACACCTCTTGGATCCGAGAGTCATGATACTGATGGGACCTAGCATGACTGCTCCCCCTTCTTTGCTAATGGAGGCCGGCATGTCTACCCCACTGATGTTTGTGATGTGCCATATGCCCAATGAGTCATGATGCCCAACACCCTGGGTGGATGTCCACTTTGATGTGGAGATAATCCTGGATGTGCCCCTGCCCCAGATGACAGGGTCTTCCTTAGGATCAATGCCAGAGACCGAACTCGAGTTCGCCTCTGTGCGAGGTCCTCCTGAGGCCGCACAGGAAACTAGGACTCAGAAGGAGAAGGAGCACCCCTTTTACCTGGTAGCCCTCTTGCCAGCCAAGATGTCCATTTGGGAAAAGGATTTGGCTGAGGCTGGTCCCTTCCACCTTCCTCTCCTAAAAAGAAAAGGAAAGGCAAAAAAAGACAGGGTTCCTCTCCCTCTTCGGGGAGAGGAAGCCTATACTTGGTACCTGGAGGGGTTGCCCACCCTTCCGACCCGAGTGGAAATTAGGTGAAACCCTGCCACTGGGTAGACATGAACTCTGATGGAGCCTGGGTAATTTATTGGTGCACTTTCCCCTCGCTTCCCATTAGCATTACTGTATTATTATTATTTTTTATGAGTATGCCCTCAACCTTCTGTCTACCTACACCTGGTATCAGGAGGAACTGTTCACACCCGGAGAGTGCAAATTAGGGACGCTCCCTCACTGGGTTCAATTGAACTCTTTGACAGGGGCTAGGGTAAGTTGTTGGTGCACTTCCCCCTCACTCCCTCTCAGCATTCCATTTGCTCTACAACTATCCCCCAACTCTCTGTCTAAGCTTAAAGACCTGACCAGATACCTCATGCCATGTCAGAAGAGAGGCTTTGGAATATCTATAAACGACGCCCTTTAACGCCCCCAGGTTGTAAGAGACCAGGCCTTGAGGGGACCTGGGCGTTGAGGCGTGAATAATGGGAATTTCAGTTTTGCTCCAATAACCACTTCCCTATGTGTAATGGGCTGACCACCTTGCCCTAGTCGTTCTCGGATGCATAAGGCTGTATACTGCTTGTGGCGGCAGGCTTTACAGACTTGGCCGCAGGGCCAACTAAAAGTCTCAGGTGCCGTCTCTGGCTCTGCCAAAATAGATTTTCAAATCTTGGCTGGAGGAGTTGCATATCCTCCAGGCCCTAGTGTAAATTAGGAAAGCTCCGTCACTGGTTTTACTTGTACTCTCTGATGGGGCCTAGGAAAGTTGTTGGTGTGTTTACCCCTCACAGCACTACTTTACCTTTTTAGTATTGGTATTATTAATTATTATTATAATTCTTATTATTTATTACAATTATTCATTAGTTATTTATTATTCTCATTAAAGTTCTTGTATTAATATTATTACTGTGTATTATTGTGAGTGTGTAGTATTATGTATTATTATCATCAGACCATCCCTTCTCATTCAATATTCTACAATGAACTTCCCCCCTCAAACTAGGCAGAGAAATATTTTCCTGTAGCGGATGGAACAAGTGAAAGAAAATGAGGCTTAATAATAAGGAGGGTTTACATTTCCACACTACTTTGCTCATTTCTTTAATATTTATGCCTATATTTTTTCCCCTCATCCTGTTCAGCCTTACCTATTTGTACAGATGGATAACCCACTGGTCTCCAGTTCTCCGCTACTCTCCCACATGTTTCCCGAGTATCGACAATGAATTTGATTTTAGACTAATTTCAGCCTCACTATGGGATGTTCTTATGCACCATGAGGGAGAGCCTGGCAGCAATTTTCATGTCGCACGCCCTTCAGACAACTGCGAGCCTTGTGTTGTTTATACGATGCGGAAAATCACCGGGCAAGAACTTAAGACCTGCACATTGAAATCATTGGGACTTTTCTCTGGGAAGTGTATGATGAGGTAAGCTCTTCCAAACTACAGAAGGCTTAAAAAGTCCCTTAGTCCCCCTTGCATCTGAAGTTCTCCGTATGGATACATATGTACCATTTCGGAAGAACCTGGGCGTGCCAGTGTACATGGATGGCTCGAAGTACTAGGAGATGATCAGCGAGACTCTAACAGGCGCTGCGTCTGTCTTCATGGCCCAGCTAGTTGCAATACACCGCTCGATACGGAAGATAACTCGTGTGAGGTTCGGAGACCGGATTGTGATCTTTAGCTACTGTAGCTACCCTACTCACAAAGCGCTTTCAGTGCTCTCGGGACATTGGAATCTCCACACGCCCTGGTTCGTGGATTCCGTGACGCCACGGTTGCCGCAAACCGGCAAATCTCGAGATTATTTTCTGCTGAGTTCCTGGACATGTAATAATTGTGGGGAATGAGCGCGCCAAATAGTCTGCGAGGACTGGGCGATCAGACCAACGTTTCGTTCTTCCTTGCATTGACTACATGGCGGAAATCAGGTCAGCCCTTGGTGCTGCCTCGCAAAGAAGATGAAAGTCAGCTGAGGGGAACTCGAAATTGCGTGCCTTTGCACGCAATTGTTCCCAAGAACCTACCCTCCAATGCTGCGACGGCTTCAGGTAGCTTTCTGCAGCTTTCGAATTGAGCACACTCGCGGGACGCACTGTTATTTTATGGAGCGCTTCCCTACACTTAACTGCGACGACTGTGTTGTCCTCCGGACTGTTTAGCGCATTCCTTTTGAATGTTGCAGTGTGGGTGATCTTCCCGCACCTTACCTGAGCCAGGTTGCTACCACTTTTCCCCTGTACTCAAGATGGGTTCATCCACACAAACTTGTGGACTATTTGGCTTTGCTGTTGGTCACATAATCCTTGGTCAGGGGGAGGCAGGTCTCCCCCCGACTCCGGAGCGCGTTTCCTTCTTCCGTTTGTTCTGTTATTTTTTTGCCTCTTTTGTTTTTGTTTTTTATTTCATTTTTGTTTTTCTTTGTTTTGGGGAATTTTAAATTAGCCTAGTACTAGGCTGAAATTTTAATTGCAGCGACTTATTCCTTTGCTGGCAGTCGCCAGATAGGCGTTTATAATTAAAAAAAATGCCTTTAAGCACCCTTCCCAATTCTATCCCTGTCTTTTGTTTTTAACTGCGGCGAAGCAGACAGGTCTGTGTGTCATGCAAATCTCCAATTGTGTTCATCTTCTCTCCGTAACGAGTCGCTGGCTCAATGTAGCCAGCTAAAACTAATGCTACTCAAGGAAATTGAGGTCACGGAGTTCAAATATGATATAAGTTGGCCACTAGGTCCACTAGATCACGCCCCTCTAGTTTCATCCTATTCTGTAGAATTCTCCCCAAACCCTCTTCATGAATTCAACTTTTACCGGCTTCTCACAAAGTGAGGACAGCGCGCGTCACCGCTAATAAAATTGCCCGCCCCTCCCACCCCCTATTAAGCTCGAGGCCATCCATTATGTTGACGACGCCGAAGACCCTTAATAGCGATGGTGTAATATGTGTTGTAGCATCGCATCCAGTCCTGGTTCATCGCTGGACAGAAGGCATCTAGCGCCCCCCCACCCACACACTCCCTTAATACCTACCATACACAATAGTATCCACCTGCTCTTGAGAACACTCTTATAGAAAATCAACCCACCTTTCTCGAGGTCTTCCTCGTATATCTTCTTCACGAGTCTATTACAACACCCATTCTTCTTACATGCCCATACCATCTCAGGACACTTACAGCCACATCCTTCTTCACACCATAAACATGTCTTACAAAGTCGTTCCTTACTCTATCCACCTTTCAAACACTTTATATCTATCCTTCTTCATTCCATATCATCGTCTCACTGCCATACATCATCGTTGGCTCCACCATACTCTCGTGCATTTACTAACGCCCTTAATTGCCCCAGAGAGTTTCCTCCCATTTAAAACCTTGTGGTCGCATTCAGCTTCATCTCCACTACCATCACATCCTGCTACTTAAAACTTTGCACTTGTTCAAGGGTCACACCACACCACATTCTCACCCCAAAATATTACTTTACCTTCCTCTTTTCTGCATTCACTTTTAGACCCCTCCTCTCACACACCATTTCAAAATTCCTCTCATTCTCAGTCAGCAACTCCAGGGGATCAGTATATACCAACATAGAACACATATCTCTCAATTCCTCATCAATCCCACACCCATGCGTACTTCTTTGAGTACCCCATCCATAAGGATATTAAACAGCCATGACAACCACACAACTTTGTCTTACTGTTAAACCACTCACTTTGGCTATCTTTCACACTAACACGCGCATTAATTCCAACATAATTACTCTTCACATCGTCAAATAGTTTACCACTCCTTCCATACATTCATAGCACTTGCCATATTGCTTCTACTCTAAATGATTATAAGCTTTTCTAGATCCACGAAACCAACATAGACTTTGCATCTCTTATACTTTGTTTTTCCAGCAAGCTCTTTCAGGGCAAGTACTTTATCTACATCCCCCCACCCCACCTACTTCTCTAAGCCCCCTAGTTTATCACATATCAAACCCTCAGTTATCCTTCTTATATACCCAATCAGAATGTTCACATCTACCTTACTTACAACACTCAGTAGAGTTATCTACCGACAACAATCAGTTTATTAGCTACCTACAACACTCAGTAAAGTTATCTACCCACAACACTCAGTAGACTTATCTACCTACAACATTCAGTAACCTTATATACCTACAACACTCAGTAGACTTATCTACCTACCACATTAGTATATTTATCTGCCTGTAGTTCTTGCATTTATCTTTCTCTCATTTATCCTTATACACCGACATTATTACTCCCAATCTTTCAGTCCTCAGGTACTCTTCCACTTTGAAGTATCTTAGAAGATAGCCACCTGACCCATTTCATAATACAATCACCGCCACTTTTTTAGCATCTTAGCAACTTATATTGTCTACTACAGCTGCCTTCCCATTTTTCTGACCTTAGAGCACTAACAACCGTCTTACATGTTTATCCTTTTCATACCTCGATACAGCTTCTCATATTTACCTTTGCATCATCTTCCATCCACACAATATACAACTCATTGCTCACAAGTCCCCTGCCATTCTTGTCCCTAATGTTCACGCAGCTATTGTTTTGGTTCCTGCCTTTTCTGAGTTGCAGAATTGCTTTCTGTTCCCATCAAGATCCTCATTCATCCTTTGTCCAAATGCATCTTTTGTTGTTTTCCCATGCTGTTTAATCACTCGTTTCACTTTCCATTTCATCTTGTATACATTCAACCACTGGCATCCTCATCCGCACTATTAAGCATTTCCAAGTATGCCTCCTTTTTGCTTTCGACTACAGGCTTCATGTTGTTATTTTCCTCATTCTGCATTTTGCTTCCTCTTTGCAGTGCTGGCGCAACCACAGACAGGCCTTGCACTACCTAGTATCACTTCCTCAAATGTGTTCCACATTTGCTGTATCTGCTTGCACTTATTTCCTTACTTCTACTCAAAAGCATTCTCACATACTCTCTAGTTTTCTTACTGATTCTCCATAGCTATTCACCTTCCTCGCATCTTCGCATCCATTCACAGGCCAATTTAACCTTATGCCAGATGGTGCCATACTCATACCTTTATACAGCTTTCACATCAAATACATCTTACAGCATCTTCTTTCTTACAAGGCACAGATCAATCATACTCTTAATTTCTCTCCCTCTTCTTTGCCCAACCCATGTGTATTTCTGCACATCCTTGTGTTGAAAGTGTGTGTTTACTACATATAAGTTTCTTTCAGCACAACCCTACCACCCTATCTTCATTTTCATTGTCACCGGTCTACCAAAAGTTCCATTTCTTCCCCTCTCATTCTGCCACAACATATTCATATCTCCTATAACAATTATCTCAGTTTTTTCAGACCCTCTCTTTCTCAACTTTTATCATTTCAGTGTCCATGCACTGCCACTATGCACAGTTTCACCCTTGCACATCTTAACCTCACACATTTATACGCAACCATCATGCCACTCATCCTTCAAAAGCACCTTACTTCTACTACCCCAACCTATACCTGATCGCCGTTCATCCACTCCACCTCATACAAACTTTTCATTCCCTTTCATGTTTTATTCACATAAAGCAAGCATCTGTCATCTCCATAGTTTAAAGGCATTGACTACAATTTCCCCTCTCACATTCCATACACCCAACCAATTCATGCATTGATGCAGGTTATCTGGGTTAACTGGACGGGGCCTGCAACACCCCCTCCCCCATTTACTCTCATTGCATATTATCCTCATAGGAAGGAAACATTTGGCTGAGTGGCTACCTAAGCCAGCATTCTCATAGCTGGGTTTAGTTGCCTTTTACAATACACGCAGGATAAAAAAAGACACCCGTGTTATGGGTCTGGTTGTAATGTAGCTTAAATAATTACAACCTTTATCAGGTACAATATTCAAAAAATTGAAGCTGAGGAATCATCTGTTGTGATTGTCAGTCCGAAGACATTCATGAAAGCCTCCAGATTGACTTCTGAATCTTCAACTTCAAACGTTTCCCCACAAGGTGGGGACAGCGTCCATCAAGCCCACAGTAAGTGCCCTCCTCATCGTACCCCTTTATGTTGTATTATTCTTAAAGTTACCCATCTTTTTTTTGTATGACTGGTCTTTTGAACGATCAGGCGCTGTGTCGAAGCATCAGATTCTTTATTCACTGCATTAGGAAACAAATGTGTGATCTCTATGGCCTTGTGATGATTTGACACCATTTTAACCCCCTTTATTTAGCTTATACTGATTTTCCTATGGCCTTGCGATGGATTGATGACCTCGTTCTTCCCCTGTTTTTCCCTCAAGAGGGTAGCATGTTTCACTTAGTACCCATCTTCATCTCTACACAGTACAATTGAATTCTTAGACGAGGCCTGGGGAAGTTGTTGGTGTGCTTCCTCCTCGCGCCCTCTCAGCATTCCTTTTTCTCTCCTCCGACTATCCCCTCAGCCCTCTGTCTATGCTTAAACACCTGACCAACGACTTCGTGTCGTGACAGAAGACAGGCTTTGGAACATCTATAAACAAAACCATTTAACGCCTGGAGGTTGCGAGAGACCAGCCCTTGATGGGACCTGGACGTTGGGGCGCGAATAATGGGAATATCTATTTTGCCCGAATAACCACTTCCCTGTGGTCGTTATCGGATGCATAGTGCTGTACTGCTTGTGGCGGGCAGGACAACTAAAGGTCTCGGGTCTGCCAAAACAGATCTTCAGATCCTAGTCGCCCTGTCGAGGATTAGTACTTCGGAGCCGCCCTCGGGCAGCTCCACAGAAAAAATGGACCCCCTCCCCCGTGCTTGCGCAGGTGACCCTCCGAATTTCTCTAACCGGAGAGGAGGCTTACTCCTTTCCTTCGCCTACGGGTGTAGGGGAATCCCCCTCACCCCCTTCTCTGGAGGTGCTTTTGGGCTCCTCCCTCTTCCCAGCTGCAGTCCCCCCTTTTCTTTCCAAGGGGACTGGAAAGAAAGCCAGAAGGCAGCCTATATCCGACCTCTCCCCATTGAAGCGGCTCGGTAGGGCAATCTCCCTTAGGGGAAAGAGGGAAGCCAGACCCCTTCGGTCGCTTCCCTCAAAAGACCTGCTGGCTAGAATTTTAAAACTGGCGGGGGTCAAGGCCTGTGCCCCCCCAGACATGACTAATGATGCTGTTGGCAATAGGACCGGTGATGTCTGGGGGGGAGACAATGGCCAACTGGAGGCCTCATCCCCTGAGATAGACATGGTCCTTGAGGCAACCCAGCCTCAGACGGTAGGGCCTTCCATGGGGGCGAATCCGGGCTCGGCGCCAAGCACTGACTCGAGTCTGCCCCTATGCAAGGTCCTCCTCAAACGGCTAGGGTTTCCAAGGCAGTACAAGGAGGGGAAGGATCTCCTCCGACCGGTGCCTCTGAGACTGCCAGGACCTTCTCTATCTCGGAGAAGGACCTGGCTGAGGCCGGTCCATCTGGCCTGGGAGCTCCTGCCGGCGGAGGGGAGAAGCGGGTTCATTCCCCGCCCTCCTCTCCTAAAAAGAAAAAAAAAGACTAAAAAGACTTGGCTCCTCTCCATCCACGCGGGCTGCGGGGACGGATGGGTCTGCTGCCACTTCGGTAAGCGACCAAGCCAAGATTAGCACATCCGCCCCATCTGCCCCCCCATTCCCCGGGTGCAGAGCCCCTGACTAAGACCAAAAGTGCACAGGGCGGAGCCGAAGATGACCCGTTTCTCGGACGAGGGAACTCGTTGACTACTCCATAGAGGACATCACCTTAGAGCTGGCCGACCATGGGGCGGTCAAGGTCGAACGTGTGATGAGAAAACAGGGAGGGTCCTCGAGACCCACCCCTACACTCTTCGTCACGTTCGACTGTGACAAGCTTCCTGAGTCGGTGCGTGCCAGTTGGTACCGTTACCGCGTGAAGGCATTCGTGCCAATGCCGCGGAGGTGCTATTACTGTCACCGCTTCGGCCATACGAATCGCTCATGTAGACGTGCAAAGTTGGGGTCCCCCGAAGTATGTGTAAATTGCTCCAAGGCCGCACACAATAAGTCCAAATCGTGTGTGGCCAAGTGTGTCAATTGCGGAGAGCCGCACCCAGCTTGAGAAAGAAATCCTGGCCGTTCAGGCCCAGGATCGACTCTCATTCCGCGAGGCTAAGGACTTGGTCCTAGAGGTTCCCGGCTCTGCCTGGGACGTCTTACCTCTCAATGGTTAGAAAGACTCTGCTCCTGGCCCATCCAGGCCAATGAGAACGGTTGTTTCCGCGTCCATTCGGAGCCCTTCTGCGGGCTCTACTCAACCCGGGCGCTCCCCTTGTAAAGCTGGCAGCACAAAGGGTTCACAGCTCCGGCTAAAACCAGGGCTCCTTCCCCCCCCCCCCTCCTTCCCCCAGTGTAGCCGTTTCCCGTAAGGCGAAACGGCCACGCGCCTCCACCGAGTCGTTAGACTCACAGGAGGCAACACCGCTAAAGTTGGTCGCCAGGCCATCTTCCGAGGTTCAAAAAGCTTCGGTTCTTTCGCCCACGCCTAGTGGTGGGCTGAGTGGTTCGGAGACGGTGGATCCTCGAAAAGAGGGTCCCCATCCTCCGAAGCCGCAACGCCCGCCTAAGGTTTCGAGGCAGAGGGAGGAAAAGACTCGCATGGCGAGCCCAACCTCCCCCAATAAGTCCTCGAAGGCGACAGCGCATTGTTCGGCCAACAGCGCCCGGGGTTCTGCCTCCGGGAAGCGTACGGCCAAACCAAGAAGGTCTTCTGTTCGAAGAGGGCCCCCGCGTCTCAGAGCTATGCCTGGAAGGCATATTCCTTCAATGGAATTGCCGTGGACTCCGGGCCAACTGGGAGGAGTTGCGGAGGCTCGTCTCGTCCCGTTCTCCGTTAGCTATCTTTTTGCAGGAGACCATGCTAGTCGCGTGTCCCATGCCCGCCCACCCGGGGTATAAGGGTTTTGCGACCCCACCACCACGAGATGGGGGCCGGGCTGGGGGGATGCGCTGTTACACACGGCATGATGTCTCTGTTCTTCTTTTCACTTTAGATACCTCCTTTCAGGCAGTGGCTGTGCAGCTTCACCTGGATATGAGGTATACTGTTATTTCTGCGTACATTCCACCGTCAGATTACTTCGACGCGGGGGACTTCCGCAGCGTCGTGGCACGGTTGCCGAGGCTCTTTCTCTTGCTAGGAGATCTGAACGGCAGACATCCTCTCTGTGGAAACCACTCAATAAATCCCAGGGGACAAGTCCTTGCCGATCTGATCGAAGAGCTTGAGATAGGTGTCCTAAATGTGGATGAGTTTACACATCACTGCCCGAGAACCGCTTCATTTTTTTGCCTTGATCTATCTCTGTGCTCTCCGGATGCACAGCCTGATTTTGATTGGGGGATGGTCGATGACCTCCATGGTAGTGATCACTTTCCCATTCAAATATCATTTTCAGGGCAGCTGCCGCCTGAGAGCCCACCGCGGTGGTGCTTGGCACGGGCGCGGTGGCCTGCATTTCAGGAAATGACTGAATTCTGTATCTCAGTCGAGTAGTTTAGGTCGGTAGATGAGGCCGTTGAGTTCTTGTCCGGCAACCTCATCGCCGCGGGCCTAACTACTATTTCCAGAACGTCTGGCCGTTTTGCACCCCGACCACTCCCGTGGTGGTCGGCCGAGTGTGAGACGGCCCTCAAACAGAAGCGTTATACCTACATGCGCTATAAGCGCTGCCCGAACGATTTCACTGTCGCTGAATTTCGTCGGGCTAGGGCTAGGTTCCGCTATATTTCGAAGCACGCCTGCCGCTCTTCTTGGCGGGCATACGTGTCTTCACTTAACGGGAAGACCCCTCTAGCAGAGGTGTGGAAGCGAGTCAAAAGGATTCGGGGCAAGTTATCGCAGGACCCCCCCCATCCCTCCCGTTCTCCAGGAGAATGGGACCGCAATCTCGGACCCCGCGTCCGTGACGGAATCCTTCTCGACCGCTTTCTCCGCATTCTCTAGCCGGGATGCTGCTCCGCCAGCATTCAATGCACATCGTGATGTCGCGGATGGCCGCCGGCTGGACTTTCCCTCCAGAGGCGGAGAACCCTTCAACGACAGGTTTACTGTGAGTGAGTTGCGTTCCGCTCTTGCTTCGTGCGCGGACACCTCCCATGGTCCGGACGATGTCCCGTACGCCATGCTTCGACATCTGGGTGAGCGAGGCATGGCCTTTCTGTTAGATTTGTTCAACAGGATCTGGGTGGAGGGTCTCCTCCCAGATTCCTGGCGAATCGCTACTGTGCTCGCCTTTCGCAAACCGGGGAGAGATCACTCTACTCCGACCGGTTTCCGCCCAATCTCTCTAACCTCTTGCGTGTGCAAGTTGATGGAGAAATTGGTAAATGTTATATTAGTCTTTTTTATGGACAGCGGAGGCCATCTGTCTTCTGCACAGTGCGGCTTCCGCAAGTTCCACTCCACGTCGGATGCTCTGCTCCGACTGGAAAATGCCGTCTGCGAGGCCTTCCTTCGTAGACAGCACTACGCCACGGTGTTTTTGGATCTGGAGAAGGCCTATGATATCGCATGGCGATACGGTATCATGGAGACTCTCCACACGATGGGGGCGAGGGGACGCCTCCCAATGTTTATATCTGAATTTTTGCGAGATCGTCGATTCTGCGTACGGGTGGGGGGGAGCCCTCTCCGGCCCAATGGAACAGGAAGAGGGTGTCCCGCGGGGAAGTGTCCTCAGTGTCACTCTCTTTGCCCTGAGAATCAACGGCATCACCTCGGTGCTGCCGGAAGATGTCCTCGCTAAGCTCTACGTGGACGACCTTTCTATCTCTTTTGGCGCGGCCCAGATGCCAACTCTGGAGCGTCGACTCCAACAGGCATTGAACCGCGTCTCTCGCTATGCCGAAGCGCACAGGTTTCGGTTTTCCTTGGCCAAGACTAAGGTGGTGCACTTCTGCCGCCATCCATGGCTCCACCCTGACCCAGACTTGTTTCTTAATGGGGGTACGCCTGGAAGTGGTTGAATCGCACCGTTTCCTTGGTCTTGTATTTGACCGACGCCTCACCTGGGTGGCCCATATTCGCAGCCTTAGGGTCTGTTGTACCCGCGCCATGGATATTCTCCGTTCCGTGACGTTCAGCACTTGGGGCGCTGATAGGGCTACTGCCTTACTTTTTTATCGATCCTTTGTTCGTTCGAAGCGCGGCTACGGATGCGAGTTTTATGCATCCGCAGCTGAGGGTGTATTTCGAAGGTGGACTCGATCCACCACACCGGCCTTCGCCTTGCGACCGGTGCCTCCCGCACTTTCCCCATTATGAGCCTACTTGTCGATGCTGGGGAGATGTCACTCGCTCTATGCCCTGTACAGTGCATTATTCGCCTGTACGCGCGACACGGCGCCTCCCTCAGTCGCCAACAGCTCTCACTGCATCCGCATCTGATTTCGACGGTGCCTATGCCGCCCAGAGACGCCAGTCATACCCTAAGCCCTTTGGGTTTAGGGCCAGGAAACTCCTTCGAGAGCTAGGTATAGCTCTCGGGCCGGTGGCACCCTTGGTTCTGCCCAGGACGCCACCCTGGAGGGTACCACATTTGGCTATTTGTCGCCAGGCCTCTGCTCCCAAAGCTTGTACAGCGCCGGAAGTATTGCGTTCGACCTTTTTGGAGCACACCTCGTTTCACGCTGGAACCGTGCCAGTGTATACGGATGGCTCCAAGTCCGAAGAGGGGGTCGGCTTCCACGCCGTATCCCCTATGTTTGAAGTCAGCGGGGCTCTGCCAGGCGCTGCGTCTGTCTTCACGGCCGAGCTGGTGGCAATACACCACTTGGTACTGGAGATTACGCGACGTGCCCAGTTCGGAGACGGGATTGTGATCTATAGCAACTCACAAAGTGCCCTGAAGGCTCTCGGGGCATTGGAATTTCCGCATCCCTTGGTTCGCGATATCCATGACGCCACGGTTTTGTCAAGTCGGGCGGATGTCGAGATTATCTTCTGCTGGGCTCCTGGACATGTATGAATTGCATGGAATGAGGGCGCCAAAGAGTCCTCTAAGACCTGGCGACCGCACCAGTGTTTCGCTCTTCCTCACACCGACTACATGGCAGGAATACGGGCTGCTCTTCGGACTGCTTGACAAAGAAGGTGGGAGACGGTCCAGGGGAACTTAAAGTTGCGTGCCATTGCGCCGCGACTCTTCATGGACTTATCCCCCAATGCCGCGACGGCTTCAGGTCGCTTTCTGTCGTCTCCGAATTGGGCATAATCGTGTGACGCATTGCCATTTAGTGGAGCGCTCGCCTGCGCCCTATTGTGACGACTGTGTCGTCCCCCAGACTGTTCGGCACATTCTTGTCGAATGTCCCAGTCTGGGTGATCTTCGCGCACGTTACCTGTCCCGGTACCGGCCTGGGCGGGGTCGTTACCGCCTGCCCCTTGTACTCGGGACGGGTTGGTGCACACCTACCTGTGTACTTTTAGACTTTTTGGAGGAGGCCGGCCTTCTCCCCGTTATTTAATATTCAACTATGGATCGTGGTCTTCTTCGCCAGAGGAGGGCGGGCCTTCCCCCGTCGACGGAGCTCGCTCTATATTTTTTTCAATTTGTTTGTTTTTCTTTTGCTTTTTGTTTGTATTTTTGTTTTGTTTTTGTTTTCTTTAATTTGTCTTTTAATATAACCTAGATTTAGGTTAGCTTGAGTACAGCGACTTATGCCGTAGAAGGCAATCGCCAGATGAGATATATAAAAAAAAGGGGAAAAAAAGGCCTTATTAGGCAATCACCAAATGTGCGCTGATAAAAAAATTATTAGCTTATACTGAGTTCTCTCTGGGCTTGATCTTGTTTACTCTCCACCGTTTCCTCTTGGCTTAAACTGACTCAATATGCCCTTGTAACAGTTTTCAATCTATTCTTTTCCTTTTCTTCCTTTATATTTTATTGCTATTACCTTTCTCTAGTCGGGGTGTATGTATGATATGGCTTAACTTCCTTTTTGCACTTTCTTAGTTCGGTTTATTCTTTGTGTTCTTGTATTTTCAATCTCTTTATTTGCATTCACTTAGGACACTACAATGAGGCCTGGCCTGAGAAGTCGCGCACTTGAAATTTTTGTTCCTGCTAGCGCCATAGGTTATTGCAGTATTGGGCGGGGGTGTCACGGTCCCCGTCCTTTCATGGGGGTTAATTCGCGTAAATGTCGGCTATTACATATATTACCCCATATAAAAAAGTGATGGTGCCTTTGCGCTTAATAAGGTCTAAACTGGTACGCGGCTTTGGATTTCTTTGTGGCACTGATACGCGTCGACCTCGTATTTGCGAAGATCGATGATGATTTCTTTTAAGATGCTTCCTCTTGTCCTTAACATTTTTCGATCTCACTTTTTTTCTATCTTTTGTTTTTCCTCTTTGTCACCGGAGAGTTGCCATGCCTTCGTTGGTTTTCACTTTCCTTTTTCTTAAAACAGCCTAGTGTGGCTTTATTTCTTACATATCCCCATGGACATTTCCGCGCTGGACTCATCCTAGATTGAATTTGACATTTAGTCGTAAGATGTGCACCCGAGATTCGTTGAAGACGGGCCGATTCGGTGGTCTAATGTGTACATAACATACAGACATGTACTACGGTTATGCAATTCTCCCCCCTCTGATTCATTCGTACACAATAATGATACAGCCATTTAAATTGAACGATGTAATAATTCCTCGCCTCCCAGATTCATCCGAATGTCGAGGAATGTCTTCCGCTGTCGAACCCAAAGGAGAAACAACCTCGGATGAAACCTCCCGAATGTCTTCCGCTGTCGAACCCAAAGGAGAAACAACCTCGGATGAAACCTCCCGAAAGTCTTCCGCTGTGGAGGAGAAAATGGAGTGTGAAGACGTTTCTTCTCTCACGCAGTCCTCTAATACAACAATACCTGTGGAAAGGCTGGCGGCAAACAACGTGGAAGCTGTCTGTAGCGAGGTAAAAGGTAGGTATTGGGTGGGAAATGGTACTAGTTTGTGTTTTCAACATATGTATGTTGCCCCGCGCGTCTCTTCCTGTAGGTTTTGTTTGAAGTGTGCAACTGGTGTGATTAGGTGTTGAGCTGTGTCTGGATCCTGGAGACTGCTGGTGCACATACTGTGTTAGTAAAGCCGATCGGAGCTTCTATGTGTTGTCTTTGGCTGATGACCGCATCGGAACCTTGCCACGGTGACTCGTGTGTGACGTGGAGTAGATGTTTCTACGGATGAATTGTCTCTTTCAGTACAGGTCATGACAATAGATCAAACCATCTGTCTCGGACAAGGTACAGTCATGTCGGAGTGGTGGCGATGCGCACATACCATACTTAGTGGAAATGCGATGGAAGATAAAGGAGAAAAGCTAAACAGTGAATAATAAAAATAATAATTCTAGATGTTACCTGTTTATCGTAAGGACCGGAGGCCATGGTCTACATCGCTATAACCAATTCGATGCCGGTTTGTCGCACAACTTTACCAAGCACATTTAGGAGAGGGCATCGATCCTGTGGGGTTGCCGTATTCATTGCTTAGGTTTGGCAAGTTCAGGCTAGTCGCTTCTTTTCCCGGTCCCACGCGTCTCCATTTCCATTATTTCCCCTAATCAGGCTACGGTATCCTGGCGCCGTGTGCCCAGGCTGGGAAGCTTCGCGCGGTACCTGTCCCGATATTGTGGTGGCAGGGGATGCTATTGTCTTTCCCCGCTGTTTGGGCGGGCTTATTTTTTGAGGGTTGGGTGTGGGGTCATGTTTTTTTTGTTATCCTTCTGTTCTGTTTGTCCACTTGGTACCTAGAGTAGCTGCACATCATCCAGCCTGAGTGTAAATTAGAGAACCCCTGTCACTGGGTTGATGTGAACTCTCTGATGTGGGTCTGGGAAAGTTGTTGGTGCGCTACCCCCTCGCTCCTCTGAGCGCTACTTTATTTTTATATTTTTTTTACTTTACTACTATCCACTCAATCTTTGTCTACCTGCACTTGGTATCAGGAAAAACTGTTCTCACTTAGAAAGGGTGCAAATTAGGGACACTCTTTTACTGGGTTGAATTGAACTCTTAGACGAGGCCTGGGGAAGTGGTTAGTGCGCGTCCTCCTCGCTCCCTCAGAACATTCCTTTTTCTCTCCTCTGACTATCCCCTCATCCCTCTGTCTATGCTTAAACACCTGACCAACGACTTCGTGTCGTGACAGAAGACAGGCTTTGGAACATCTATAAACAAAACCATTTAACGCCTGGAGGTTGCGAGAGACCAGCCCTTGATGGGACCTGGACGTTGGGGCGCGAATAATGGGAATATCTATTTTGCCCGAATAACCACTTCCCTGTGGTCGTTATCAGATGCATAGTACTGTACTGCTTGTGGCGGGCAGGACAACTAAAAGTCTCGGGTCTGCCAAAACAGATCTTCAGATCCTAGTCGCCCAGTAAGGATATCCGTCCTGACACTCTGGCTAGCCCAGTTTGAAGCTGCGAGCTTTGGGGAACGACCGGCTACTGGGTAACTTCTGATTGGGGTGAATCGCTGTTCTAGGTTTGGAACACCATTCTTTAATGCACCCAGGGGCGAACCCCTATTCAGTCTAGACAAGATAGGGAGGGGCGGCTGAACGCGGGAAATAGTCCCCTAACCCCCTTCTTTTTTCTTTAGTGGTCACAAGTGTCCGAAATTCCCGTGTGTTGGCAAAAGCCTTCCAAAGTTCAACATTTGCAGCATTTTAGACTATATCCCTTTCTTTCAATCCTCGCCCGACCTTGGGGGTAGGGATGGACAAGGAGCTAAAATGCACTACTACTCTGACAGGGAGTGGGGATCCCATCCTACCTTCTGGATACGGCAAAGGGGTTTGCCCTCTGCCATCTTTGGAGGTTTCCCCCCTGGGGGGGCAGCTTCACCTCTACGACAGAGATGCCCCCCCTCAATATGCTTTCTCGTGGACCCCTCCAAGACCCTTCCAGAGGATAGGGCGTTTCTCACTCTTGAAAGGTTCGGTGGTTTCCCCCTTACCCGCCTTTGCAGAGTTGCCGCCGCGTGTGTCTCCCTTTGCTTTCTCACGGGCCGCTAAGACACAGCGAAAATACCTGACATGTTGGGATGGCCATTTGGAGGTCCCTCCTGAGGTGGAGATGGTCCCGAAGGTGACTCCAACTTAGATGCTAGTTTTCTAAAGGGGCGAAGCTTGGCTCGGTGCCAGACACCAAACCTGAGTCCGCCCCTCTGCCAAGCTCTCCTCAGGCGGCTCGGGCCCCCGATGATTCAGAAGGAGAAGAGGGACCCCCCTCCCCCAGCTAGTGCCCCTTTGACTGCCAAGAGCTTCTCCATCTCGGAGAAAAATCTGAGGCTAGTCCGGCTGCCTTGGCACCCGTTCCGCGCATAGGGGGCATATAAACGGGTTCACTCCACGGCTTCCTCTCCATACAAGATAAAACAATGAATTCGAAGAGGACAAGGGATTCCTCTTCCTCCTCAGGGTCACTGGGGACGGACGGGTCTGCTGCCCTTTCGGTAAGTGACCAGCCCAAGACTGGCTCGTCCGGCCCCGAGGCGCTCTGGGGCGGGTATGCCCAGACGAAAACCAAAGTCGCAATTGGGGCCCCTCATTCAGAGATTACTTGCCGTTTTTTAGCTCGCTTGCCTCGACTCCTTTTTAGTTATGTGCTCCACTGATGGTAGTAAGTTAGCCAAAGGCCACATGGTTCATCAAAGGAGAGCTTTTCTTGGATTGACTGATAGAGACCCTAAGACTCGCCGGTGAGTGTGACGCCACACTCTACCATGAATTTCGTGATGTAGTTTAAGCAAGGAAACTCGTGGACTACTTAGACCACCGAAGAGCTGGCTGACCAAGATGCAGTCGAGGTCGAAAGTGTGATGAGAAAACAGGAAGCGGCCTCGAGATCCACCCTTACACTCTTTGTCACGTTCGACCGTGACAGGCTCCCTGAGTCGGTGCGTGCAGGTTGGTATCGCTACCGCGTGAAGGCATTCGTGCAACTGCCGCGAAGGTGCCTCTACTGTCACAGCTTTGGCCATACAAATAGCTTATGTAGACGTGCAAATTCAGCTTTACCCGATGTCTGTGTAAGTTGCTACAAGGCCGTAGACGATAAGTCTTTATCGTGTAGGACCAAGTTTGTCAATTGCGGAGAGACGCACCATGCTTCCTCAAAGCAATTTGGCGCGTTTGTCCTGGAGAAGGAAATTCTGACGTTCATTCTGCGGATCATCTCTTATTCATAAAGGCTAATGACTTGGTCCTTGAGTGCCCAGCGCAAGCTAAGACGTCTTACGCCTCGGGCGCTACCATAGTAGAGCTGGAGAAACAAAGACTTTACACCCAGCCTCGGCTAAAAACCTGGGCTGCTCCATTTAGTCGGTGACAGTGCAATTACACCTGGATTTGAGGTATACAATTATTTCTCCTTCCATTCCACCCTCAGTCGATTTCGACCAGTGTTCTTCCGCCGCGTCTTGGTGCGATTGCCGAGGCACTTTCTTCTCGGTGATTTGAATGGTAACCACTCTCTCTCGGGGTGATTACACGATCAATCCCAGGGGTCAAGTCCTTATCGACCTGATCAACGAGCTGAATATGGGTGCCTTAAATGTAGATGAGTTTACGCATCGCTGCCCGAGAACCGCTGCATTTTCTTGCCTTGATCTATCCTTGTGCTCTCCGGATTCTTAACCGCCCCGGTTAAGCTTGTAGCGGGCGCGGCGATCCGCATTTCAGAAAATAACTGATTTCTCTCTCCCAGTGGAGGAATTTAAGTAGGTGTAGGAGACCGCTGAGTTATTGTCCGCCAACATAGCATTAAGCCTAACTACTATTCCTAGAACGTCTGGTCGTTGGCACGCCGTCCGCTTCCTTAGTGGTCGAACGAGTGTTAGACGTCCTTCAGACAGAAGCAATATGCCTACATATGCTATGAGCGCCGCCCAAACGATTTCCTCGTAGGTGAATTTCGTCCAACTAGGGCTAGGTTCCGTTATATTTCAAAGTACCTGCACCGCTCCTCTTGGCGAGCATGTGCGTCTTCACTTACCGGGAAGACCCCTCTTGCAAAGGTGTAGAAGCTAATCAAAAGGATTCGAGGTAAGTCCTCGCAGGACCCCCTCCCATTCTCCACGAAAATTGATATGCAATCTCGGACCCCGCGTCACTAGCAATCTTTAGAAACTGCATTCTTTAGCCTTGATGCTGCTCCGCCAGCATTCATTGCAATGCACGTCGTGATGTGGCTGAGTACCCTTCAACGACATGTTTACGTTGCGAGTTGCGTAAACTCTCACTTCATGCGCGGACACAGCCCATAGTCTGGACTATGTCCCATATACCATGCTTCAACACCTAGGTGAGCGAAGCATGGTATTTCTGCTAGATTTCTTAAAAATGATTGGGACAGAAATTACCCTCCCAGACTCCTGGCGCATGGCTACTGTACATGCTTTTCGCAAACGGGGGAGAGATCACTCTACCCATGCCTGTTTCCGCCCAATTTCTCTAATCTCCTGCATGAGCAAGTTGATACAGATGTTGGTTACATTATCAATTTTCCTGGACTGCGGAGGCCACCTGTTTTGTGCAGAGTGCAGCTTCCGCAAGTTTCATTCCACGTTGGATGCTCTGCTTCGACTGGAAAATGCTGTCTCGAGTCCTCCCTTCGTAGACAGCACTACACCACTGTGTTTTACGATCTGGACAAGACCTATGATAACCCATAGCGATGAGATATCATGGACACTCCGTACGATGGGACGTCTCGCAATCTTTATTTCTGCGAGATTGTCGATTCCACGTACGTGCGAGGAGGAGAGCCCTCTCTGGCCCACTGACAAGGAAGAGGGTGTCCACACCGGAGCCCTGCCAGGGTGACCCGTTTTGTGGTGGGAAGGGGTCTTTCCTATGGTTTGATGTCCGGTAGGATGACATTGAGGAGGTGGTTTGAACCCAAATATTGTCTGTCTAGCTGTGTTGTGTGGGTGATGGAGGCCTGGTTAGAAATCCATCGCTTTATCCACTAAACTAACGAGAGATCTCCCATAAAGATTGATATACCAGCGATGCCCTTGTTGGTTTTCACCATGGTTACATCATAAAAGTAAAGGTTTGTCGAACCTCTATTACCTAAATAGATGTAACCCTGTTTGTTTTGTCTTCTTGATTATAAGGAAATAATAATAAATGGGTAATAGTTTTACTAGAAAGGGACCCCGTCCCCCACATCAACTTCTTTCCTACTCGTCTTCCAAGACCTTTTTTTTCTCCCATTATCGCCCACAGAGAGTTCCCCTTCGAGCAAGCCGTCTCCAGAGCCCAGCGAGCCAAGTCGTTCCACTCAGAGAAATGTCATGGCGGAAAAGGCGATCCCTTACGTCGTTCCAGTAAGATGAATGTGTAAAAAATACCCATGTTTTGGACTCCAAAAATGTGGGGGGTTGGGGAGGGGGCTGTAGACTGTTTCACCTGGTACCCTGCCCCAGTGCGTTTCTAGCCTCAATTTAATAGATAGGGTTTGCGACGAATTAGCCGAGTGGAAACGCGGCCTCCAATAACTGCGACGTTAAGCCACATTGGCTGTGGTTAGTCGCTGGATGGACGATTCTTGTCGCCTTTTCTGTGGCTCCCATACGCCGTAGATACACCCGTGGGTTCCAACGAAGCCCATATTAATCGGTAGGTCCAAACTTGCCATTGAGAAATAAAAGGCATCTTAAATGAGGTTTGATCGGTGTTACCCCCGCCGCCCATAGTGCAAATCGGTGGTAAACCCTCTGTAAAACTTCCTTTCCTTTCCTTTCCTTTCCTTCTAGACATTTCCATTTTACATTTAGTTATTTTCCTTACAAGCCTCTTTTTTTCCGCGTCGAGTTTCGCAGGCGAGTCACCGGTCAGCTTTCGTCCATTCATCCCTGGTCGAGGCCGGAAGGGGGTCACTCCTCTCTCTTGGCTCTGGTTGGGCATATTATTTTACCAAGCCTGAATTCTTCCCTGCCTTTTTCCCTCTTACTTCCTCCCTCTCTTTTCCTTATCCTATTACATACCCAACACCCCGCATTAGTTAGTACTCTGTGTAGACTGTTAAACATGGTATCCGGAGGAGCGGGACGTCCTCCCGGCCCGAATGTGGGTTGACTTTATTCGGGGGAACCTGGCGCGTTCGCCATTTTTCCCTTGCATCTACCTTTTTACGATCCCCCCCCCCCCCTCTCTCTCTTTTCTCTACCCGCGAGAGGGTGGCTTTTGTTGCTAGTGGGTAAGACACCTGCTGCAACTGAAACCTGGAGGACAAGCACGGTCTCCCGTTCCCAGTCCCTGGGTATGATAATGATAGGTGATCACCCGCCCTAATCCCTAGTCGACCTCCCCCCCCCTCCCCTTTTTTCATGCTCTTGTCAATGCCCTTCTAAGCTTTTGCTCAGAGAAGTTCTGGTGGCTCGGCGCACTTTCGTCCTCATCCAGCCAATTGGCAGGATGTACTGTGAGTTCTCTGCCTGTTGCAAGGGTCGAAAGCCCTTGCAACAGGCAGTGCACATATGAGGTGGCTACGCCGGCACCATCCTCTATGTTTCAAAACTCGGCGACAAGCGACCATTTCGGCGGATCGGGTTGCCAAGGTCCATCCTTGCTCGAATCTGAAGGCCGAGTATGTGTTAATGATCACATTCTCGATGTTTCTGATCTTATGGGGACTTTTCCCTTAACCTACTAAGGCAATGGGAAGTCATAGTATCTACTTTCCATGTATTCTTTTTCTTATTTTAAACTTTGACCATGGCTACAAAACAAAGAAATAGTGGGCCCCAGCAGGCAAAAGGAGAGCCACCTCCAACATCAGCTTCGCCCCTTTCATCCCCTTGCTTCTGGGTAGGGCGAGGAGACCAGAGGCACCACTCGTACCGGTAGAAGGGCCCCTGTTCTTTCACATTGGTTCCCTCCAGTTTTCTAGCAGGGATAAAGTGTCCCCCTGTCCCATGGTTATGCGTTCGGGTGTTTCTTCCTTACCCCCTTCTACAGAGTCGTCTCCGTGTGACTCTAGAAGCAGCGAATCTACCCTTTCTTTCTCGGTGAGCCGCAGGAATAGGGAACAGAGGCAGCGCTGCTGGAGTCCCGCCCCCGATTGGGTCATATGGACAAGGCCAACCGCTTAGAAGGGTAAGGGCCAGCGTGGTCCCTTGGGCCTGCCACCCTCATTTTATTGACACTAGATTCGTAATCTTGCTTTTTTCCCGATGGAGGTCAGCATACCCTCCTCCTACGACACTTCGTACAGGCTACATGCTTATTCATTGCTCGGTCAGGACCCCAGACACCTTGGTGGGATGGTCATTTGGAAGCCCCTCCCAGGGCAAAATTCGATACAGAAGTGCTCCCACTCGAAACAACAGGGTCTTCACTGGGGGGAACAATGATTCGAGAGATACCTCGAACCAAAGTTCTCCTCAATATAAGATTCTCCCAGGGCAATACAGCCCTTCCCCCCTCCCGAGGACTCAAGAGGAGAAGGGTAATGCTATCTATGGCTGGCTCGTCTGGCTTTGGGGCCCCTTTCCAATGGGGAAACAAGGGGTGGTCACTCTCCGCCTCCCCCCCTAAAAAAAAATAAAAGACAATGGGTTCCTATGCGGGAGCTGGTGACGGACGGGTCCCCTACCATTTCGTCAGGCGGTCAAGCCAAAGGTGTCACATCCGCTATCGGATGTGGAGGGCAAGACCTAAAAGCTGTGTGAAGAGGGGAGGAGGCTTTCATACCTTCCTTCTTTTAGAAGTTGAGGGGGCTCTATTGGGCGATGTGTCGATCTTGACAATTGAGCTGCTTGCAATTCCCCGTGCCGTACGACAGATTACGCGTCGTCTCAGTTCAGCAGACGAAGATGTGATTTACAGCATAACGACTCAGTGGTTCTATCGAAGCATTCGAATCTCGGCGTCTCTTAGTTCCAGGTATCCATGACACCACGGCTACCGCGAGCTGGGGGGATGATGAGATTGTTTTCTGCTGGGTACCTGGAAATAGGGTTTGCGTGAAATAAGCGCGGTGATGAGGACGCCATTGAGTCCACCAGGATTGTGCGACTAGACCAGCGTTTCCCACTTACTCACACCAACTAGACGGCAGGTATCAGGTCCTCTCTTAGGGCTGCCTGCGTATGTTGCTTTGGTCCTAGCCACCAAATACCCTGATGGAGCGCTCCCATTTACCTTACTGCGACGATTGGGTTGTCCCGCCGACTCTTCGGTACATTCTTGTTGAATATCCCAATCTGAAGATCTTCGCGCATACTACCTGACCTGGTTCGCTACAGCCTATCCCTTGTACTCGGAACGAGTTCGTACTCACTGATTGTGGCATTATCGAGTTTTTTTAGAGGAGGTAGAACTCTTCCACTGTATATAGTTGTGGGGTTTTAGTTGCAGTTGGGGGGTAGGCGGTCTGCCGGAGCATGATTTTTTAGTTCTGGCGGGATTTTCCCTCTTTTTGTATGGAAGGGAGGTGGTCGCCCGAACGATTTCACCGTCGGTGAATTTCGTCGAGCTAGGGCTAGGTTCCGGTGTTTCTGAGCTTGCCCGCCTCTCTTCCTGGCTGGTATACGTGTATTCACACAAATGGGAGACGTCTTCAGAAGTTTGGAAGTGAGTCAAAAGGATTTGGGGTAAGTTCTCGCAGCACCCCCCTCCCATTTTCCATGAGAACTGAACGATAAACTCGGACTCCGCGTCCATGGCGGAGTCCTTCGCGACCACTTTCTTCGCATTCTCTGGCCGGGATGACACTCCAGCATTCAATGCACGTCGTGAAGTCGCTGAAGGCCGCCGATTGGACTGTACCTCCAAAGGCGGAACGCCTCAGCGACATGTTTACGCTGAGTTCGCTCTGCTCTCTCTTCATGCGCGGACACCGCACCTGGACGTTATCCTGTATGCCAAGCTTCGACAGGACAATAGGACAGGAAGAGGGCATCCGCTCGATACGGGAGTTAACGTGTCGTGCAGGGTTCGGAGACCGGCTTGTGATCTATTGCGACTCACAAAGTGCCTTGGGTGCTCTCAGCGCATTGGAATCTCCACGCACCCCGTTTCGCGGTATCCTTGACGCCACGGTTGCCGCGAGCCGGGTACATGTCGGGTCTATCGTCTGCTGGAGGCTGTCGTGATGGCGGCGACTTATGCTCAAGTGGGCAGTCGCCAGATAGGCTCTAAAAAAAAAAAAAAAAAAAATATCCTGACCATGTAGGAATTGCAGGGAATTAGGGCCCCAAAGAGTCCGCGAGGACTGGGCGACCAGACCAGCGTTTGGCGCTTCCTCACACCGACTACATGGCAGGAATCCGAGCTGCTTGGCAAAAGAGATGGGAGACGGCCGAGCGGAACTTATAGTTTCGGGCTATTGACCCGCGACTGTTTCCTTGGACCTACTCCCCCAATGCTGTGACGCCTTCAGTTCGCTTTCTCTCGTCTTCGAATTGGGCGCACTCGTGGAAAGGAAAGGGCCACTTGATGTTGCGACGACTGCATTGTCCCTCAGACTGTTCGCCACATTCGTGTTGAATGTTCCTTCTCGTGCTGACATCATTGTGGAGTGGGGGGGGGGGGGGCGGATAGTCTGAGTAGGATTTTGTTTAGTTTAGGTTTGATGTCTTTTTCTTTTTGTTGCTTTTGGCTGCTATGCGCGTGGTGGCTGTTGCCGTAATAGAACCTTAAATTGCCTCCCTTCCTAACGAGGACAGGTTCCTGGTGCCTTCGGATTTGCCAGCGATTATCATACTAATCTTTATGTATATTTCATTATCTGGTCGGGGGACCTCATCCACGATGTGAGGGATGGATGGAGCAACCTATTACGTGCTACTTTTGCATTCTCAATCTCGCGAATCTTAATTCTTCACATGTTTGACCTGGCAAAGAAGATGGAAGACGGCTGGAGAGAACCTAAAGTTGCGCACCATTGCGCCGCGACTTTACTCTTAGACTTAGCTCTTAATGTCTCCACGTCTTCACGTCGTTTTCTGTCGCCTCCGAATCGGATACACTAGCGGGACACCCTTCCTGCCCTATAATGTCCGGTACATTCTTGTCGGGGGGGATCTTTGCACACGTTATCTGTCCCGGTACTCGGGGCGGATTCGTGCACCCTTGATTATGGCATTATTGAGTCTTTGCAGATAGCGAGCCTCCTGCATTCTATATAGCCTTGGGAGGGGGGCATACACTAGCATTTGTTTGTTTTGTTTTTAGTTTTGGTTGTGCTTGTTTTAAATTATTTAGTGTATTTTTATTCTAAAAAATAATTCAATAGCTATTGACGTTGGTCATTTCTCTGCAGTGCTTAGTCCTGTTGAAATTGGTCAGGATGTCCATTTCTGCTCCCTTCAGCAAGTTCAATCTTTAGCTTTCAGACCACAGTTCGGTGCTGTTCAGTTTGGATGACGCACCGGAAACGACTCCGGCGGAAGAGCACGATGACTTCTTCCAGCTGACTGTGTCAGAAGTGAGAAGTCTATACCGCGAGCGAGTGCAACAGCTGTAAGTTGTGAAAGGGAGGTTGAGTTCATATTCTCACGTCCTTTAGGGAGTATCAACTTGTTCAGAGAGCTTTAAAATACTCATCGCTGGCCATAGTACTTAGGGTTAACAAAGATTACTATGATTAGGGAAGAAGAATACCACCCTACGATGGTGGCAGGTGGGCTTCATAGGCGACTTAATCCAGCTGCAATGATGAAACAGTGAAAGGGATGAGTTGGAGAGCCCTCTCTATTATAAACACCACAAGGAGGTACTCTGTGTAGCCCATTATACTTGGTACCTGCAGAAGATGCACGTCCTCCCAGCCTGAGTGTAAATTAGGGACGCTCCGTCACTGGGAGGGTTGATGTGAACTCTGATGGGGCCTGGAAAGTTGCTGGGGCGCTTTATCCTCGCTGCGCTACTTTACCGTTTTATTATTTTGTTATTATTAGCATTATTATTATTCTTGTTATTTATAACTATTTTTTTTTATTATTATTTAGTTATATAATTTATTATTTATTGAAATTATTGTATTATTATTATTACGGCTATCCCCTCAACCTTTTCTACCTGCACTCTGTAATAATAGGACTTCCCACCTGGACAGAGTTTGGTCAGGTGACCATGGTTCCTCGGTGGAGTGCATGGCATCGTGGGATTACCTAGCACCCAGGGTATGATAATAATAGGTGATCAATCACCCACCCTACTCGTTAGTGGACCCTCCATTCACTACTTGTCTTTATTACTCCTTTGCAAACCTGCTCTTGAATCCACAGAGGTTCTGGCTGCCAGGCGTTCTTTCATCCTCTTATGAGTCTTAGCCGAGTGGCAGTGTACACCGTGAGCTCCCTACCTGTTGCCAGGCCCGAAAAGCTCCTGGCTAGGGCAATTATTAGGGGCTGGGTGTGTTGGGCTTCGACCATCCTTTATGGCTAAAACTCCAGGACAGTGTCGCCTGAATGGCGGATCGGGTTGGCAAAGCCCATAAACATTCGGGAATTTTTTGATTGTAGGGAGATTCTTCTCTTAACCTCCCAAGGCGGGGGGGGGGGTCATAATATCTACTTTGTTGTGTTCTTTTCTTTTGCCCTCATACTATGGCGACAAGTGAATGGAATAGTGGGAATGCGAAGGGGATCCTCCTCCACGCGCGGCCTCGCCCTCCCTCGGTGTCGGGGAGGACGAAGAAAATAGACACACGCTTCGACCGGTGGAGGGGCTGCCCTCTCACCATCTCAGACGGGCAGCTTCACCTCTGAAAAGGTGCCCCTTAAACCATGTTCATTGGAAGGCCCTTTGGGCGACTTCAACTTCATACCAGCGGCAGCCCCCCTCCCCCCTTTCCTATCACAGGGGATTGTCAAGAGAGTAGGCAGGTGGCCAAAATTGACGGCTCCCGGTGGGAACGGCTTGATAGGGCCTGTCGGTCTGTGCCCCCTAAAGTCATCTAGTCCTGGATATGAAGCTTGCAGGGTTCGGCGTGCCTGCCCCCTCTTCCCGATGGAGATCGGCTCGGCGGTCAAGACCAACCACACAAAGACGGAGTCATCGAATGGTATCCGTGATGCCTTGGGGGTGTGGGACATGGAGTCCTCCCACCTCTAAGATAGACATACTCCCGGCAGTGAACCAGCCCCAGATGGCAGGAATTTCGATGGGGTCAACTGTACGCCTGTGTCAAACACCGACCCTTAGTCTGCCCCTGTGCAAACTTCTCGTTACGCGGCTCGGGCTCACGAGGACTCGCATGAAGAGGAGGGACCTCCTCCTCCAACTGGTGCACTCTTAATAGCTAAGCCTTTTTCATCTCTGAGAAGGATCTTGCTGAGGCCACTCCATCCGCTATCCTGGTGTGGAGAGAAGAGAGTTCTGTCTTCGGCAAGTTCCACTCCACGTTGGTCGCTCTGTTACGACTGCAAAATACCGTCTGGTCGGCCTTCATTCGTAGACAGCCCTACGCCAAGGTGTTTTGCGACCCTGCAGCGCGCTTCCTTCTCGTTTCCTTCCTTTCTTTTCTTTTTCAGCCTGTAGCCGTTCTTTTTTATTTCTTTGTTATTTGTTTTTAATCTAGCCTAGTAGTAGGCTGTGATTTGATTACGGCGACCTTTGCCCCAGTAGGCAGTCGCCAGATGAGCTATCAAAAAAAACTCCCCCTCTATTTGATGATGCGCTCCCCTGCAATTTACTCCGTTTACTCCGACAACTGAGTTCTACCCAGACTGTTCGGCACATTCATGTTGAATGTCATACTCAGGGTGATATTCGCGCATATTACCTGTCCGTATGAGCGGGGTCGTTAACGCTTGTCCTTTGTACTCAGGGCAGGTTCATGTACACTGACTTTTTGGAGGAGGTTGGCCTCCTCCATTTTATTTAACTCTCTTTGTTGTAGGCCGCATGTTCCTTAGCCGGGTGGAGGCCGACGCCGGAACTTGCTTCCTTCTTGCTTTGTTTTTTGTTGTTTTTTCTTTATTTCTGGGACTTTTAAAGTAACCCAGCACTAGGCTGAAATTTCAATTACCGCGACTTATGCCCTTGCAGGCTATCGTCAGATGGGCGTATTAAAGAAAGCAACAATAAAAAACAATGTCGTAGCATATATCGTGTTACACTGGTCCCTTACCAGGGTACAGAGATGCCTCTATGTCTGAAAGGGAGTTAGTTTCTACCCCTCCCCCTCCCGTTCGAATCCCGCTTGGTACGGGAGATTATGCACCGTGCCCTGTTCGGAGTCCTTTTGTAATATGTACATCACGACTCACAGTGCCCTGTGTTCTTTAGGGATTGGAATCTCCGGATCACATCGTGCGCCGTATCCGTTACGCCATGATTAGCATATCGGGGGAATGTCGTAATTATCTTCTGCTGAGTCCCTCGGCTGATGCGAGGATCAATGCTGTCCACACAGACTGAGCAACCGAACCTGTGTTTCTCTCTTCCCCACGCTAATTACATGTCACAGCTCGAGACAGCCATCCGAGCTACCTATTAAAGAAATGGTATACGGCGCGCTGAAATACGATGCAGCTTAGAATCGCGCTGCGACTGTTCCCGTGGATCTACCCACCAAGCCTTGACCCGACCAAGTCATTTTGGGGGTCATTTCGAATCGGACACACTCCCGATGAATTCCCCGAACCTTACTGTGAAGATTGGCTGGTGGCCCAGACAGTAAGGCTCTTTTAGTCGTATCCCCTTATCCATGTGCGGTATTTGTCCCTGTACCGTGACGAACAGAGTCGCTACCCCTTGTCCCGAGTCCTTGGGACGGACTCGATCGTGCCAAGAAGGAGGATTTTTGAGGGGCCACGCTTCCTTACATTTTTAAAAAAATTATTATTGATGGCCCGCTTGTGCCCCTGAAGGAAACTGTCATCGCGTAGGTATCTGCGCGTCCTTTTTTATGTTTATTACTGTTTTTTTGTTTGTTTTTGTTGCATTTTTTTAATCTAATATAATTACTTTTCGGGCGGTTGTGTCCCCGGAGGCAGCCGCTAGACGGGACTACTATTTTTTTTTAATTTAAATCGTTGTTTGCCCTTAACGTGATAACCGGTTCCCCCCTCAGATCGGAGATGGAAAACACCCCCATGATGACGTCGGCGATGCGGCAACTCGAGAAGGACTCGCGCCTCTTGACAGCCCTTAATCGTCATCCGGTGACGCAGCTCCGCATCTGCTTCCCCGATCGCCTCGTCATCCAAGCCAATTTCAAGCCGCACGACACCATTCGCGACGTGATGGATTTCCTCGCTCCCCTCCTCGTCCGAACACACCTCAAATTCCACCTTTGTGAGTATGCCCATCCATGAGCTCACCGAGCCGGATGTTCTAGAGGAGTGACGCAAGTGTGTGTGTGTGTAGGGGGGGGGGGAACACAGCGCGAGATTTGCTATTGGAGTTCTTGTTGTTCTAAGCTCTCGTTAGCCGTATTGATAAAGCGGTGGATTTCTAACGCTTGCGCACCGGGTTTGTATGCTAGTGACTGCACTCGTATTGGCGGACCCACTGTAACTATACCCTAGGGGTAGCTAGCCCCTACACAGGTAGTCACGCGCATAGCCAATCACAACACCGCTGTCTTTCTTTCCCATATTCGCAGCACGAGACATACACTCTTGTGCCCCGGAAACTGCCAATAGAACACATTCCTGTCGCTTATTAAGAATGGTCCACTCCTTGGTTGATGTCAAAACACAATACTACCCGGCACCTTTCCCTTCAACGAGAACTGGCATCTCTTGCAGTCGTGATTGTCATTCTGATCGCTATGCAAATTTTATTATGCAATCGGGTGATCTTTTCATTCATCCATCTGTTCACTTCTCACTCTTCGGGGATACGCCCCTTTATCTCCTTTCTCCATCATGCTTCAAATCTATTAATTCCAACGACTTATCTTCGGGTACAGTAACTATTAATACCAACTGCCTCTAAGAACATAAGAAAAGGAGTCCTGCATTACAAGTTTGCTGGGGGGGGCGTGCCTGCCCATCTCTTCCCGAAGGAGGTCGGCTCGCCAGGCAAGACGATCACGAAAAGACAGAGTCCTGCATTGGTAACCTGGAGGTACTCCCTGAGCTGGACCGGAGGAGACCCAGCTCCAGACCGCAAGATCTTCCATGGGTTCGAACCTTGGCTCGGGGCCAAACACCAAACCTGAATCCGCGCTTGTGCAAGCTTCTCTTTATGTGGCTCAGGCACCCGAGGACTCAAAAGGATAGGCGGTAGCTCTTTCCCCGACTGGTGCCCCTCTGACAGCGGGTTCAGTCCCCGCTCTCTTATCATGAATAAAAAACGCAAAAAGGGACTGGCTTCCTCTCCCTCCGCTGGGGCTCAGGGTAAGGACGAGTCCACAGCTGTTTCGGCATGTCTGAACCCGAGGTGCGCACGGGTAGGGAGACTCAGACCTAGAACAAAGTCGCAAGTGCGCATTCTGGCGAATTCGTAGGACCCTTCCGAGGCGGCCATGATTACGGCCCTTCGGACACTTAATGGCTCGCCGGGGAAAGACGCCGCACTCTACCAGAAACTCCGTTAAAGAAGTGGTTTATGCGAGGGAATTCGTGGGCAACATAAGTGTGGAAACAACAACAAAAAGGTATACCAGACTACTTATTTTCCTGCCCCCTCCCCTACCTCTCTTCTGCAGTGTGGGTAGCACCTAGGAAGGCCCCTATGGCCCCATGACGGGTCTATAGGTCATTAAGGTCGGAGATCGTGTGTGAGGTTCAGCCAGTCAAGGTGGTGGTTGTTGTCAACGTGTTGGTTGCATGTTGGCGATGGGGTCAGTGTTTGTAGTTTTGGAGTAATGTGGAATACCCTGGCCTTAATTGGGACAGGATGACCTTTTGTGTTCTGTGTAGTGATATCTATGATTTAATTGGGGGGGGGGGGAGGCATATAATGAAAATATCTACTCTGGTAATTTACAGCACTTTCCTTTCGCTCGCTTCCAAGTGAACGAGTATTGAACAAAATGAGTAAACTCGAAACACTTAAAAAAATTAAAATATTTGCATTCTTCACCAAAGTAAATAATGCAGTGGCAACCCTTTTTAAGTCCATACAAGTCATATTTTAGTATTACAAAAGAAAAACATGGTTGTGAACCGGATCTCACCCTCGGGCTGTATGTTTGAATCCCCTCCACTTGGCTAACGAGAGGCCCATTGATGCATACGGCTTCAAGGGGTGGGTGGGGGTTAGCAGATGTTCCTGGAGGAACGGCACGCTTTTCTGCCATCTGCCCGCAGCTGTGCGCCCTCGAACGGTACTGTGTCCTAACCCCACTACCCGAAGTTGTCCACCCTCCTTGCTACAATTCTTGCAGGAAGACTTGCGACTATCTTCCACAATTTTCACTTCACTACTCTACAAATCTCTCCTTGTTATTCAATTCTTCTTTAGTCCCTCGAAGATTGATTATTTCGAGATTATTCTATTTTCTATTATATCTCCAATGTTAACCGGAGGCTCCTTTTAGACACGATATTTCCGCGTCAAGTTCTCGATCCTGGGTTAAGTCTGGTGGAGGCGGGCTGCATTCCCAAGGCGAAGTTGTACTTCGGATGTACAGAAGAGACCGCGAATTTCCTCAGTCCAGAGACGCTGGCCAAGAAATCATCCTTCGAAGCCGCCACGAATGCTCTCATTAAGTCAACGTAAGAATACTGCTCATGTGTTGTCAGCTGCGCGTCGTCAGCAACTAAATACGACCTCATCCTATTTTCGCTATAAATTTAATCTTGAAATATTCTGTGGTAGTTGATGTATGAATACTCCACTGTGTTGTCACTTACAGGCCATGTCCCATCCTATTTTATCTTGATAAATTTAATCTTGAAGTATTCAAGGGTGGTGAGATTAAGAATATGACCCCTATATTGTCAGTTACGCGTCGTGAGCACTAAATACGACCGCATCCATTCAGTGTAATGGAGGAAGAGGCTAGGCTGGGTAGCAGCTGTTGCATTAATTATCCATAGAATGTGTTATATGGTCGGGAACTTGCTGGTCTCGATCTAATTTAAGGGGCAGAAGGCTGTTTTTATCTCCTGGTCTCCTCCTTCCTGAGTGCAAATTAGAGAAAAGACGTCACTAGATTGACTCTAAATCTGACGAGGCCGTGGGAAGTTGTTGTGCTTCCCCCCGTTTCTCTTTTTCTACAACTATCCCCTCAACTCTAGGTTAAGGACCTGACCTGCTACCTCAAGCTGCTTCAGAAGATTCTTTGAAATCTCTATAAACAACACCCGCAAGTCGTAAGAGACTAGGACTTGAGGGGTCCTGGGCGTTAGACCGCGATTAATGTGAAGAGTGGTTTTGCTCCAATAACACCTCTGCGTGTAATGGGCTGATCACCACCTCTGTGGTCGTTCTCGGCTGCATAGGTCTGTACTGCTTATTTCGGGGAAGCTTTTCTGCCTTGTTGGCTCGCCGTAAGGGGCGCGGCGATTTGCTTTCCTGGCCGCCGTGCTGACGGATCTCTGCGCCCCGTCCAGCCCCAGCTTAGCCTCTTTCCCACACTCTGTCATCTTACCTTACTTCCTCACTTTGCATACAATCTCTACTACAACTTTCTCTGGTTGGCCTCTAATTTCACAGGGTAAACGCCGACCAACTTCCTCTACGCCAACCCTCCCAGATCGGGGCTTAGGGGGTAGAGGACAATTTCCTGAGCTCGGGTTTGGGATGGTGGGTTTTTAACAACCTACTTAATCCCCACATTCACCTTCACATAACCTCCCTTTCTCCTTTCACTATCATTTTTTTACGCTGTTCCTAAGTTGGAGCCGTCATGCCGATGGGCTGCCAGGTCACTAGGTGGGAGGAGTGGCCTCAAATGGCGGCAGCTGATTGTGCCGGCCCCAAATTCACCCCTCGCAGAGAGGGCTACTGCGTTGAGTGATGCGCGTTTGCATCCCGTGCTATAAAAGGGGTCACCATGCCCAATGATGATTAAAAAAAAAAAACATTACTTTCCCCTCAACCATCATCGGAGCCACCCTCAGGCAGTTCCACGGAAAAACTGTAGCCCCCTCCCCCATCTGTGCTTGCACAGGGGACCCTCCAAAATTCTTGTACCCGAGAGGAGGTTTACTCCACTCCTTTGCATATGGGTGTAGGGGAGTCCCCCTCACCCCCTTCTCTGGGGCGACTCGCTTCTCCTAGCGGCAGGCTTCCCCTTTGCTTTCCAAGGGGACTGCCAAGAAGGCAGGCAGGCGCTCCCGGTGGGAGCGGCGCGATAGGGACAACCCCCTTAGGGCGGCGAGGGAAGGCAGGGCCCGTCGCCCCATGCCTTCCAAAGACCCCCCCCCCCTCTTTTCCACAAAGGATGCCAGTTCGCCCACCAAAGGTACCTCGAATGGAATCTGTGATGTCTCGGGGGAGGATGGCCACATGGAGGCGCCCCTTGAGATGGACATGGTCCTTTAGGTGACCAAGCCCCGTATGATAGGATCTTCCATGGCGTCAAATCCGGGCTCGGTGCCAAACACAGAACCCGAATCCGCCCCTATGCAAGCTGCTCCTAAGACGGTTCGGGTCCCCGAGGACTCACAAGGAGAGGAGGGATCTCCTTTCCCTGCTGGTGCTGCTGTGACGGGCAGGACCTTCTCCATTCCACAGAAGGATCTTGCCGAGGCCCGCCCACCTGGCCTAAGGGCTCCTGCCGGCGGAGGAGAGAAGCGGGTTCATTCCCCGTCCTCCTCTCCAAAAAAGACGGGGGGGGGGGGTCTTCTCCCTCCACGGAGACGGAAGCGTCTGCTGCCGCTTCAGAAAGCGAGCAAGCCAAGATCGGTACGTCCGGACCCGTTTGTTCCCTGGGTGGGGAGTCACAGACGAAGACCAGAAGTGGCCAGAGCGGAGCCTCGATTATGTCGCGGCCCCTCATTCAGAGGCTTCCTGCCGTTTTCGAGCCCGCTGGCTTCAAACACTGCCTTATTATCGCCCCACTGATGGTTAAGGGCAACATGATCTATCAGAGGAGAGCTTTAGCTAGTGTGATTGGTAGAGAGCCGAAGGTGACCCGTTTCTCGAACGGGAGCCTTTTGGCAAATGCGTCGAATCCTTCTGAGGCGGCCAAGATAAGTGCTCTTCGGACATTTCATGGCACCCCGGTGAGTGTGACGCCGCACTCTACCATGAACTTTGTGAAAGGAGTAGTTTATGCGAGGGAACTCGTTGACTACTCCATAGAGGACATCACCTTAGAGCTGGCCGACCATGGGGCGGTCAAGGTCGAACGTGTGATGAGAAAACAGGGAGGGTCCTCGAGACCCACCCCTACACTCTTCGTCACGTTCGACTGTGACGAGCTTCCTGAATCGGTGCGTGCTGGTTGGTACCGCTACCGCGTGAAGGCATTCGTGCCACTGCCGCGGCAGTGCTATTACTGTCACCGCTTCGGCCATACGAATCGTTCTTGTCGTGCAAAGTCGGGGTCACCCGAAGTCTGTAAATTGCTCCAAGTCCGCACACGATAAGTCTAAATCGTGTGTGGTCAAGTGTGTCAATTGCGGAGAGCCGCACCCTGCTTTTTCGAAGCAATGTGGTGCATATCTCCTTGAGAAAGAAATCCTGGCCGTTCAGGCCCAGGATCGACTCTCATTCCGCGAGGCAAAGGACTTGGTCCTGGCGCACCCGGCTCTGCCTGGGACGTCTTATGCCTCAATAGTTAGAAAGCCACCCTCTGCTCCTGGTCCATCCAGGTCAACGAGCACGGTTGTTTCCGCGCCCTTCTGCGGGCTCTACTCAACCCGGGCGCTCCCCTGGTAAAGCTGGCGGCAAAAAGGGTTCATACCCAGCCCGGGCTAATACCAGGTCTCCCCCCTCTTTCCCCATCGTGACAGTTTCCCGTAAAGCGAAACGGCCACGCATCTCCACCGAGTCGTCTGACTCACAGGAGGCAACACCCCTAAAGTTGGTCGCCAGGCCATCTTCTGGGGTTCCTAAAGCTATCCCCCGAAAGGAGGACAGCAATAAAGGAGCTTCGGCTCCTTCGCCCACGCCTAGTGGTGGGCTGAGTGGCTCGGAGACGGTGGTTCCTCGAAAAGAGGACCCCCGCCTCCGAAGCCGCAACCCCGCCTAAGGTTTCGAGGCATTCCCGTGAGGGTCCATTGTTTGAAGAGGGCCCCCGCGTCTCCTCCGAGCTAGGCCTGGAGGGCATATTCCTTCAATGGAATTGCCGTGGACTCCGAGCCAACTTGGGAGGAGCTGCGAAGGCTCGTCTCGTCCCGTTCCCCGTTAGCTATTTTTTTCAGGAGATCATGCTAGGCGCGTGCCCCCTGCCCGCCCTCCCGGAGTATAAGGGTCTTGCGACCCCACCACCGCGGAATGGCCGGGCTGGGGGATGCGCGGTTTACGCCCGGCATGATGTCTCCGTTCTCCATTTTAATTTAGATTCCTCCTTACAGGCACTGGCTGTGCAGCTTCACCTGGATAGGAGGTATACTATCATTTCTGCGTACATTCCACCGTCAGCTGACTTCCACGTGGGGGACTTCCGCCGCGTCGTAGCACGGTTGCCGAGGCCCTTTTTCTTGCTTGAAGATCTGAACGGCAGGCATCCTCTCTGGGGAGATTACTCAATAAATCCCAGGACTCTGCGACCGGACCAGCGTTTCGCTCTTCCTCACACCGACTACATGGCAGGAATACGGGCAGCTCTTCGGACTGCTTGGCAAAGAAGATGGGAGACGGTCGAAGGGAACTTGCAGTTGCGTGCCATTGTGCCGCGACTGTTCCCATGGACCTATCCCCCAATGCCGCGACGGCTTCAGGTCGCTTTCTGTCGTCTCCGAATCGGACACACTCGTGTGACGCATCGCTATCTGATGTAACGCTCGCCTGTGTCCTATTGTGACGACTGCGTCGTTCCCCAGACTGTTCGGTACATTCTTGTTGAATGTCCCAGTCTGGGCTATCTTCGCGCACGTTACCTGTCCCTGTACCTGGGCGAGCAGTGTCGCTACCGCTTGTCCCTTGTACTCGGGACGGGTTGGTGCACACCGACTTGTGGACTTTACGACTTTTGGGAGGAGTCTGGCCTCTCCTCCACTTTACTTGACCTCTTATGTGCGTTTCTTTTTGTAGTTCGCATGTTCTTACGCCGGAGCACGCTTCCTTCTTGCCTTTTTACTTTTTCTCCTTGTTATTTTTTTTAGCATTTGTCCTTTATTATCGTTATTTGTTATTTACATATTTTTTTTTTTTAATATAGCCTAGTAGTAGGTGGTTTTCTATACGGCTATGCATGCCCAAGTAGGCAGTCGCCAGATGAGCTACCACAAGTAAAAAAAAAAAAAAAAAACATTTCACTGCTCCTTCCACGATTTCTTCCTCTGCAATAGCAGGATCTTTAAAATCTGTTTTTCGTCTCCCAAGCTCTTTGGGATGCACTTCAAACTTAACCTCAGCCACGAAGGAGAAAAAGATATCTACTGTGGTATTTAACCCTCCCTTTTTAATATCCATTATTTTACAATGAAATTGTCAAGGCGTTCTTACCAAGTGGGAAGAACTCGAAGTTCTATTGACGTCGCTATTATTTGTCTTCAAGAGAACAAACCGTGTACACGGCCTTTTCCTGCGGTACCCGGTTTGCCTATCTTCAACTTTATTGCCCCTGTCGGGAACTCGTCTCATGGGGGGGAGGGGGGTGTCAGTTAGGGTAGCCTCATCACACCATGTATCTTCCATCCCCCTTCACACTACCCTCTAAACTGTTGCCGTGAGGGGTTTTCTTACAAGGCTTTTTTTTCTGTTTGCTCAATTTACCCCCCTCCTTCTTTACCATTGCCAAGACCCGACCTTTTATAACTTGTAGATCACTTGCCCTCCCCGTTTATATTACTCGGGAGATTTTAATGTCCGTCACCCATATTGGTGTAACATCACTCGGAATGCCAAATTCAGTTTTTTAGTATTTTATTATCTGACTTTCTTTGCGTTTTAAACAGCGGCGATTTTACCTCTTATCATGTCCAGACGGATATTTTTTGGTGGGTTGACCTGTCTCTTTGTTCCCTGGATTGCCTCACTGATTTCCGATGGTCAGCCCTTGATGACCTCCACGGGAGTGACCACTTCCCTATTGTCTTGTCGGCCGTTCATCCTAGCCCTCATGCAACCATGCCTCTCAAGTGGGACTTAGGCCCTGCCGAGTGAGAAGGCTTCCGAGAGGCGTCTTTCACAAGTGCCTCCTTGGGGACCTTCACTGGTGTCGACGCGGCATAGCGTACTTTACATCGATTATCCACAACGCGACCACACAGACCATTCCACGGAGGCGACCCGTAACGAGTCGCTCAACCGTGACCTGCTGGACTTCGGAGTGTGCGACAGCGGAACCCAACTTTGCGCAATAAGGTTGACCGAAACCGAGCTCGGGCGTTTCGCCAAAGAACCATTTCTCAGGCTAGCCGAACTTCAGGGCGCTGCTACGTTTCATCAATTTCCTCTATGACCTCTACCGCAAAGATCTGGAAGAGGATTAACAAGACCCCAGGATGTTATGCCGGCCATAAAACCCCCACACTCAATTTACAGGGATCCTTAGTGAATGACAGTCTGGTGGTCAGTAATTCCTTGGCCGAACATTTCCGCGCCCTCAGCCCGTTACAATAAGGCTTTTCTAGCCTATAAATCAGACGAAGAGTCTCATGATCTCAATTTTACAACAAAATCCAACCTTCCGTATAATGCTCTATTCTCCCTCCACGAGTTCCGCGCTGCATTGTCCCTTTGTAGATCCACTTCTCCTGGCTTGACGGGATCGATTTTGATATGATTCAGCACCTTCATCCACACTCTGTCATTTTCTTACTTGATTTGTACAACTTTATATGGGTGAAGGGTTTTTACCCATCATCATGGCGCGTTGGGATCATTTTTCCTTTAGTCAAACCTGGCAGGGACGGGTTGGACGCAGATCACTACCGCCATATAGCTCTCACCAGCTGTTTGAGTAACTTGCTGGATAAGATAGTGTTTGAGCGCCTGAACTGGTTCCTATAAACCAATCACTTAGTCTCTCCATTTCAATGCCGCAAGGGTCATAGTACCCTTGACCTTCTAGTCTCGTACGTTTCGAGGGATCGGTCTCGAAAGTTTTCTCGTTAAAGCACCGAGTCTTGGCCATACTTTTCAACATTGAGAAAGCCTACGATATAACATGGAGATACAGCGTCTTTTAATCAGTTTCTTAGCATCTCGATCCTTTATGAAACGTGTTGGAGACACACTCTCACCTGCAATCCCAAGAGGAGGGAGTTGCTCAGAGCAGAGTTTTAAGTGTTTTGTTTCGTAATTGCGATCAATGATATCATTTCCTCTCTTCCTGAGGGTGTATCGGCGACCCTGTTCGTCGATGACCTGGCACTATACTGTTCCTCTCCCCGCCGCCTATCTCCGTACAAGTTGTAGAGATTAGAGTTTGTCTCCGAGTTTCGGTTTCTGGGCGTAACTCTCGATCCCAAGCTATCCTGGTTACCACACGTCGTGGGGCAGTGATCGTTAAACACTGCCTTCGCCCAATCCAAATTGGACTATGGATGCCAAATTTACTTGGCTTTCCCTTCATCCCTTAAAATGCTGAACCCGATTCACAACCTCGGAGTTCGTCTCTCCAGTGGAGCCTTCCGCACTTCTCCCGTCAACAGCTTCTACTGTGAGAGTGGGTTGCTCCCCTTGCCCTATCAACTCCAGATCTGCATGCCATACCTCTGCCGTGTACAGAAGGCCCTTGTATTAGAGGTTTACAGATGCCTGTATGTTGCCGAGTCACTTCCGGATAGGATCATCTTTCCAACCTGTGTGCTCTAAGGGTCCTTGCCCTTCCGTCGTCGCTGACCACTAGCTGGCGGGCTCCACCTCCCACAGTTTGTACCAGCATGTGGAGCCTGGACAAGTCGTCCGCGGTCCCTTCCTCCCTTTTAGTCTGTTTCTAGAGCATGCGACCTCATCTATACAACATTGCCAGATATACCTTGATGGTCCCAAATTAGACCGTGGCGTGGGTGCCGCAGCCTCCCACTCAGGAGAGTTTTTAGCTTTAGATTGATTCAAATTTTACCTTTTAAAGATTTCATAATTTTCTCCGACTCTATGAGTGTTTTACAGGCAATTAGCTCTTTTAATGCTTCCCATCCCTTAGTCACATAAATCTGCAACTGGCTGGTCCAGAATGCGTCCCGATATCGAGTTATATTTTGTTGGGTCCCCGGGCATGTAGGGGTCCTAGGCAACGAGATTTCGTTTCTTCTATAAGAAAATATATTTTTCAGTTGTGCCAGGACGATAGGGATGGATGTTCATCATTTAAATTATATAAAATCCTAAAGTCTGTTTGCTCGAGACTTCAGAGACTACGGTCCTTAGAGGTGGCCCTTTGCCGCGTTCGCATCGGCCACACAAGACTTACCCACGGTCATCTTGTTTCGGCTGATGCTCAAATCAGCCCTCGCTGCCATTGTTTTTGTGGTGGGGACCAATCGGTCGCCCATCTTCTACTAGAATGCCCTCATTTCGCCACTCTCCGGTCCTCCTGTTTCCCACCCTTTTTAACTATCCCTCGCCTGTCCCGCCTTCGTTTCATTATGGCAGAGGAATCTTTTAAACTCTTTTTTTAAAATTTATATCACATAGTGGTTTTCTCCCTCTTTTATAACTAATTTGCTTCTTTTTTTTTCGCTACCACTTAGAATCCACTTGGTTTGAGCAGCTGCCAAACTGGTTCCTTAGCTTAAACCTTAGAAACTTCCTTAAATGGTTGTTGGTTCACTTTAGGTCTCTCAGGGCTGTAGACATCACCTGCCCTCCCCCCTCGACATGCGTTTTGTTGTTTTTGGTTTATAGTTTATCGGTTTGTTTTGTTTATTTTAAAGTAGCTTAAAGATAGGCTTTGTAATTTTTCCGGGTGTGCCCTTGTTAGCAGCAACCAAAGGGATTTTGTAAAACGAAAAATCATTGTATACAAGGTGTCCCAGAAAAAGTTAACCGTACTTTGAATTAGTATAACTCAAAACCTATTAGAGATTTTGAGTTCTGCAAAACAAATCAAATTTAACAACTATTTATCTGTCGATTCTAGAAATTTCATTAAATTCCCTTTTACGATATTGATACACTAATGGGTTTAGTGGAGGCTGTCAAAATTATGTTTGCGCAAGGAAGTAAAATAATGAAACTTCGAAGTTTAAAATCAACAAATATATTTAAATCCATTTTTAACTAAAACACCTCTTCATATGGGTAATAAAATTCATTTTTTAATTTTCTAAGCACCGTTTCCTTCCACATGTCCTCCATTTCTTTCCAAGCACAGTTGCGCCCTTGATCGCATTGATTGAACAACTTTTTTTGATTAACTTGTGATTTTCCTTATGTCTATTGACTTCACGTGTGATACTATCTCTTAACTGGTTGATGCTTTGTGGTGGAGTAGAATACACTTTATTCTTTAGATATCCCCATAAGAAATAATCGCACGGTGTTAAGTCAGGGATCTTGGCCATTCAATCGCATGATTTAGCACGACAATGCGGTTGTCAAACGTTTCTCTTAGTTTTGTTCTTACAGCGAGCTGTCTATGAGGTGGTGCGCCGTCCTGAATCCACCCAAGTCTATTGAATTGATTGCCGTAAATCTGGCGGAGTTCCGGGAAGATCCTTTCGCTGATCATGCTCAGGTAGGCAGCACCATTCAAGTTATTCTCGTAAAACAATGGGCCGACAAGATAGCCATTCCCGCATATTCCAATCCGCAGAGACCCTTTCTGCTGACAAATACGTGTGTCAAAGTTGAATGCTGGGAGGTGGTTCAGCGGCGCATATTGCCGAATGTTATGGCTATTTACCTTTCCATTCATGAAAAAGGCTGCCTTGTCACCAATCACAATGTTTTCCAAGAAACGAGCAGGTTTATGGAGAAGCCATTCGACAAATTGTCTACGACGAGGAAAATCAGTTTCAAGAAGCTGGTGTCTTGCATGCATCTTATAGGGATGCCATTTTAAGTCATGTTTAATATGCGGTTAAATCATGACTTTGACAATTGTAACCCATTCTTTCTGACTGATACATGTGGATTTTGAAGAAGTGTCATCTGAACATTTTCGATATTTTCTGTTGTTCTTATGCTTCTCATACGACCCGAACGACCTTTATTTAGATTTAAGCATGTTCCTTCATGTTAGTATTTGCGAACATTTTTTTCAAATTGTGGACTTGCTTGGTGGGTGCCTACCTGGAAAACATTGTTCAAATGAATCTTGTACTTGTTTAATACTGCGAGTCTTAATAAAGTTTGTGACTACAAATACGCGTTGATCTTTTGTTAACTGCATGATTAAAAAGGTTCTATGGAAGTAAACTTTTACACAGAAACGCTTTGATTTGCTTACTTAGTAAGCAACAATCAGGAGACCATTCCACAGCGTGGCTGAAAAACCACTGTAAAATGGCCTAGGCTTTGCTTGAAGAATCGCACAGTGACCAAGACTACCTAGGCTCCCTACGCTTCTCTTGAAAGTGCACGGTGGCCTAGCCTTTGTTTCATTATTTTACTTCCTTGCACAAACATACTTTTGATAGCCTCCACTAAACCCATTAGTGTATCAATACCATAAAAGGGAATTTAATGAAATTTCCAGAATCGACAGATAAATAGTTGGTAAATAAAACACCTTTTGCAGGATCCAAAAATCTCCAATAGTTTTGGAGTTATGCTAATTCAAAGTACGGTTAACTTTTTTTCTGGGACACCCGGTATAGTCATGGTAAGATTAACCTTTTGTTTTTTCTTCCCCCAATCAATGTCGCGCCATCTCACTTTTCAAACCCCTTTTGCTATGTCGGCAGGCGAGGAGCCCCTTCGTGCGAGGAACTAGAAACTACAGTCGCGTCTGCCTCCGAGGTAACGGCAAATCAAACCTCTCATTGCATCAACCGAAGTTCAGGAGCAATTAGTAAAAAAACAACTGAAAATAACGGTGCTCCAAAGTGGTTTAAGTTAGGAAAATAATTTTGTAAAATCATATTTTGGTAATTTTGCTTTTCCATCTTTAGTGTTCACGAATATGAGGAAAATGTTATGCAAACTAAAGAAAGGCCTTGACAAGTTTAAAACGTTGATTATCATATGCTTATAATTATCGCTGTTGTTTTTCATTCGATACATTTTTATATATTTTCTGTCCCGCATCGACAGTGAAGGTCAAAGAGTAAATCAGATATATATTCTCTTACTTTACTTATTAAAACGCTCCGGCCTAAAGACCCTGCTCATTCGCCCCGTAGGCGGCGTGGCGATTTGCCTTCCTGCCCGCCGTGCTGATGGGACTCAGCGCACCTTTCTGATACCCTGTGTTTTCTACCCTACTTCCTCACTTTTCCTACAACCTCCCACAACTTTCTCTGGTCTGCCTTAATTTCACAGGGTAGATGCTGATCAGCTTCCTCTCACCTAACTATCCCGTATTGGGGCTAAGGGAACAACGTTCCCTCACCCCTGAGCTCCCCACCCACACCTTCCTCACATCCCCTTTCACTAATTATCCATTTTACGCCGAGCCTAAGGTGGAGACATCAGACCACTAGGTAGGAGTGGCCTCAAATGGCAGCAGCTGGTTCTGCCGGCCCCGTATTCACCCCTCGTAGAGCGGGCTATTACGTGGGGTGATTAGCGTTTTCTTCCCGTATCACGAATAGGGTCACGATGCCCAATGATAAGAATATAAAAAAAACATTTCTCCCTTTCCGCTTGACCAGCGACGGAGCCGCCCTCAGGCATCTCCACTAAAAAATATGGAGGTATGCCCTTCCCTCCCACTGTGTTTTCGCAGGGGACCCTCCAAAACTTCAACCGGAGAGGCGGCTTACTCCTCTCCTTTGCCTACGGGTGTAGGGGACTCCCCACTCACCTTTCTAGAGGTGCCCTCGGGTGCCTCCCTCTTTCCAGCGGCAGTCCCCCCTTTACAGGCGGCACGATAGCTCCAACCCCCTTAGGGGGAGGAGGGAAGATAGGCCCAGTTGGCCTCTTTCCTCTAAACACTTGCGGGCTCCCAGATGAAGACAAGAACTGCGCAGAGCGGAGCCTTGCTTACGTTGGACCCCTCATTCAGAAGGTACCTGGCGTTTTCGAGCTCGGTGGCTCCAAACGATTCCTCGTTATACACTCCACTGATGGCTAAGGGCAACATGATCCATCAGAGAGCTCTAGCTAGTGTAATTAGTAGAGATCCGAAGGTAACCAGTTTCTCGGATGGGAACTTTTTATCGAATCCCTCCGAGACGGTCATGATTAGTGCCCTTCGGAGACTTTATAACACGCCTGTGAGTGTGACGCATCACTCTACCATGAAGTTTAAGGGAAAAACAAGGTGGCAACTGCCCAATCCTAATGGATTCTCAATGGCAACACTGTTAAAACGGGGTCGCCCGAAAAAGGTCAGAAAAGGCGTGGGAGACAATAGAAATAGGGAAAAGCAAAGGATTAGATAAAAAAAATACAACACAGAGACGCACAGTTAAATTACGGGCATACAGCACGCATTCTAAAAAAAAGGAAGCTGAGGCAATAAACAAATGTAAGGAAGGAGGACAACCGAAGGAAGTCCTCTGTTAAAAGAAAGCGAAGTCGAACAGGGAAGGCGACGCCAGAAAGTGTAGGGAAGCAAGAGTTTCGAAGAGAAGCTAAGCGGGGACAAACTACTAAAATGTGAGCCACCGCAAAAGGAACAACCAGGGGCAACTATGCCTACAACCGAAAGTAAAAAGCCATGGGTGAGTCGCGTGTGCCATATTCGCAACCTCCCAAGACCGGAGCCGCTGAGAGCTAGAGGACCAGGAACGGACAGAGCGTTCAATAAGGAGACAGCTTAGAAGAGGGGAACGAGTCCCATTCTCTCTCCGTAAAACCAAAGGGTGTGTGGACGTAAAAGAACGAACTGCCTCCAAAGCAGGCCGGGAATCGCTAAAAACAAAAAACTCTGAACAATTGAGGGATAAAATCAAATTAAAAGCAAAAGAATGGCTTACAACTCTGCGGTAAAAAGCATGCTACAGGAAGGAGGGCGGACCGATGAGACTCCGTAGAGGACACCACGGCTGCCCCAGCACCGAGGTCCGACTTCGAGCCGTCAGTATAGATGTGACGCTGGTGAGCATGAGAACACGGATATTCAAGAAACGGGCACTTTAATAGACGAGGGTCAGTAGACCCTTTCTCGAAATGCCAAAAAGCAGTACAGACCTCAGGAGGGCAGACGTCCCAACACGGAGCCGGCGGAAATGGGAGGGCCAACACCCAGAGAGGAAAGATGGTCCCCAATCCGGAACCCCAAAGGGCCGGATAGAGATGGCCGCCGATCAAAAGATGCCGAAGAGGATGGGGCAAAAAAACACTCATGGACTGGGAATGAAGGGTATTGTTGAACACGAAACAGAAATTGTAGGCACACCTGCAGCCGCTGGTATCGCAAGGAAAGCACGCCACCCTCAACAAAGAGGCTAGGGATAGGCGAGATGCGAAATGCTCCACAACTAAGACGAGCCCCAGGCGAACGAACAGGATCAAGTAGCTTCAAGGCTGAAGGACACGCTGAAGAGTGCACCTAGCAACCGTAGTCCAGGCGGGATTGGACCAATGCCGAATAAAGCGACCACAAGGCGCGCCTATCACCACCCCCAAGTGGTGTGAGATAAAACCCTAAGCAAATCCATAGCCTTCGAACAGGACGCCCTCGAGAGACGCAAATGGGGGTACCCAAGTGAGCTTGCTATCAAGCGTTAAACCCAAGAGCTTAAAAAGGGTGACATATTCAATCGCCGTGCAATCCAAAAAGAGAGGAGGGGAACCAAGGACACCACGACCCCGATAAAAATGCATGGCCTTCGTTTTGGTGACCGGAAAACGGAAACTCTTTGAGACAGCACAGCACGACACGACACGTCATCAATTGCCAGCTGTAATCGACGGGCAGCAGAAGGCAAGCGGGAAGATTAACAAAACAACGCCAAGTCATCCACGAAGAGAGAAGCCAAACCCCCCTCCGGGAAAGTGGACACCAGACTATTAATGGCAACGGCGAAACATGTCACACTCAAAACACACCCTTGGGGAACACCCACACCCTCCTCTTGAATCCGCAAGCCTGAGAAAGCATCCCCAATACGGACCTTAAAATTACGGGACAATAAAAATTCTTGAATAAAAACGGGTAAAAAGTCCCTCATACCCCAATCATATAACTGACGTAAAACACCATATCTCCATGTGATATCGTAGGCCTGATGAATGTCAAAGAACACCGCTAACACCTGATGCCTGGAGAAAAAGGTCCGTAAAACGGAGTCTTCCAAACGAATGAGGTAGTCAAGAGTACTACGACCGCTGCGAAAACCGCACTGAAATGGAGGAGCGAGTTGGACTCCAAAAACCAAATGAAGGAAACTTTGACCATCTTCTCGAACAACTTACTGAGGCAGCTCGTAAGAGCAATCGGGAGATAGTGACTGGGGTCCAAACCGTCCCTACCGTGCTTGAGAAAGGGCAGAACAACCCCCACACGCCAGGAGGACGGATAGATTCCTTTGACCCAAAACAGGTTGTAGAGGGCAACCAAAAATTACTCCGAGTGGGGATGGAGACGACGGAGAAAGTTGTAGTGGATGAAATCATCACCGGGAGAGGTGGAGCCACAGTGAGACAAAGCATCCCGCAGCTCATAGACGGAAAATAGAGCATTATAAGAGTAGGTGGCGCACGTGGTAAAATCTAAAAAGGCGAGATTCTAAGACGACCTTATGATCGAGAAACCGTCGAGGATAGCAAATAGTGCTACTCACCGAAGCAAAATGGTCAGCCAGAGCTTCGCTGACCAACCGGCCATCGGGCACAAGCGAGCAACCAATGTCCAGAGTGAGGATAGCATGGCCAGCGAGGCGACCACGGATCTTATTGACCCGCTTCCAAACCCATGTCAGTGGCGTGGACAAAGAAATGGAAGATACGTACCGGAGCCAAGACTCACGGCGAGCACGACGGAGGGTCCTTTGGCGGATGGCACGAGCCCGGTTCCGATCGACCCTATTCGAGACACCCGGGTTCCGCCTACAACAAAAATTGGACAACTGATAGGCAGAAATAACCGACGCGCAATCCTTCGACCACCAGGGGTCGGTGGAGCGCCCCGCAACAGGGCACCTCCGCGGAACAAAGCGCTCAGCAGCCTCTAAAATATGAGCCCGCTGCAACTACGGTATCGAAGGAAACCTACGAGGCATCAATAAAGGAAGCCTCCCGGAACCCTCCCCAATTTCCTCGCCATAGATCCAAACTAGGAGGGAGGAAAAGGCACGGGCCAGAAAGGGGCGGCCGACAGGACTATCGGGAAGTGATCACTCCCGAAAGGTTGTCCCGAATCGACCACCGGAAATCTAGGAAACAGTCGGGCGAACATAAGGACAAGTCTACAGCACTAAACGAATCCGTTTGAGCATGGCATGAAGTAAAGTCGCCGAAATTTAAAAGACAGAGGGAATCGGATAATAAGAGGGATTCAACCACTCCGCCCCGGAGATTACAGGCAGTATCGCCCCAAGATGGGTGGCGAGTATTAAAATCACCAAGTAATAAAAATGGGGTAGATAACTGACTTGTGAGCTCTAAAAGGTCAGACCGACTCAAACTAAAATCCGGGGGCGATGTATAGAGAACAAACAGCCTGCAAGGTAGTGCGGATGGGAAGTGGCGCAGAGAATAGCGAAGAGGAAATTAAAAGCGAAGCACCACCGTGGGACACGCCCCCGACCGGGGGGATGGAATTAAACATCCGGAAGTGCTTGGAAGGGGCGAGCCCCAAGCTTATTTTCTTGCAAACAGGCCACCGAGGGCCGGACGCTAAAAAGCAAGAGCGGGAGTTCTTCCCACTTGGGGAGAACCCCATTTACAATTCCACTGTAGGATGACAGACATTACTGTCGTCTCGACACCAACGTCGGGATTCTAGTGACGGAGACCGTCAAAGGTTCCCGACTACTAGTAGGCCCAGGAGGGACAAGCGACAAATTTCGAGGAGCCGGGGACGCACCAGGCACGGACTTGGCAGCGTGAACGGTGGGAAGCGACAGTTGAGAGCCAAACCGAAGCCCCAACGTCGAGGGCTCATGGCCCGGAGGGAAAGGGAGATCGAGCAGAGACGGACGAGAACTAAGGGGCGAAGAAGATGGAACATGGACAGAGGGTGAGAAGGGAACAGGGTCAGAGGGAAATGGATCAGATGGAGAGAAAGGAGCAGGGTCAGAGGGTGAAGAAGGAACAGGTTCAGAAGGAGATGAAGGAACAGGGGTAGGAGGCACAGGAGACGAAACTGGGGTAGGAGATAGAAGACTGCACAGATGTAACGGGCAAGGAAGAAGGGGCCGGTGTAGGAGGCAAAGAAGACGGAACCGGGTGAACTTCCGCCCGGACAATGACATCTGTGATGCCAAGGGGGAAGGCCAGCGAAGACCGGGGAGGAGAAGTCATCAAAACAGAGGACGCATCAACAACCGCCTCGGGGGCCAAACCAGCCTCATCAGAGGCAGCGAGCTTGGACTCCGAACGGGGTGAGGATGAACCCTTCCGTTTTCGCCGAGGCAAAGGAACGAGAGGAACAGCAGGGGCAGACACCTGGAGAAACTGCCGGTTAACCTCCAGTGTTTCAACTCGGTCGGTCTCACGGTCTGTGACAGAGGGAGGAACATGAGAAGAGACCAACGACAAAGGAGAGGAGGCAACGGAGGAACCGCGAGGAGGGACCAAAGGCAGGGGAGAAGGAGCAACAGAGGGACCGCGAGAAGACAAAGGAGGAGTGGGATGACCGGGGGGAAGGGGGGGGAACCTGCGCCCTACGGCGAGCCTCACGGAAGTCTCGAAGAGCCAGGACCTCCTTCTCAAAAAGGAATCACTCCCTTAACAAAATTAAGGCGAGGGTGGGTCACAACAGAAACCCGGACCTCCGAAAGGGAGGACAAATCTTGCATGGCACCACACTGCTCTCGCGAAGATACCTCAACCACTAAATCGCCATTACCACGGGCCCACATACGGTGGGGCGCTATGCAGCGGGACTCAAACTCATTCAAATCAAACGCGTCCAATTTAGAAAGCGGATACGCGGAGGTTAAATTTAGCACCAGGAAACGAGGATAATAGAAATCAGGATCTATCCTCTTCTGCGAAGGGTTCTAACAAGCGCGGAAAAGAGGACTTATTGACAGGCGTAGTACGAGAACCAGGAAAATTTGTATTATTATTACCCATATAAACCTTAGTATAAAAGGGGGTGCGAACTCGCTGTCTAGCGTCGAGACACCTACTCGGAGCGCGTGGCCCAACCAGGAGGGTAAGCCCCTCGACCCCTGACCCAACCATCGTTTTAAAAATGGCCGACCAGCCTCGGAAATTTACCGGTTGGTGAAGCGCAAAGACTTCCCAAGAGCGCCACGACGGCTCAGGCACCTACCTACCAACACAGGCAGGACCAGCTAAAGGGTCACGCCCCCTGACGGACAGCTCTGATACGACGAGCTGGAAATAAGTGTTCTAAAGGTAGATGATTTTAAAAGAATCACTTACCGAGAACCGCTTCATTTTCCTGTCTCGATCTATATTTGTGCTCTCGGGATGCATAGCCTGATTTACGGTGGTGGGTGGTCGATGACCCTCATGGTAGCGATCACTTTCCCATTCAAATTTTTTCTGGGCCGCTGCCGCCAGACACCCCTCCACGATAGTCCGCATTTGAGGAAATGACTAATTTGTCTCAGTCGAGGAGTTTATGTAGGTAGATGAGGTCGTTGAATTCTTCTCCGGCAACCTCATTGCCGTGGGCCTAACTACTATTCCTAAAACGTCTGGCCATTTTGCATTCAGACCGACACCGTGGTAATCAGGTGTCAGGTGTCAGGCGGCCCTCAAACAGAAGCGTTATGCCTACCTTCGCCGCCCGGACGATTTAACTCTCGGTTGAATTTGGTCGCGCGAGGGCTAGGTTTATGGGCGAGTTGCGTTCCGCTCATGCGTTCGCTTCGTGCACGGACACCGCCCCTGGTCCTGACGAAGTCACAGTCGACATGCTTCGACACCTGGTTGAGCGAGGCATGGCATTTCTATTCGAATTGTTCAACAGGATATGGATAAGGGGTATTCTCCTGGTGAATCACTACTGTGTTAGCCTTTCGCAAACAGGGGATACATCTCATACCCCACCGGTTTCCGCCCAATCTCTCTAACCTCCTGAGTGTGTAAGTTAGAGAAATTGGTAAATGTTAGATAACTTTTTTTTTCTGGACAGCGGAGACCATTTGTGTTCTGCACAGTGCGGCTTCCGCAAGTTCTACTCCTACTGGGAAATGCCGTCTGCAAGGCCTTCTTTCGTAGACAGCAATATGCCAGTGTTTTTAAATCTGGAGAAGGCCTATGATACCACATGGCGATACGGTATCCCGGAGACTCCACATAATGGGGGCGAGGGGACGCCTCCCAATCATCATATCTTAATTTTAGCATTCGGATGTGGTTGGTGGGATCCCTCTACAGCCCAACGGCCTCACCTAGGTGCTGCCTGAAGATGTTCTTGCTAAGCTCTAAGTGGATGACCTTTCGATTTCTTTTGGCTCGCCCGATGGCAACTCTGGGGCGTCGATTCCAAGAGACTTTGAAGTCTCTGTCGTTATGTCGAAACTTCAGTTTTCCTTGGCCAAAACTAAGGTTGTGAACTTATGCCGCCACCCACTGACCCATACTTATCTAAATGGAGTTTACCGGAAGTGGTGGACTAGCAGTTTCATTGGTCCTGTATTTGACTGACCCCTCACCTGGGAGGCTCATATTCGCAGCTTTACGGTCTACTGTGCCCGCGTTTTGGATATTCTTCGCTCCATGACATTCAGCGCCCCAGGTCCTACTACCTTACTTTTTTTTTTTTAGTGATCATTTGTTCATTTGAATCTCGAATACGGATGAGTTTGTTTGCATTCGCAGCCGATCGTGTATTATGTTAAGTGGCTCTATCCACCACCCCTGGCGCCTCCCTCAATCGCCAACAGCTCTCCGTTCATCCGCAGCTGATCAGGACGGTGCCTATGCCGCAGAGACGCTAGGCACAAGAGGCCCTTGGGTTTAGGGCTAGGAAATTTCTATAGAGCTTGATATAACTCTCGGGCGTGTGGCGCCCCTTATTCTGCCCAGGACAGTACCACCTTTGACTACCCGTCGGTAGGGCTCTGCTCCCAAAGCTTCTACAACGCCGGGAGTATCGAGGTTCTAACTTTTCGGAGCTCACTTCGTGTAACTCTGGAACCGTGCCGGTATATACGGATGGATCCATGTCACAAGATGGGGTGGTTTCGAAGCCATGTTCCATCTGGTAAGCGACGTGCCCGGTTTGAAGACCCAATTGTGATTTATAACGACTCGAAGAGCGCCCAGTTTTGGCGAGCCGGGCGGATGTAGATATTATCTTCTGCTGGGTTCCTGAACATGTAAGAATTATACGAGGTTGCCTCGCGGACTGGGCGACCAGACCAGCGTTTCGCCTTTCCTCACACTGATTACAATGACAGGAATACGGGCAGCTTGGCAAAGAAGATGGAATAGGGTCGAGGGGAACTTAGGTTACGTGCGATTGCACTGCGGCTGTTCCCATGGACCTTCCCAGCCTACCATGTAGCGACAGCTTTTATAGTCTCCGAATTGGACACAGTGCCATTTAATGGATTGCTCGCCTGCGTTGTACCCGAGACTGTTCGCCACATTCTTTTTGAATGTTCGCACAAGTTACATTGGGAGGCGCGGGGTGGCTACTGCTTGTCCTTTGTACTCGCAATGGGTTCGTGCACATAGACTTGTGGATTATACGAATTCATGTTGTTTTTTTTTAATATAGTCTAGTAGTAGGCTTTGCTAAAGAGTACGGTGACTTATGCCAGAAGGGCTCTTAAAATTAAAAAAAAAAAAAAAAAAAACCCTGCCCATACGTGAGCAGTTTCGATATGAATTCCCCCAGACTAGAGATGTTTACACAGATCCAGTCCTGCATGTATCTAGATATTATTGTGTCCGAGTAGCGTTGGGAGTGTTTATGTTTGGGCTATTTAGGCCGATATCGTCTTTGTCTGCACTTCGGTTTGGGAGGATAAAACTGCGTTAACTCACCCTGTCGGCTAGGAGAAGAGTTCACTCCCAAACCTTTAGATAAGAAAAAAAGGAAAATAGGTGGTTCCAGGGAGAAACTCTGGTCCCTTGGTGTTTTCGCAGGCGGCCAGGGCAAGGATATTCGAGGGCACAGAGCCTCTTGGCTTAATCATTCACGATACTCGTCTGCACGCTAGCTAGTCGCACGTTCCAACTAGGATAAATGCTGTGAACCGAAGATGACCCATTTCTCAGACTTGGCCCTTCTGGTTTAGGACTTTTAGATCTCTTTTGGTGCGGCCCAGATGCGAACTCTGGAGCGTCTACTCAATCAGTCATTGAACTGAATCTCGCTATGCTAAAAGGCGTGACCAGAAAATTTGGTCAGTGAAAATTCGGTCTACCCCCATTATGCTTTTTAAATGATAGAATGTGTTAATCCTTCGGATCAAGCAAATATACCGAGGAATGAATCTATTTGAGCGTAGTAAGCTTCAGGGACGGTCAATGCTATTCTCAGATTTATTTTAAAATTGTTAATCCTTCGGAACAGAGAAAAAGGTTATTTACGATATTTAGGACACTGCTCTTTTTAAAATTGTGACTTACCCATACTATGGCTGCTGAGTATTTAAAATTGCGAATAAAGAAAAGTTGATTGACGAGCTGAATTATATTTATGATTTCCATATGCTTAGTGTTGATAAAGATAAGAACGCAATAAATCTTTTGGGATGAATTAGTGCCAATAAAATTTATAAGCTATTTTGAATCGATATACATTGGCCCAAAAAGGAATACGTGGTAGGCGAGAAGAGCATTTGTATCCAATTACTTTTGGAATGTCCGCCATAGTGATCCATTAATTGTCCAGAACAAAATGCTTTAGGCGGCTTCCACTAGGCTTTGAGAGCGGTTACCTGCAAGCATCTGTAAATAGAGGGGAGTAGGAAAAGGATCAAAGAAAAAAATAATAGCGTAGACGAGTTGCGAACAGCTTCCCGCGTTGCTGGACCACTGTTAGCCAGGGGCAAATTTACTAGTCTCAAAGAAGACTCATTCAAACGAAGCCGTCTGCACTTTTCGTACGCTATACATTCTAATAGTTGGAAGCTCATTGACGGTCTTTGAAAGGAATAACGAGTCCACAGACGAAAAGGAAGTATTAGAAAATCTAACCAATTAGCATTTTTAAAAGCAATGACTTATAATCTTAAATGTTTATTTTTTAAGTTCTGTATGAGCGATTTTCTTAAAATACTTAAAGCGTTCGAGAATTGTTTTAGTGTTATTCTTTAACAAGTATTATTTTTAGCGTTGTTGCATTTAAGTTGGAGTTTGTTTAGGGTTTTTTTTTTTTCAAGTATTTAGGAAATTTACTCAACATTCAAGACCGAATTTTCAAAGACCATATTGACCTAGCACCGCTTAAAGGTACAGGTTTCAGTTTTCCTTGACCAGGACAATATTAAAATTTCACTTTTGAATACATTGTGCACAAGAAAAAAAATATGCAGCATTAAAAATAATAAAAATATCACGTGTGAAATTAAGAACTATTATGTATGTATTCAGTTATATATATATTATATATACTTTCTACATTTCACACACACTCTGTCCTACGGCTCCATCCAAACGCAGACTTTTCATAAACGAGGTTCTGTCTCCCCGGGAGTGTTTTCGAGCGCCGCCAAACCCGGTGCATTCGCCCTTTACTTGCACGAAGAGGGACGAATTCTACGAGTTTGCAGCAGACCATATTTCGGAACGTGGGCACGATCCACCACACCGATCTCCGCGTCCCAATTGAGAGCATACTTGTCGCTGTAAGGTATATGCAATTCGGGTCGGGTTAGTGTGTACAGACTTTTGTGGATACCGTCCAACTTGCGGAGTTTTTAGAAAGCTCGGAAAAAGCCTCACGACCACCCTTTGGGGTTTAGTTATGTGAATCTAACTAGACTTGTGGCGTGTGACCGATTCCAGTTACGATTAACCGTCACGCTGGAGGAGCCATGGTTTAATGATTATAAATACTCCCCAACAGATTTACCAGGCAGGCTCCAGGGGTGAGTGCAACCCGCACAAAGTTTCCGAATTGGCGCAGAAGTTACCGTTCTTCTAGGCTTAGAGATGCAAAGAAGTGTAAAGTACATAAACTTCGAGATTCGTATGGAAGAAACTATGGCAGTGGTAGCACCGGGGAGGCAGGCACAGACCTAACGTGAGGAAGAGGGTAGGATGCGGCTCGAAGCCCCTCTGTCTTCTCATGACCGCTATATGCTGGGCCAGTTCTAAGGTCATCTCATCTATGGAGTTTACTTGGTTAAAGCTGTCCGTGGTTGTAGACAAAGACATCACTACCCAAGTTGGTGCAGTTGAGGAAGACGTCCGATGCGCAAACCGCATATACGCCCACAGAAGACTCAAGCGATGTGGTCGTTCCTCAGCGTCCAAATCAAAATGCTGTCGTGTCCAGACCCGCATAAAGTGAAGCCGCGCTTGAGGGTGCTCCCAATGCAGTCCCATTATCACCATATGAGAAAAACGTTATATTCTCTCTACTAAAGCTCATCTATGTAGTAGTGCATATAGTTCGCTAGCATAAACTACTAATTTAATCAAGTTCAAGGTAGGGGCGGCGTCACACTCACCGGTGAGCCATTACTTATTCGAAGGAACCCCGAGGATTTCGCCAGAAGCCGTTCACCTTTGCATCTGTACCAATTAAACTAGCAAATGCTCTCCGCGATGGATAATGTTGCCCATGACCATCGTGGTGACTAACCAGAACGATTTTAAACAAGTGGCCCCGAAACCGCCAGTCTGAGACAAGAAATCGGACAAGCGACCAATCCTTTACAGTTCAGAGGGCTATTAATGTAGTAACTCTTACTATAGCAACAATCTTAAAATTGACGGTATAAAGGGGTAATTTTGTCAGCGGGGTAAGGAGTCAAACGTTTCTGGTAATAAAGTACTAAATGACGTTGATCCAGCTAAAGCAGCCGACCCTCTGCAAGTTGTAAATGCAGCAGTGTAGGGGCATTGGCCAGCGGCCTTAATATCTGCACAATTAATGTGGTCGGCCCTATTGGCAGTACTCCGTAATAAAGGACTGCCACCCTGATAAAGCAAGGGTGGCGGCAGAGGGCTGCTCCAAAGATTGCAATGCGATAACGATCATTTTCCAATTCATACAAAATAGAGAAAAGCGATTGGGATATAGTACTAATGGTCATATTTTTTGCTGCATATGGATGGCGAGGAGAGGCCCTCCACCGGTCGAGGAGCTTGTGTAGTTACCAAGTCGTCCAAGACACCTGGGCAGGGCGAAGCCGCTCCCAATGCACAGTTGCCATTCGATTGTAACCATATAAGAAAAAGGGTACACGACCACGGCTCACATAAGATGGCAAAGTGAGCCGGGCAAGCAGAACTTCTGTGGATAGAAGAACAAGTGTTGAAAGGGGTAGGCGGGTATGCATAAAGCTTAGAGATAGGGGTTAATTACCCTTTATTTGAACATCTCCATCCTTTGCGGTGCGTTAGACAGTGTGAATGCAATCTCAATCGGGACGGAGATCCGAGTTTTATGTAATTGCAAAAAAAAATAACCTGGCCCCGACTAGGACTTCCGTTGTTGTAAGTTCCCCGCGTCCAATCCAAATTTATTCTTCAGCCCAACAATAGACTATCGTGTACAGCGACCCTTGTCAGAGCAGATAACATTGTTTAATCAACAGTCATTAGATAGGTTGCTTTCTCCCCCGCCCCGCCCCCTCTGAACCAGCGAATAGACCCTCTCAAACATGAATGCTCATCCTGCGTAAACCCTTGCTCCCTTAAGCGCCGGTTCCATGAGGACGGTAACTTACATACACATACTGTTCCAAGTCAGAGAGTGGGTGTAGAGTGCACTTATCAGTTTTTAACTTTGTCCTTACCCTGGTACTAAACTTTCGGCTATTCCTTCAGCGTGATCCAAATTTTTCGTTTCAGATTATGTTCTTTTCGACTCTAGAAGCGTTTAAGAAACGAATCGCACTTTTAGTGCCTCCCCTCCCTATGTTACAGAAATTGGGAACTGGCCAATGCAGCCAGCTTCGTTAACGGGTTTTTGTAGAGTTCCCGGGCAACGAGTGCCGATCAGCTGGCCAGTTCATCCTATCCCGAGGCCCCCGGATACCTCTACATTACCCTTGAGATTCGTCCCTTTATAAGAGCTTGAGTTTTATTTGTGGCAGGACAAATGAAAGGATGGGTGTTGATCCTTTAAATGTAAGCGGCAGTTGCATTGTTCCCAGATTACCTGATCCCTCTGACCGCTCAAGAAATGAAGCCTGTGCGGCAAGCTCCGTTTGTTATACTAATTAAGTGAGGTCGCCACTTCTTGTTACCGTCTTGAGGGGCAGTTACAGTAGGGAGTTAATTGCAGTCAGGTTGAGTGGTAGCGTAAATGACTGACGATCAACGCCTTTCTTACCCTGTAGAGGAATTTAACAAGGTCTGCTGACCAAAGTCGAGTGGTCTCACTTCTGATTTATGAACTTAAAGACTCAATAATTCCCGGACTAACCTTGGGAGGACTTTAACAAGGGCTTCAAATTTCGTTAGAATCGGCCAAATACTTATTGCAAAAAGAAAATAATTCCCGGACTAACTTGGGAGGATGTGGGCAATTATATCATTCGAGAGGATGTAAAACAAGGGTTTCAAAACTCTTCGGATTTGCAGCGCTTAATAGTAATGGGTCCATAAATTCGAACAAACAAAACGTTCAGTGTGAATCCTGGACAGATATGAGACCTCTAAGGAATTGCCTTACCATAAGGTTGAACGTTCTTCGGGACTGATTGCCGTTTCAAAGCGGGATAGGCACATCCTTGGATGAAATGAGCCATTGGTTGGCGAACTCTCCAGCATCGAGAAAGATCTCTAGCTGGAAGTTTGGGGATGGTCGGGTAAACAAACGCATGTAATAATAGTCCACCCAACGCAATTCGCAGTTACGGACGCATAGCTTGGAACTAATATTACTCTCGGCGAAGGGTAATTATTCTGCCCCTGGGCGAAGCAGCCGTTAACACGGCTAATCAACTGCGCAACAAATCTGGGTGAAGCTGTGAATGAGAGAAAACTGCACCGAGTCTTGCCCCCAAAGAAACAAAGCCCTACGTTTCGGCATAGTGAGCTGCTATTGATTTTGAAAATCGGATAGGACTCTGGGCCGCAACAACAATGTGCAAAATATCTGCGTGGAGATTCAAGTATTTGGGTCGCAGATATAATGTCAGTTTCAGCTGGATGAGATTTCTAATTTAAGGAGTTGCACTTTGGGTGGAAGGAGGAGGGGATGGGCCGGATATGTTTGTACGTAGGTTGTTACAAGAGAAAGCGAACCTTTGAAGGTATTTGTTTGTTTGTGTGTGTTTGTGTTTGTGTGTGTGTGTGTGTGTGTGTGTGCGCGCGCGCGGAGGGGGGGGGGCGAACTGTAGGGTATCTGGAGATCTAGAGTTTGAGCATGACGAGTGATGGCCAACTTTGGAAAGATGTGTTACAGTGCCTGCAATCCAGTTAATCTGCAGGACCCAGCTGCCCTTCGATTCGCTAATTTTCCGAACGTCGAAATCCCTAAGGAAGAATGGCTCTACCCGACAAACGGGACCTTTAGATAATGGCCACAAGAGGATAACAAGAATGCGTTATGAATCGCCATTTTCCTACCTACTCTACAATTATCGGTCTCAAGTGGTCATTGGGTGCCTCGTGTTACTCGACCCCTCACTGCATTCTTTTTTTCTTCTTTCCCAACTGGGAACACGTGCGTTTAATAAAAGCAAAGGGCCCTTGTTCTCCCCCCCCCCCTACCTCTAGACTAGACAGTGCTATAATTGCGCTCACACTCCCTCCCATAGGTGGGGGGGGTGACTGATGCGGATGACCTTTGATAGGCCCTTGTGGCTTTTGTCATCCGTGAAATTATGTTATGATCCGAAAAGCCACGCTGAGTAGGACGGATCTATGCACCAATCGTGGGTCAACCAAATTCAATAAATATATAGCCAGATTTCTCTCCCAAATTAAAAAAAAAAGTTGCCCAACTCTGAAATGGGTTGAGAAGTCCGACATTTGCTGGCCAGACAAAGATAAAAAAAAACAAAAAATGTTCCACAAATGAATGACATACCCACAAATATAATCACCACGAGGACAAGTAGCGTGAAACACAAAGAGAGCCACTAATCTTTCCCCGCCCTAATCAACGCTACGGACAAAGATCGCACTGCAACTAACTACCAAATCCACAGCTACCCCGCCTCACTAGTAACATAGCAACATCAATACGTTCAACAGCTGCCAACAACAAACTTAGTAAAAATAAAACATTTTGAGGCTAAGGCATTAAACAACACAGACTCAGCTGAGTAATTGACAAGGCAAGCAGTCCCTCATAACCCGTGAAACAAAAAATTAGTCTTCAAACCATACCAAACAAGCCCTGAAACAGTCACAGGGTGAACAGCTATGTACACAAAAAAACAGCCATAAGAAGACCCATGATGAGGCACAAGTACAGACAGCCTTTACAAAAAGCAGTCTACACAGCACAAAACCCACTCACATAGAACTAAGTACCTAATTCATAGTACATTCAAAAGAAAAGACCAACCACAAATGTTTTAATATTTCTGGTTTGTGGTTGATCTTTTCAGTCGAATTATTGGGTACTTAGTTCTTTGTGAGTGAGTTTTGTGCCGTATCTCTCGATGACGAAGTCCACCTGGCCAAGCATATTGTCGAGCTCTGAGCTAAGAGAAGTGTCCAAAAACAACTATATCATATACAAAGACTATCCTAAAGCACCCCAACCTAACCAAACACCAAGACAATTTACTGGCATCGAACTTTAAAACTAGCCGCAAAACAGATTTTAAAGGCTTCCTATCACGGGGGTCATACGGCGTAGATAGGTTCGGATCCCGCGTTAAATTGAAAATGGCCTCCAAAAGAACGGATTCACGGACATTTCTTCGAAAAAAAAAATTTCCACGAAATTTATATGAAATGCCTTTTATTTGAATCGTAAAAATTGTAAAGCACTTTATTGTAAAAACTTCAAAATATTTGGATGGTTGTAAACGTACAAAACTGAAAACTTTAAACCCAAGTTCACTTAATTATCAGTGCGTTATAAAGTTTTACATTGGTCAGAATCCTTCATAGATTGTCTGGAATGACTGGGTTTATTTATAGTGAAAAATAAACCAATGCTCGTATTAGAAAGCTGTGTGTGTGTGTGTAAGATAAGAAAGTTGGCGATAAAATCTATTAGAAATGTAAAGAATTTCAGAGTAAGTGCAAAAGCCGTACAATAACTACTATTAAGGAAGAAAGTTTCATGCGAGCATAATCATAGTGGGGATGCAGCCGAAGTTGAAGTGTATAAGTTAAAAGCTAACCTAAAAACTCTAGCATTGCATAATACCAGAGCAGTCAGCAAATTAGTCTAGCAGCGGCAGTGGCCATACCTAGTGTTAACGATATTAAAGCAACAATTCGTCGTGTTCGTTAAAAGAAACATATTGGACTGGTTAATGCGACTACTAGAGCAGATTTAGTCCTTACTGGAGAACAAACCCAAACAAAAAGGGGGAGCAGTTTCTAATGTACGACTCCGGCAATGATGAACGAAAGTTAAATTTCAACATGTCCTGATTTATAAACTGATGGAACTTTTAAAACATTACCGAGCATCTTTAACCAATTGCTTATCATTCATGGGATCAAAAAGAGATTTCTATTCCAACAATTTTTGCATTGCTGCCGGATAAAAGAATAAAGACCACCGAATTTTTTAAAAAGTCAAGCTATTATGAACTAACTTACATTGCATCTATTACAACTGATTTTGAAATTTGAATGATTGAGGCAGTAAATCAAGAATTTTCAAGTTTCAATTAGTGGTTGTTTTGTCTCATTTCTGCCAGCGTCTCTACCGGAAAGTATGCGAAACGGGCTTAAAAAACTATGATACCGATTCTGAAATTTCTTTGCATATACGCCATGCTTACAGGGCTTGCTTTTCTATCTTCTAAATAAATTTGTTGATCAAAATATTTTCCCTGTCTAAGCAGAATCCATTTTCGATTACTTTGAGGACACCTGGCTCGGTCGTCGTGACAGAGGTCGAAGACGGAGTGCTCCAAAATTTAATAGAGAAAATTGGTCTTGTTACGATAGAGTTCTGCAAGATTTGCCAAAGACAATGCAATTGACGGATGGCACTGGAGCTTTTTGGAGCAGATATCGGCTCACCATCCAACTATTTGGCAGTTTTTAGTAGCTCTTAGAAAGGAACAAGATATGAATGAGATGAAGTTAAAAAAAATGTTGCTGGCATTCAAAATACAACTAACAAAAGTACATGCGAGTCTAAAAAAATTAGTTAATACTTTCAATCATAATGTTGATATACAGTGACAGGCAAAATTATTGGATACATAACCATGCATATTTCTTCTTTTGGGTTGATAATTTACAAATTTGTTCCAATAATACTTTCAATCACCTGTGCAAATGAAAATCAAATTTACAAAAATATCAAAATAAGAAAAGTATTGGATACATCCATTTAATATTTTGTAGCATAGCCTCTATTGTTTTACTGCTTCAAGCCTCTTTCTGTAGTTGGTCATTAACCTTTTACAACACTGCAATATTAGCCCATTCTTTGCAAAAATCTTGCAACTGTTCGACATTGTGTATTCCTTGCACAAACTTTTAGCTTTAGTTTCTTCCACAAGTTTTCGATTGGGTTTAGTTCAGGAGGCTGACTAAGGCCATGCCACGAGGTCAATCTCATTATTTTCAAACCATTTTTGAGTTGCCTTGGCCGTGTGCTTATTATCATTGTCCCGTTGGAAAAGAAAACTTCGTCCAAGGCCCAATGATCTGGCAGATTTGAAAAGATTGCCTTCTAGAATTCCCCAATATTGAGAGGCATTCATCCTCCCTCTGATGATTCCCAATTCACCAGTGCCATTTGATGAAAAACGCCCCCATACCATTAAACTACCACCTCCGAATTTTACAGTAGGTACGAGATTCTTAGGATTGTGTGTCGTTCCCTTCTTCCTCTAAACATGAGTTGCCGTGTTCCGCCCCCCCCCCCCCCCAAAAAGTTCAATTTTAGTCTCATCGGACCATATTACGTTGTCTGAAAATTAGCTCGGTTGGTTTTCATATGTTTCAGCAAAATTCAACTGGGCCTTTACATGTTTATGTCTAGTGGTCAACAAAGGAGACTTCCTTGGCGACCTTGAGTATAGGGCAATGCGATTGAGCTTTCTACTAATTGTGTCCTTGCTCACTTTTTTTCCAGCTACTTTAGATGGTTTTGAATTTCCACGAGGTGTAAATGGCTCGTTCTGCATTTTCCGAGCAATCCCCCATGCAGTTGCATCGTTTACTTTCCGTGACCGGCCACTTTCTGAATGTTGTTAGCAGTCGTATTAAATTTCTTCCACTTTCTAATAACGTTTCCTATTGTACTTAAAGGGATCTTTAGATCTTAGGATATTTTACGATCGCCATCATCTCTTCTGTGAGGATCAATGATCATTTTGCGCACGTCCTCTGACAATTCCTTAACTTTCCCGCCCATCACGTTCATAGATTAAAACTGGTGGAAGGAGATAACAAATGACGTAATTGATAAGCAAAGTATCGTGGCCCTTTCTGATTGGCCAAGAGCAAAAGTGGTATTATTGAAACATGTCAAATTTCAACCCAAAATTGAAAATATTAGGCATGAAAATAGTAAAAAGATTAATGTATCCAATACTTTTGCGCGTGTTATTTTGGCATTTCTTAAATATTTTTGGGGGGCATTTATGAGTTTTTCATTTGCACAGGTGATTGAAAGTATTATGGAACATTTGTAAATTATCAACCCAAAGGAAGAAATATTATGCAAGAATTATTAAAAAATGTTATGTATCCAATAATTTTGCCTGCCACGCCACTGTAGTTAATTATTTGCGAGTAGCGCATAACTTACATTTAAATCAATTTTTGTACAATAGTTTTAAAATTTTTACAGTTTTAACTAACTTTTTTGCCATTTAATTAGAAACTTTTTTCGAAGAATTGTCCGGATACGAACGAACGCGGTGCGGCGATGAAGCCCCCCCCCCCCCTGTTTTTTTCTTTCCCAGAGCTTAATACCTTATTTTAGTTTTTTATTAGGGTTGCTTGATTCATCTATTTTCAATCGTCAGATTCTTTGCTACATGCAAAAATAACGGTGTTACACGATTCTCTTAATCATTAAGGTATTAAACAGTGCTGGGCATCGACATTGCCCAAAAGGAAGTTCCATTACTGCGCGGGGAGGGGGGGGATTACACATACCCTGAAACGGCGCCTGTCATAAAAAGACCATTCCCAGACAGGAGCACTGCTGTGAATCCGACACTGCTTGTGGCGGTATGGACTGGGATGTCACGCCCCCAACCGACCATGACCAGTGGCGTGGCAACCCACCTTGAGCGAACATTATAATAACCAAGAGTAATGGAGAGGGGGCAATGAGCAGACCATTATTGCAAATGCACATGTTTCTGGCACATACGGATTCCTACAAAATTTGTAGAAAAAGTGTCAAAATAGGATTTGCTTACAAACGCCAATAAATAGATAAAAAGGTAAAAACAAAGTTCCCGCCATTGCCTAATGAAGGGCATACTTACCAAATGGATGTAATGATTCTACACTTTATACTTTTATGTCAATCGAGAGAGAGGCAATGCGTGGCAGGTAAACATGTGCATTAAATTTTTTTCTTCAATTATTTATCAGGAGGGGGGTAGATAGCCGCCAACCTTCGGTAGACATTCACACCTCAGCACCATGAACTCTCCTCGTTTAGATAGTGACCCATAACATTGCGATGGTCATATTTATAAAACTAATCCACCCATTTTACTATTAGAAAAGATAGAACTTTCACACACAAACACATTTCAGTTACTTAACTAGGTATCAAGACGCCATCTACTAATCGTGCTAGATGAAAACTTCTTGGTGTTGCCGATCTTCAAGAAAGGGCCAGTCAAGCCGGGACTCGCAAACTTATCTGGCATCTTGGTAGCGCCCAAGTGACCCGGAGATAGGAGCGACCTGTCGCGTATCCGCGGCCGGAGAGTTGGAAGCGAGCAGTTCGTTCAAACCACTCTCACTTTTAGTGCCCCCTTCTTCGTGTTCGGTTGTGTGCGTGCTACCAAAGGTCTCCCCGTTTGAGACGAAAGAGGGTGGGGGCTGTACTTGCCTTATCAGCCTCCACGATTACAGAAAACACCTCCATGGAGGCCAGTCCTCTTATATCTTGGCATCTTCTCCTCGCCCCCCTCCCCTCCTTACACTTGGCTTATGGGATTTTAGGATCAAGCCGTGCTCTCAGCAGTGGTGTTCTCTACCGGCTGCTGCTGCTGTTGCTGGGGCAATTGCTGAGCTGGGCTAGGTGACTGCTGCGGTTGCTGTTGTTGGGGCGGAGATCCTCCTTCCTGGTCAGGAGTGTGCTGGACAGCTTCCTGCAATGAAGGCAAAGAATAAGCTGAGGCGGAATCAATACCTTTCAGCCGTATGTCGTTGGCGTAAAAGAGGGACTCACCTTCGTATCGAAATCAACTTCCGCGCGTCCTCCGCGGCCTCTGCCAGGGCCTCGCGCCCTCCTTGGCCTCCGTCCTCTACCACCAATGCCGCGTCCCACGAAAGGCGGAGCCATCATCTCGTGCTCGGGAAGCATCCCGCCCGAGTACCGACGGAAGTAGCCACGGGGACCGCGCCCCCTGGCTCGCCCTCGTCCGCGGCCTCTACCACGCATACCCATCTCTTGGGGATCATCCTCGTATGGAATGGCGCCTCCGCCGCGACCACCCCGCCCACGGACGCGGGTGTAATAACCGCGATAGTAACGACGAGGCGCACCCCTCCCGCGGAAGCCCCCGCGCCCCCTAACACGGGGTGCGCCGTACTCGCTCTCGCGGTCCATCATCTCCTGGCCAGGGCTCTCTCCCATGGAGCCGCCCCGCCGATAGAAGCGGCGTCGGTACCCGCGTCGGCGGTCGGCGGCGTACGGGGACCCTCTGACAATATCCCCATTGGGACCGGTCACGTTGGCCGCTTCGTTGCCCTTCTCACCGACGACGACGTCGAACTCTACGTCCTCTCCGTCGCCGACCGACCGCACGTACTTGCGCGGGTTGTTCTTGATGATGGCTGACTGGTGCACGAAGACGTCCTCCTTCGTATCGTGCCGATTGATAAATCCATAGCCGCTCTTTACGTTGAACCACTTGACAGTCCCAGTAACCTTCGTTGCTGAAAACAGGAAGGGATTATAAAACAGCTGGCAGTGAGAACAGTCGAGGAATCTTAGTAATAGTCAATAGTTCTAATACAAAGAAAAACCAGTCAGGGATTAATAGAATAATTATTCAGTGAGAAAAAGTAACAAACAAGCTAAGTGGAAAGAGCAAACGCTCACTATGGCGGGTCACACTTAATGTAATTCGAAAAACTATATTTTACGAATAAAACATCGTCTAATAGTAAGTCTAAATCTTAACCAGAAACTCTATTTTACCGCAAAGTCAATGGGATTCACACACTAGAATTTAGTTTTACTCAAGCCCAGCCTACACCACAAAATACAAGTCCACAAGTCTGCGTGGACGAACTCGTTCCGAGGACAAGTGACAAGTGGTCGCCACATTCGGCTCGTTCGGGTAGTGGGGCGGGTATTGATATTTTTTTTTTCATTTTTTTTAATTTTATAGAGCCCATCAGGCAACTGCCCACTTGGGCATAAGTCGCCGAAAAACACGACAACCTAGAACTAGACTACTTTAAAATAAAAATATGAAAACATAACAATGATATAAATTGGAAAAACTTTAGGAAGCAATCTCCGGCAGCGGGGGGAGGTCCCCCTCACCGAGGTGCAGGAGTGCAACCTACAAACAAAAAACAAAAAAGAACCTTAAATAAAGGGGATAAACCCGGCCTCCCCCCAAAAGTCAACAAGTCAATGTGCACGAATCCGTCCCGAGTACAAGGGACAGGCGGTAGCGACCCCGCCCATCCCGGTACCGGGACAGGTATCGTGCACGAAGATCACCCAGACTGGGACATTCGACAAGAATGTGCCGAACAGTCTGGGGGACGAGGCAGGCGAGCGCTCCATCAAATAGCGATGCGTCACACGAGTGTGTCCGATTCGGAGACGACAGAAAGCAACCTGAAGCCGCCGCGGCATTGGGGGATAGGTCCAGGTGGGGCGAGTAACGTGCGAGGATCCCCAGAGAAGTGTTCGGAACAGTTTGGGGGACAACGCAGTCGTCGCAGTAAGGTGCAGGGGAGCGCTCCTTCAAATGGCGGTGGGTGGCGCGAGTGTGTGTCCAAAAATGAATGAAAACAACAGAAAGCGACGGAGGTCTCCGCGGCATGCGGGAGGGCAATGGGAACAGACCCGGCGCGATGGCACGCAACTTTAAGTTCGCATCGCCCCTCTCACATCTTCTTTAATAGGCAGCTGAGTATGGGGAAGAACAAAATGCTAGGTGTGCTCCCCCAGAGCTCGCACCATCATTCCACACACAAGATAATTTTAACGTGACAAAACAGCACCGAGTGGCATTGGAATTTCCGTAGCCCGTTGTTCGCAAGGTCCTTTGGGGGACAACCTTAAAGAGTCGCCGAGGATGGTCTCACGACCGCCTTCGGGGCTTTGCCTCTTAGTGAGTTACGACTCGGTGGAGGTGCGCGGCAGTTTCGCCCAATGGGAAAGTGATCACTTCCATGGAGGTCATCGACCACCCCCCAATCAAAATCAGGCTGTGCATCCGAAGAGCACAAAGATAGGTCGAGGCAAGAAAATGAAGCGGTTCTCGGACAGTGATGCGTAAACTCATCCACATTTAGGACACCCATCTCAAGCTCTTCGATCAGATCGGCAAGGACTTGTCCTCTGGGATTTATGGAGTAATCTCCCCAGAGAGGATGCCTGCCGTTCAGATCTCCAAGCAAGAGATAGGGCCTCGGCAACCGTGCCACGACGCGGCGGAAGTCCCCCGCGTCGAAGTCAGCTGACGGTGGAATGTACGCAGAAATGATAGTATACCTCCTATCCAGGTGCAGCTGCACAGCCACTGCCTGAAAGGAGGTATCTAAAGAGAAAGGAAGAACGTAGACATCATGCCGGGTGTAAACCGCGCATCCCCCAGCCCGGCCATCCCGCGGTGGTGTGGTCGCAAGACCCTTATACCCCGGGATGGCAGGCAGGGGGCACGCGCCTAGCATGGTCTCATGCAAAAAGATAGCTAACGGGGAATGGGACGAGACGAGCCTCCGCAGGTCCTCCCAGTAGGCCCGGAGTCCACGGCAATTCCATTGAAGGAATATGCCCTCCAGGCCTAGCTCGGAGGAGACGCGGGGGCCCTCCTCGAACTGAAGACCCTCACGGGAATGGCCGTACGCTTCCCGGGGGCAGAACCCCGGGAGCTGTTGGCCGGACAAAGCGCTGTCGCCTTCGAGGACTTATTGGGGAAGGTTGGGCTCGCCATCAGTCTTTTCCTCCCTCCGCCTCGAAACCTTAGGCGGGCGTTGCGACTTCGGAGGCGGGGGGGGCCCTCTTTTCGAGGAACCACCGTCTCCGAGCCACTCGCTCTACCTCGGGGCGTGGGCGAAGGAGCCGAAGCTCCTTTGTTGCTGTCGTCCTTTCGGGGGTCAGCTTTAGGAACCCCCGAAGATGGCCTAGCGACCATCTTCAGGGGTGTTGCCTCCTGTGAGTCTAACGACTCGGTGGAGGCGCGTGGCCGTTTCGCCTTGCGGGAAACGGTCACGCTGGGAAAAGAGGGGGGAGCCCTGGTTTTAGCCGGGGCTGGGTACGAACCCTTTTTGCCGCCAGCTTTACCAGGGGAGCGCCCGCAGAAGGGCTCCGAATGGGCGCGGAAACAACCGTGCTCGTTGGACTGGATGGGCCAGGAGCAGAGGGTGCCTTTTTAACTACTGAGGCATAAGACGTCCCAGGCAGAGCCGGGCGCGCCAGGACCAAGTCCTTAGCTTCGCGGAATGAGAGTCGATCCTGGGCCTGAACGGCCAGGATTTCTTTCTCAAGAAGATATGCACATTTCTTCGAAGAAGCAGGGTGCGGCTCTCCGCAATTGACACACTTGGCCGCACACGATTTGGACTTATCATGTGCGACCTTGGAGCAATTTACACAGACTTCGGGTGACCCCGACTTTGCAAGTCTACATGAGCGATTCGTATGGCCGAAGCGGTGACAGTAATAGCACTACCGCGGCAGTGGCACAAATGCCTTCACGCGGTAGCGGTACCAACCGGCACGCACCGATTCAGGGAGCTCGTCACAGTCGAACGTGACGAAGAGTGTAGGGGTGGGTCTCGAGGACCCTCCCTGTTTTCTCATCACACGTTCGACCTTGACCGCCCCATGGTCGGCCAGCTCTAGGGTGATGTCCTCAATGGAGTAGTCAACGAGTTCCCTCGCATAAACTACTCCTTTCACAAAGTTCATGGTAGAGTGCGGCGTCACAATTACCGGGGTGCCATGAAGTGTCCGAAGAGCACTTATCTTGGCCGCCTCGGCGGGATTCGCCAGAAGGCTCCCGTCCGAGAAACGGGTGACCTTCGGCTCTCTACCAATTGCACTAGCTAATCCTCTCCTCTGATGGATCATGTTGCCCTTGGACAACATGGTGCCATCAGTGGAGCGAATAACGAGGAAGCGTTTGAAGCCAGCGGGCTCGAAAACGCCAGGTAACCTCTGACTCAGGGGCCCCGATGTCATCGAGGCTCCGCCCTGTGCACTTTTGGTATTAGTCTTAGTCAGGGGCTCCGCAACCGGGGGGGAGGGGCAGTGGGGGCGGATGTGCCGATCTTGGCTTGGTCGCTTGCCAGAGTGGCAGCAGACCCATCCGTCCCCGCAGCCCCCGCGGATGGAGAGGAGCTCCGAGTCTTCTTCGTCTTTTTAATCTTTTTCTTTCTTGGAGAGGAGGGCGGGGAATGAAACCGCTTCTCACCTCCGCCGGCAGAAGCCCCCATGCCAGATGGGCCGGCCTCAGCCAGGTCCCTCTCCGAAATGGAGAAGGTCCTGGTAGTCGTAGGGGCACCTGTCGGAGGAGATCCCCCCCCTCCTTTTACTGCCTCGGAGCCCTCGGCCGTTTGAGGGGGACCTTGCATAGGGGCGGATTCGGGTTCGGTGCTTGGCACCGAGCCCGGATTCCCCCCCATGGAAGGCCCTAACGTCTGAGGCTGGGTCTCCTCAAGGACTGTCTATCACAGGAGGGGCCTCCAGTTGACCATCCCGTCCCAGGACATCGCAGGTCCCCTTGGCAGTGTCACCAGTCTTGTGTGGGGAGGCACAGGCCTTGACCCCGGCGAGGTTTAAAATTCTTGCCAGCAGGTCTTTTGAGGGAAGCGACCGAAGGGGTCTGGCTTCCCTCTCCCCCCTAAGGGGGTTTGCCCTACCGAGCCGCTTCGATGGGGAGCAGCTGGCTAAGGGCTGCCTGCTGGCTTTCTTGGCAGTCCCCTTGGAAAGAACAGAGGGAACTGCCGCTGGGAAAATGGAGGTGCCCGAAAGCACCTCCAGAGAAGGGGGTGAGGGGGAGTCCCCTGCACCTGTAGGCAAAGGAGAGGAGTAAGCCTCCTCTCCGGTTAGAGAAATATGCAGGGTCCCCTGTGCAAGCACAGGGGGGGGGGCTGCATTTTTTTGGTGCAGCTGCACGAGGGCGGCTCCGTCGATGAGCAAGGGGGAATTAGGGGGAATTTTTTATTTTCTCATCATTGGGCATGGTGACCCTATTTGTGCTACAGGACGCAATAGCTCATCACCTCTCGCAGTTGCCCGCACTGCGAGAGGTGCTTACAAGCCCGGCGCCGCCATTCGGGACCACCCCCTCCCGCCTGGTGGCCTGGCAGTCCATCGGCATGGCGACTCCACCTTGGACACGGCGTAAAATTGATAGAATGTGAAGAGGAGAGGAAAAGGGATGCGAGGGAGGTATGGGTGGGGATGAAGCAGGTTGTTAAAAAAAAAAACATCCCGAACCGGAGCTCAGCGGTTAGGGAACAATGTCCCCTCCCCCCTCAGCCCCGATCCGGGGTGGTTGGCTTGAGAAGGTCAGCATCTACCCTGTGAAATTAGAGGCTGTCCAGAGAAAGTTGTGGGAGAGGTTGTATGAAAAGCGACGAGGTAGGGGAGAAATCGGGCTATCTGAAGGAAGGAAGAGAGGCTAAGCTGGGGCCGGACTGAGCGCTGGATCCCATCAGCATGGCGGCCAGGATGGCAAATCGCCGCGCCCCTTACGGGGTAGTGCAGGTTAGTAGTATGTGTGGGATGGATAACTGGGCGTTGCAGCTAGTACATTGTGGTGTGGGAGAATTTGCGAAGCGATAGCCGTGGGTAAGCTTTGTGTGTCCTAGAAGTAAGCGTCCTAAGACGACTTCATATCTTCGAGAATTTATGGAAGAGCTCTTCCATTTGTTGACATCTTTTATTTGTCATAGATGTTGATGTCCTTGTACATACCATTCAGACTTCCAATGGTTTTTAACTGCCTTGACAAAAGGTTGTAATAATCTTTGTGGTATGTTGGTTGAGTGGGCAGTCAGTTATCTGCGACTGCTGATTTTGCAGCTCTATCAGCATCTTCATTCCCTTTTCCCCTACATGGGAGGGGCACAGGCATATGGTTACGTTACCTGAAAGCGACGTTATCTTTCTTTGAATTTCAATGGCTAGGGGTGAGTTTGGTTGCGTGATTATATCATTGTCAGCGGACTGTTTGAGTCTAAAAATATTGTGGTTTTATTGGTACCCGTTTTGACGGACTTGAGACCCGTGTAGATGGCAGCGAGTTCTGCCGAGAGGACGGAAGCGCAATCCGGAAGTCGGGCTGCTCGCATGTGGTGCGGGAGAATGGCTGCACATGCCACGCCATCCGCCGACTTTGATCCATCTGTGAAGATGGATCGACATGGTTGATGGGACCTTTGGTGGTCCTGGAAAATGTTGGATAGCACTATGGGCGTCATTGTCGATTTTGAAAATGGGAGGGTTATTTAACATTTTACTGAAGGTTGAATAATCCAAGGGGGAATAGTAAAATAGTCGCCAATGAGGAGGTTTGGCTCTGGCAGGTTTAAATTTTGTAAGAGGTGATGTAGCAACGGATCCTTAGGTTGTCTGCTGGTAGGGTATTTTTTAGTACTTTTTAGGTTGTTATGTCTGTAAGCACATGCAAGGTATTTGAGTTCTGCAACTGTCTTTGGTGATGCAAAGAGAGGATGTTGGGGTTGATTTGAAAGCACAGGTGGTGGCTTGGTTTTGTACAGGATCTAATTCCTGGATTACCGATTTTGATGTTGCTCCATACAGATCGCATTGGTAGTTTATTCTGGATAGGAGGGTGCTTTTGTCTGCCCCTGTGATGATGCGACAGTTTAGTCAGAATGTTTGTGAGTTTGTAGCACCATTTTGTGAGGTTTAAGATGTGTGGTTTCCATGTAAGCCTCTGATCCAGTGAGACCTAGAAATTTTATGTTATTTTGAAAAGTGGTTGGCATTGTTCAAGTAGCAATGGGATATGCGGATTTTGTCTTTTTTCTTGTAAAGGTTATGGCAGTTGTTTTTTCACTTGAAATTGTGAAGACGTGTTATACTGAGTAGTTCTCAATTTTGTCTATTGCTTCTTGTAGGCAATGATACTTCTGTTGCGCTGGTGCCTGGGAGCCAAATTGCAAAGTCATCCACATATAATGAGCATTTAATGGTAAGTGGTACTTGGAGTCAAATTGTTGCTTGATATTATGAACAGGCTCATGCTGAGCACACTTCCTTGTGGTACTCCTTCCTGTTGGCTGAATTGTGTAGACTGGGCTCCATTGAGATCTATTGTGAATTTTCTATTGTTAAGGAAGTTTTTGATGAGTGGAGTGACCTCCGATTCCTAGCTCGTGTACGTTATTGAGTATATGATGTCGCCAGACCATGTCATACACCTTTGCAATGTCAAAAAAAGACCACGATGGCAAACTTCCCGGCTGACATCGTGGTCAAGGAGGGTTAAAGGATCTAGTGTGGAGTGGCATTTTCTATAACTGTATTGGTTTGAGGAGAGAAGGTTGTTTATTTCTAGATACCATTTCAATCTAGCATTGACCATTCTTTCTAATATTTTGCATAGGCATGGTGTTAAGGAAATTGGTCTATAATTCATTGGGTTTGCTGTTTTTTTTTCAGGTTTTAAGAAGGAGAGGACTAGCGCTTGACGCCAATCATCCAGGAAGGAGCCATTAGTCCAGATGCAGTTGTAAATGTCCAACAGTTGCTCTAAGGCGTTTGGGTGGATTTTACTTATGATGAGGTTTGAGATTTAATCATCTCCAGCGGCTGTGTTTGGGCTTTCTTCTAGGGATGCTTGTAATTGGTTCATGGAGAAATGATTATTGCACGGAAGGATTCTATTGGTTGAGAAGTCTAAATTTGTTGATTCTGTTAGAATTTTCAGGGTTAAAAAGGTTTTGTTCCGAGATCCTTTAGAAATGGTACTGAGGGAATGCCCTATTATGTTAGGACTTTAGTTTGATTGCTGATGGTATTTGTTAATACAAAGGATAGGGAAGTGAATAGGGCTGCAGTGTACTGACATCTTTTTATTTGTCACCAAATTTTTGCAATATGGCTATCTTTGTTAATTTTAGATACATACGAGGGGTGGTCAACAAGTTATGACAAGTCAGGACCTGCAGCCGCACGCTCCTGCCTCGTCTATTTAAGACGAATGCTTCTCCATTTTTCAACAATGGAGAAGGTTGAGCACAGCGCAGTGATAAAATTTTTGACCAATGCAGGCAAGAATGCAAAAGAGATCCATGAACGAATGGTTGCAGTGTACACCGACATCGCCCCTTCCTATGCAACCATTGCTCGCTGGAATAAGGAGTTCCGCCATGGTTGTGAGTCCCTTGAAGATGACCCCCATCCAGGATGCCAGTCAGATGTGACCAACGAGGACAATGTGGCCTGTGTGGAGAGGATGATCCTCGAAAATCGACAGGTGAAGACCAAAGAAATCGAGCGAGAACTTGGAATATCACACGGAGGGGTTATCAACATCATCCACGACAATTTGGCCATGACCAAGGTCTCTGCCCGTTGGGTGCCTAGAAACCTCACGCCCCATGATCGACTTCAACGTCATCAAAGTCCACAAGCTGCCCTGTGCAAGTGCGGATTCGAGGAGCTCAACCATCCCCCCAACAGTCCAGATCAATATTCGGGCAAGCAGGTCTTAAGATGGAAGCGGCCTGTGGGTCCTTTCTTCCCTCTCCCCCTAAGGGGGTTTACCCTACCGAGCCTTACCTTCATTTTTTCTGTGGAGCTGCCTGAAGGTGACTCCGTCACTCTTAAAGGGTAAATGGGGATGGGGGGAAGATTTTTAAAAATTTTCACCATTGGGCATGGTAACCCTTTTTTTATGGTATGCAAATGCTAATCACCTCCCCCCCCCCTGACAGTGGCCCACTCTGCGAAGGGTGAGAACAGGCCTGGCCGAGCCAGGTGCCACCATTTCAGACCACCCCTATCGCCCGGTGGCCTGACAGTCCCTCAGCATGGCAACTCCACCTTGGACGCAGCATAAAATGGATAGCGTTTGAAAATAGAAAGCAAGGTGAGGAAGATGTGAGTGGGGATAAAGCAGGTTATTAAAAACCCACCATCCCAAAATGGAGCTCCCCCCTCAGCCCCAATCCGGGATAGTTGTGGGAGAGGTTGTATGAAAAGCGAGGAAACAGATGGGGGAGGGGGAAACAAGTGTTCTGAAGGAAGGAGAAGAGCCTAAGCTGGGGTCAGACGGGGAGCTGAGTCCCATCAGCAAGGCAGCCAAGATGGCCAAATCGACGCCACCATTACGGGGTGTCCGAAAGAGAATAATCATGGCTGCCTCAGAAGGATTCACCTCATTTGCCAGAAGGCATCCGTGAAACTGGTCACCTTCAACTCTATTACTAATGCTAGCTAGTGCTCTCCTTAAATGGATCATGTTGTCCTTGGCCAACATGCTTCTATCAGTGGAGCGATTGAAGCCAGCAGGCTAGAAAATGATGGGTAACCACTGAATGAGGGGCGCAGACGTACTTGAGGCTATGCTGTGTGATTTGCAATCATGGTCCTAGTCAGATTTGCCACACGGGCAGACTTGCCCATCTTGGCTTAGTCTCTTTCTGAAACGGCAGCAGACCCATCCATCCCTGTAGCTCCTGCTGAGAGAGCACCCCCCCTGTCTCTTTCCGGGCCTTTTGTCTCCTCTGCAGGTAGGAGCTGCTAGGCCAGATGGACCGGCCTCTGAAGATGATTCTCTGAAATAGAGGTCTTGGTTGTCACAGGGGAACCAGCCCGGAGGAGATCCCTCCTCTCCTTTTAAGGCCTTGGAGGCCCCAAACTGTGGAGAAGCTTGCAGTATGGAAAATTTCAGTATGGAAAATAGTCTCTCCACACTAGACATGAGTAGGAGACATGGCAGTTAGAGCTAAAGGCTCTATTAACTAATACCTCAAATGAAGAGGATAAAGGTATTCAACAGTGGTTATTTTCTTGATCATGTGTTTCTGGACATTAAACTTAGTTGCAATGATCGTTTGTTTTTTTATTCAACAATTTTATCTTTGCTCAAGATTCAGTGAATCTCTTTCACTGAGGACAATTTGTTCATCAATTACACTTACTTTGGATAGGCAAAATATTTTTTTTCCCACTCCCATAGGAATGTGCTGGAATTAATCTTAAGCTTGAAACTTTTTGGTAATTGCATATGGGTGAACAAGGGAAGCTAATTGTAAATTTATTGGGCGGTAAGTACAGAACGATTATATAATACAGGGTCTATATCGATACCTACCCCTTTGTGTGGACTGGAGTCTAGAATCCTCCAGAGCATAGGCCCAGTTGACCAATGAGACCAAATAGAACAACCTCAGACGAGTATTGAGGCGGGCTTCCTCAGTGTCCCTAAGTCTATCCCTTATAATATAACTATCCACACAATATTTTAGGCTCTGATAGTCTGTAAGGCTCGTTAACACCATACCTGGCAACTACCCACAGTACTAGCTGGAACTACTAGTCTGATATACAAGGAAGAACTGTAACCATCTGTTGGATTCTGCACTTGGGACAAGTAGAAACATGTTTGCTAGGCTATATGTGAGCCTACTGAGTCTTCCCTTTTCACTATTATTGCCAGTGGAGATTAGTGGTGAAATACAATTATTAAATTCTTCAAGCTTGAGGTTAAATTGATAGCAAAGATATACAAAATGCTCAAATTGATGGGCAATTTATAAATATTGTGTTCTTGTAAGTTAGTTGTATGAAAGGAAGCAAACTTGGCATCGTTTCTAATAGCCAAGAAGTTTTTTATTTCTAAAAATACTTTTTTTTCTACATCTCAAATTATGAGCTTAAATGTAGAAAAATGGGTAAAGTTGACCACTCTTGAAAATAGTTTTTACTTAGTTACACATGAAAAATATCAACAAACACTGATGGAAACATCCTCTGCCCTCATTTTTGAGACTTTAGAGGTGGACATAAGCAAAGTACTTATTTTAAGTAAACAGGATAGGACACAGCAATGAGTTTAACAATTCAACTGATGGTAAAAGCTAAAAAGGCCTATCAGGTCATTGTTCACACCTTCCCCATAAACAGCATCCAAAACTTTACATATCACTATCATGGCTTGTCAAAGCCTAAATCATGCAGCTATAAAATACACTATCAATATATACCTAAATAAAAAAAACTCAAATCTCTACCCATATGAATGCATTCAGAACACCTAATCTATAAAAATATCAACATTAAATTTAATTTGCCACAATACAACTAAAAAACCATAACCTATCCTTGTATACTCATCTACCCTGCACTTCAAGACATTTCCCCTGTAAGAGGCAAGCTAATGTTTAATGGGCCAATGTGCTACCAGACTCCAGCCACACCTTCCACTAACACCTTTCCTTCTGCCCCTCAAAGTGCTGTTCCCTATGGGTTCTCATAACTAGTAGCAGGTAGGCCTGATTTTGTGGGGCTGATCTTAGTTCCCCCCCCCCCCACACACACACATACAAGATAATCCCAGTGGTGTAGTAACTGCTACAACCCCACTCCCTCCTATTTTTGTGGACTGCCAAGGATAAATGGAACTTGCTTAGTTTGTGTTCAGGCCATGGATATATACTAGAAATGACACTGAGTAAGGGAAAATGACCCACCAGGTTATATCTTGCATGGTCCGCATAGGTTAACACCTATACAAGGACATCTGTGGTCCATTTACATAGGTGCTTGCACTAGGCCCTACACACGGACAATGTGTGCCAATGGGGATCCCAAAGTAGTTACTGGAAAACATTCAAGTACTAATAAATGAAAATATTACTTTGTACATTGAATAAATAGCAACAGAATTCAGATAGGCCTATAATAGATTGTAGGAAATTTATTTTTTAGCAGTTCAGATAGGCCTATAGAATTTCATTTTATTTGAAAAATGGAGTTTTTCATCTGTAGAACTAATAACAATAACCCATTAGCTGAAGTTTGGTCAAAGGAAATTCTCTTGCGGCAAACTCCTAGTTGAATTTTTGCCATCATCTCAAAATTGTATAACCTTGTGATGAACTTACATACTATACTCACTGCAGTGAGAAATGAATGATTTGGTGTGGCAAGCATCGTCCACAGGTGTCTCCACACTGCTGCCATATCTCCACAGATCAGCTGCCCGCTTTTTTTCAACCCTGTTTACCTACCTTAGTGTTTCTATCAAAATTTGTGTATTTCCAAAATTATTTTAACTTATTCCACACCAACAGCGAGGCAAAAATCTAGGCGCATTTTTTGTATAAAGGTTTCCCCATTACACATGGCATATCAGCACGGGGAGGGGGAGGGGGGGGTGCAACATCGCCATTACCATTGATCTGCCTGCACAAGTGCTACAATCATGCCATGGAACGTTCCCCTGCATCAAGCTCCTACAGCCGAGCTATGGTAGTTATTTACAATGTAAACGGGTACTTCTTAGAAGAAAGTCAAATTATTTTCAGAAATACACTAATTTTCAGAGAAAGAGAGAAGGCAGGCAGCTAATCTGTGGAGATATGGCAATAGTAGGGGGGCACCTATGACGGTGCTTGCCACACCCCCATCTTCCATTTCTCATTGCAGAGAGTATAGTCTACTCTATGATTAATTAGCTAACTTTAAAGGCATGGTTTGACATGAATGGTTGATTTTGTAGGATGGAGAGTTGCAACTTTGCCATTAGCTCCCCTGATTTGCTACCTTATAGCATTTCAATACAGATACAAATCAAAGATAGGAACTAAGCAAGGGCAACACATATCTGCAGGCATGACAGCTCACATTTAGTAATTATATTACATATAAGAGTTGTGCGCCACATGCAGAACTCGGTACAGAATATGCAGAATTATTAATCAACATATTTGTAAAACACAGGTACCCAAAAGTTGTGCACGTCTTAAAACTGTCCAAAGAATCCACAACAAAGGAAGAGCATTCCATACACCTATGCAGTGCACACTGAAAAATCTATGCCTACACTCTGTGGAGCAGTAAATATGCCTGATCTTATACCTATGACCCCTTGCCCTCAATCTGAAAGATATTTTTAGAGTGCACATAATTTGCTATCACTTTTTTACATTTGATCATTATATCCCAAAAGGCATGCATTCAGTTAAGTTTTTTTAGACAATGATATTGATAGCCAATTATCTAGTTTGCACCTTTCTTCTTCAGAGTTCTTCTAGCCTGGAGGATTTACAAGATTTAGCACTAGGACAGGAAACCAAGCGAGACAATGGCTGCTTAAAAGTGATTGTGATTGGAAAGAATTGGGTAAACTTCGTGTCAGTTTCCATTCACTGGGGATAGTGGTGTGAAAATTGGCGATGAAATTGAAGCAAGTGATATTGTTGAAATTTTTAAATCTATTGCTGTGGTTTTCAGCCAGAAGGGCCGTGAGAGCCAAAAATATATATTTCAAAACATTTATAGTAAAATCTAACGACACTTTGAAGTATTTTGAAACTAGCTTCTCTCCAATAGCTATGCAAAATAAAAACACCGCAAAGAGAGCTTGCATAGTTAATGAAGAAATGAGTGTTGCCTTGTCAACTTGCATCCTAATATTAAAGAATTATGTGAGTCACCAAGCTCAAATTTCCCATTAAATTATCAAGGTAAGATTTATTTATTTCAATTAAATTAGGTTAAATGTCAATTGTGGTTAATTTTGAAAGTTCTTTCAATGTAATAAGATTTATAAATAAATTATTTTATATTGGGGGTGGCACAGCTGCTTCTAGATAAAAGTGCCAATATCATAAAAAGGTTGAAAACCACTTAGCTATTGACATAATACATAGATCTATATAATGAAAGAAGTATGCCAAAGTTACTATTTTTACACATGAAAGTGCCTTTACTATAAAAATGTGCAGTAGAATGCACAATTGGAAAGATGTCTCAAAAGAAAAAATGTAGCTCTTCAAGGGACTTATATTGATGGCCATTATTGCTAAAGCAACTTACAATTGTATTTTACCAGAAAACCTTTATTGAAAACCAATATTTTATGAAACAAAAAAAAATGCAAAAATTCTTAAGTTTCTGCATATGTTCCAACCAAGACATCAGTAAAGCTTACGATCTGTTCTCTGACTGTGATTGTCCTTTTTCCCAATATGTTTCACAAAACTGTCTCAAGGGGAAGTGTAGGGGGCACAAGCAAAATATAGGGGGTGGGGGCAAGCCAACAGCCTGTCATTTTTATATTTTTACCTATTTTTTATACTGGCATGCATGATTATTCCAGATAGAATCATTTTAAGGTTTACTTAGGTTTATATATTTATTCTTTTACCCCCATTTCTTTTTAAAAGTTTAGCATTTTTCAAATCTACATTTTATTCATGGAATTACCTAATTTAAAATAAATAGATATTTTAGTTTTGTTGCCCCTACAATCATGATAGAGAATGTGTGACCATGTAGTTCAATTTGAAATCTTGTTTTTACGTTGGCGTTTTTTTTCCTTTCCCTATTTTAGTTTTTAATCATTTCTTTTTTTTGTACTCTAATTTTTGCCCATATTTTTAAACTACCATGCAGGTTTCTTTCAGATAAAATCGTTTTAGGATTATTTAGATTCTTTATATTCATTCTTTTATCCATGTTTGTCTTCTTTTTAGTTTTTATCATTTATTTTCTACATTTTTTTATGGATTTACCTAACATTTAAAATAAATAATTAAATATTTAGGGGGGAACTAGTTTTTGTCATTCAGATAGCCATCATACAAATTTGGAGTCTGTTGAGTGTTTTTAGGACTCATGTGAGCTGTGCATTCTTCCATGTTAGTTACCAACTGTGAAAAATATAATTTTTAGCAGACTACAATTTGATTAAATTTTCAATTCCCTATGATCATTGTGATAAGCACCTCAATATACAATGCCATTGTACTTTAAAATATATTAAAGAGAATTTCACAAGAGGTGACATTTCAGAAAAAATTGGTTTAGCTTCTGTAGGGACGTCATAATTGACTTTTGTCCTTGCGGCTATTTCGGATCTCTATCCACCCAAATAATCCAAGTAAAACATTTATTTGGGTGTTTGGCCATTCCTTGTCATCTTTAAATACAAAAATGGCCTCAGATTTGAACTTGGATTTCAACACATTCGTGCAAGTTGCATGAAACGTCAAAAACAAGAGCCAATACATTTGGGCTTGAAAACAACTGTGGGCAGGGAGGGGAAACCTTCTGTTATGGAAAGTTAGATTCTCTTGAAAGATTTATATCCCTTTAAAAAGAGCAAAGCAAATATAGAAATGCATCCATGTGAAGACAAGAAAGGTAAAGATAGGCAAATTCCAGTTGATCTTCCAGATGTTGAAGTGGAAGAACAGCCTTTGAACAAGTCATTTTATCTTTGATATTAGATTCGTTAGATGAAGGATATTTTGTAGGATTATAATTACTATTCAAGTATTTTCCTTTTTGATTATCTGGCTTCACATGAAACATGTGATGGGAACTAAGGAAAAAGGTCAGTTGTTGCTGGGGGTTACAACCCCCACAATTCACAATTTCACGGATGACAAAAGGCACAAGGCCTATGAAAGATCATCTACATCTGTCTAAACCCACCCTTAAAATGCATCCATAGTATTGAGCCAAATCATGCATCACAATATACAATTTAAATGGTCCATAGGATTGTGACAAAAAGCATCATCACCAAGACTTATCAAAATAAATCAATGTATAATAAAAAACTGCATCCACAGGAAGAGTCCAGAATACACCTTCACCCCCCCCCCATATAATCATCTAACCTGTGTTTAAAAACATTCAGGTTTGGACTGTCACCATCTCAGACTCTATTGGTAGATTATTTAACATCCAACCTACACCCACTTTTAATTTTTAAATGGTGACCCCTAGTCCTATTACCAACTTCCAACTCAAATAACTGTCTAAAATCCAACTTATCCATCCCAGAAACGATTTTAAATAGCTCAATTAATCTCCCCTTGGACATCTTGTTTCAAATTGAAACATATTTAATACCTTCAGTCTATCTGAGGGTGTGGGGATTCTAGTCTTAAAATAAGTGAAAACAATGAAGCAAGCGTGGCAAAAAAACAAAAAAAAACAACCCAAAATCAGGAGTGGCTAATCTTAATAACAAAAGTTTTAAAATAGGGGGCAGAGGGAATCTCTTGTTTCATGTTTTATCGTTTAACTTACTGCTACACTTCCATTAATTAAGAGTCATTTATGAGCCTATAAATGGATCATGCCTTCTCACAGATTATGGTATTTCCTGTGAGCTGCTTCTCCGTCAACCCCACAAACAGCAGCCTCTCCATCTCTTCATGGACAAAGGTATGAGATTATGAAATGATCTTTAGTCATTTGGAGGTGTTATAGCCTTTGACTCCCGTTTCAAAATCATACATATTATAGATGTACTACACTCATACTGCCTCACCAAGTCAACAACATGCATATCTTGATGTTATTTGATGATTTTGTGCTTTAATTCCAAAGAGATCCTTTTCTTCTCACCACTGGCCTTGATGCTCACTTTCTTAGAACTCATGTTTAATACTGTACAGTATAATGAAATAACCACACAAAACATGATGAGAAAAGCAAGTGATACAACAGAGCTGCTTGCACAGCAAGATAACCACCTGAACTGAATGAGGCTGGGCAAATGTGGTGGCACGCTCAATATCGATATGCTACCTAGTGGCAGTATATGTGAAGCTCTTTCACTCACTTGTAACTTGTACCACAAAACAGAAAACTAACCAAGCAAAAACTCATAACTCAGAGAACTTGTAAGTTGATTCATTCTTAAATCAAGGTACCACTGTACTTGCATTCAGATTGCAATTAATTAGATATTTTTAAGGAGCATGGTACAAGCACAAAAGCATACTTTACAAGCAAGACCATCAACTATTCGTAGTCCCTCATACCTAACTGGCCATCATTTTTTGGAAGATACTTCCAGTGAACAAAAAAGGACAGCCTAAATGAAGAGTTAGTTTGTACTGCACCTAAGAAAATAACAAGTAGGATATCTTTTTAAACGATGTCAGTCATATTTTGAGATCACTAACAATTGGTAATTTAAGATGAAGATAATGCAGTCATTTCCAAGGTTTGAAATTACAAAAGGTCATAGAAGCAATGTTATTCAGCTCATCGGATTACATAAGAATACCCATTTATTTATGAAATTCTGAGGAGAAATATTTTTCTAAATTTGGGTAGTTTTTTCCCTTCTTTTAAATAGGGAGCAGTGTGTTGCCACCTCATGCAGAATGTGGCAAAGAACCACTGATGCATGCATGGCCTGGCAGCAACACACCTACACATGCATGACGTGTCATGACTTTTTTTTTTACCAATCGCAAGTCAGATAGTTTTAGATGCAATATGCTTTTGCCTGAGCACATTTATTCAAAATGACTTGTGAAGGATGGTGCGACCTTAATTTCAAGCATTTATTTACCAAAGTTCTGTGCAATTGTGAGTCTACTATTGCATTTTTAATTGATCACGGTGTTACTAAAGACAAATAACTCTCCAAGTGTAATGCTATTCTGAAATTGAATAATTGGTAATACTTCAGTTAGGGGCGCTGTTTCTGGGCTACAATCTAGGCCTTATGACATCAGACGGTAGCTTAAAAAAGGGGGCCAATGTTGGCGTTGTATTTGTTTTGTTATTTTGTTTTTTCCTTTCTTTATTATTTAATAATGCATTGATTTTTTAATATAATTACTGGTGTATTAAACTTTGTACATTTCTTTTAACTATTTTTGTGAAACTAAAGCATTAATTTCACGCTAGTAATAGATAAGTCAAGTCATTAAGGTTTTCTAAGGAGTGTATAGAAGCAAGAAATAGGGCAAATAGAGTGCTGGGTTTCATTAAGAGAAATGTCAGTTACAAAAGTAAGGAGGTTATTCTTAAACTCTATAACTCTTATGTTAGGCCACATCTAGAGTACTGTATACAGGCATGGTCCCCACATTTTAGACACGATATTAACCTTCTCAAGTCAGTGCAACGGATGGCAACAAAGATTATTCCTTCCCTGAGGCACCTTGAATATATAGATAGACTGAGGGTATTAAATATGTTCTCGTTCGAAAGGAGGTGTGTGAGAGGGGATATGATTGAGCTGTTTAAAAATTTTTCTGGGATAGATAAATTGGATGTTAGCAAGTTTTTTGAGTTAGATAATGGAAATCGGACTAGAGGTCACCACTTGAAAATTAAAGAAAATATTTTTCACCAATAGAGTGGTAGACTTCTGGAACAAATTGCCATGGACAGTAGTAGGTAGTCCAAATTTAAATGTGTTTAAGAGTAGGTTGGATGAGTTTATGGGAAGGGAAGGTTGTGATGGTTCCTAAGTTTTATATATATATTAATATTGTTTGTATATATCTATAGTTGCATGATTTAGTTCTTGACAAGCCTTGATTGGTGATACCCTTGCTTCTGGATGCAATCCTCTGGATGTAGTTTTCTTGGGAGTTTGGGTGCCTTAAAAAAAAAAGAAGCTGTTTGACTCGGATGACCTATGATGGGCCCTTGTGGCTTTTGTCATCTGGTATATTATATTGTGGGGGACTGATTTTGTCATCCCCTGGCGATGGTGCTTTTTGTGGGTGGGTTTTGATGGATGCGGATGACCTTTGATAGGACCTCATGGCTTTTGTCATCCGTGAAATTATGTTATGTTATGTTTAACCTTATTTCAAACATTGGCAACCCTGAAACCGAGCAGTTAAAAGAACAATACCTGTGAATACGGTTTGTTCAACTTCAATACGACTTGTGTTAATTCCTTGGTCAATTTAATAGACTTTTCTATAGATCATAGTCTCATTTAAAAGAAGCGGGGTACAATTATAATAGTGAAAGGTGGAGCGCTGCCTCACACGCTCGCCTCCATTGTTTACTGGTCCTGGCCGCATAATATTTGGTCCATGTTCCAATATATTACACTTTTTTTTACTAATTTCGAGTTACAGCTGGGGAAGGGAATCACCCTGTGATGACTGAGATTTCAATCAATTAGAAGGGGGTTGGTCTGAGGGGTGCAGCCCCCAGTATATAATCATAATTGTTTATAGAATAATGTTCTTGGTTTTGTTTTGTTTTGTTTTAACAAATCGTTTCTACGCATCTGAACGAAACATAAAAGCAACTTGGTCCAGATAGATTTCAGCTGAAATCTATTTACATAGTAACTAAGACTATAGTGTTGCCTACTTTAGGCCATTTCCGCCAAAAAATTAACATTTTTAGTTACTTTCAAAATGAGGTGCTTCGCCTTTTGACATCTGATGTCATAAGGCCCAAATTACCAGATTTGGGAATAAAGGATGAAAGCACAATCTGGGCTAAGGAGCTCATCTTCAACTTTAGCAAACAAAAGGTAACACTTGAGTTTTGGGGCGCACGGTAAGTGGCGCCGTTTATAGGCTACAATATATGTCATGATGTCAGATGTGAACAATTACAGCGTTATATATATTTTTAATACGAGTATATAGTAGGGGGCTACACCCCCAGACCCACCCAATTGATTGAAACTCAGGATCATCGCAGGGTGGTCCCGCGTAGTGATATCTCCCGCACGAGCAGTCCCCTTGAATTTACTGGGGGGTTTTTTCTCCAACAGCTTTTTACTGGCAAAAAAACCTAACCTAATAACAAACAAGTTACTTTTATAGTTTTCTTGATTAGTTTATGCGCCTCTAAATAATCTAAAAGTTTTTCACAATTATACAAAATAAAGCCGAATTTGAATAACGAAGACGCCATAATCAAATGAAAACATTTGCAAAACGGGTCCTATTTATAAGCTACGACGTTGCCAGTAAGAAGCTGTTATCGTTCGCAGCAAACAAAAAATGAAAAAAAAAAAAAGACCAAGAAACCTTACCCTACTTAGAAAAAACTATAAACGAGCAGAGGCGCAGATATTTAGTAAATAATAGACTAAAAGTTACAAATCCCCAAAACTACAAAAAATATAACGCCGTGATTGGTCACATCTGAAGCTACCATCTGAGGTCATAAGATATATTGTAGCCTACTAACAGAGCCACCTACCGTGCCCCCGAATCTGAAGTATTACCAAACAAAATACTGTGAACAGCTCTATTTGAAAATCACCTAGAGTTCTGCCTTTATCACAGTTGTGCAAGAACAAAAAAGAATAAATTTTTAAGAATAAAAAATTTTCTTGCCATTTGGTACAGAAATCTGCAATGGGGAAGGGGGGGTCACTTATTGCCAGAAAATTACAGAGCCAAGGGGCTACTGGATGGTAATATGTAGATTGGTGGCTCGAACGATGGGACGTAAACTATTTTGTCTGTGTTGCAATACATTTCATGTTTGTATATATCTATAGCTGCATGATTTAGTTCTTGACAAGCCTTGATTGGTGATACCCTTGTTTCTGGATGCAATCCTCTGGATGTAGTTTTCTTGAGATTTTGGGTGCCTTAAAAAAGAGGCCGTTTGATTTGGATGACCTATGATGAGCCCCTGTGGCTTTTGTCATGTTATATTATATTGTGGGGGACTTCGATTTTGTCTTCCCCTGGCGATGCTTTTTGTGGGTGGGTTTTGACGGATGACCTTTGATAGGCCCTTGTGGCTTTTTGTCATCCGTGAAATTATGTTATGTTAAATTTAAGGGGATAGCTTATGTGGCGGTAAACACAATGGGGGGACCACCCTACCATTCTGAGTTTCAATCAATTGGGGGGGGCTGGGGGACACAGCCCCAAGTATAGCGTTTTTCGTTTGGTTAGTTTAGGGCATTTTTATTAAAAAAAAAAAATGGCACTGGGTATATTCAAATAGGACTCCAACGCGGATGAATATTCAGGCAGGGGTGAATGAGATATAAACGAACAAAAATCCACTTTTTCAGCCGAGCCACCAATCTACATGTTTACCCAAGTTTGTTTGTTTTTTTAGTTTGTAGATAGTTTTTATAAGTTTACTGTTAAGTCGGTGGTTACAGTTGTTAAAAAAAAAAGAAAATCTAGCCAAGGGAATATAGTGCGACGCTCCCTGAAAATTACCAAAATATATACAGTTGGCCTAACAAACTGAAAAATCCAAATCCACTTATCTAACTTAGCCTTCAACGCATTTGAACCATTGACAGAGTATGTTATTTACTTGCAAAATGATAAAGTGGAGTAAATAAAAATAGACCAATCCGGTGAACGGGAAGATTGGTTGCAGCGCATCTTTTGATAAACCACGCCGGCCATGGCAGCTTGATGCTACACATGGATTAGAAAAAAAGCAAGCAACTCACCAATTACTGCTTTTTCTTTAATAGGTGTTTTGGGGGCTTCATCTACTGGGGACTGAGTCTCCGGGTCAGCCATTATTGTTCTTTACTCACTATGATGTTAATAATGGGTGGATTATGATGGTAATTTTAAAAATAGAGGGGCACGGCCCAGATGTCTCCAACTCTAGATCTTTTTCCCTGCTTCCATTAACCAAACTGACTCCACGAGACCAACTCAGACGAAACCAAACTAAGTCAAATCTTACATAGAATCTGATTGGTCAGTGAAAACCTAAACATGAGTATAATGTTATGCCTTATTGGACGATGTTTTTAACAAAGTTATTTTTGTAATATACTGCTATTATCTCTTAATACCAGTAACAGCTGACTTCTAACTATCTATTTTGATTTTAGGAATAAATTTCAGAAAGAAATGAGCAAACACCAGGTATAAATATAAATGAATCTGTTATTTATTCCGAAAAATACAAAAAATATTCACTATGACGTCAGGAGAAAAGTGATTATCTATTCAAAATTGCAAGACAAAATTTTGTTTAATTTATTTATGGTTGCTAATTGTTAAATAGTAAAGGAGATGTTCAATGTAGTTGCGGTCACGCATGTCTCTTGTAATTGGGTTAAATGAACATGAAAGAATTATGTGTGAGAAAGTCTTATTTTATATAAAAAAAACGCATCATTTCAAATGTAAACAAGGTCTGCCGACCAAAGTCACGCGCTCTCACTTATTCTGATTTAGAAGAAGAAATGCATGAAGCCATTATAAGAACATAAGAACATAAGAAAAGAAGGAGACTGCAAAAGACCATTCATGGCCTACACTTGGCAGCTCCTGTTCCATTCAACACACAAAAGATTTCTTACCAGAGAAAAGTCATCAACATTGTCACCCTTTACAGGAGTTCGTCAGATCTAATCTACAATATACATAAAATGCATCCAGAGGATTATGTCCATTCATGCAACCGCAAAATATAATCTTCCCACTCCTTAGAAAAATATATACATATGTACATAAAAAAAAGTCAGTCCCATCTAGCAGCTTCATCCATATATTTATCTAATCTATTCTTAAAACTACCCAGAGAGGAGGCTTCTATCACATGCCTAGTGAGCCTATTCCATTCATCTACCACACGATTTGTAAACCAATTCCTCCCAATCTCCTTCCTAAACCTATACTTATCAAGCTTAAACCCATTGCTACGTGTCCTGTCATGTTCACTAAGTATAAGAACCTTACCCAGATCCCCTTTATTATATCCTTTTACCCATTTGAAGACTTCAATCAATTCCCCTCTGACTCTTCTCCTTTCCAATGTATGTAGATTTAGTTTTCTGAGCCTTTCACCATAAGGTAAGTTCCTTAGCCCACCAATCATCTTTGTCATCCTTCTCTGCACAGACTCAAGCAAATCAATATCCTTCCTATAATATGGTGACCAAAATTGTACTGCATAGTCTAGATGAGGCCTAACTAGCGCCAGATACAGTTTTAGAATGACTTCAGCACTCTTATTGCTTACACTCCTCCTAATGAATCCCAATATCCTATTAGTTTTATTCTTAGCATTTAGACATTGCTTTCTAGGACGAAGGTCTGAACTTACCAAAATACCAAAGTCTCTCTCACAATCAGTCCTCCCTAAAATTCTGCCATTTAATTTATAACTATTCAATGGATTATTTCTACCTATACTAAGTACACTACATTTGTCTATGTTAAACTTCATTTGCCATTTCTCGGCCCAATTGGACAGAATGGTCAATTCCTCCTGCATTACAACAGCATCAGAATCAGCCCTAATGGCCCTACCTAGCTTAGTATTATCAGCAAATTTACTCAGGTCACTACTTATACCTATGTCAAGATCATTAATATAAATTAAGAATAGCAAGGGACCCAAAACAGATCCTTGAGGAACTCCACTGCTAACACACCCCCACTCAGATTTAACTCCATCTATACTAACTCTTTGCTGTCTGTCACCAAGCCATGACTGAATCCACCTAAATATACTGCCATCGATCCCGTGTGCTTTAACTTTGCTCAGAAGTCGTAAGTGTGGCACTCGATCAAAAGCCTTACTAAAGTCCAAGTATAAAATATCATAGTTTTCATCATTATCTGCTGCTTCATACACCTTACTATAAAAAGACAGCAAATTAGTCAGACAGGATTTACCCTTACTAAAGCCATGCTGTGATTCTTTTATCAACTTATGCTTATCCAAGTGATCTCTAATATTCCTTGCTATAATAGATTCCATCATTTTCCCTACCACTGATGTCAAACTTACTGGTCTGTAATTAGACATATTTGTTTTATCCCCTTTCTTAAATATAGGTATCACATTGGCTTTCTTCCATGCCACTGGCACAATGCCACTCTCCAATGATTTTCTAAAGATGCATGCTAGGGGCTCACTTAACACATCCTTACATTCTTTCAAAATTCTAGGAAAGACCTCATCAGGACCGGGTGCTTTACTACTTTTGATTTTATCAATTTCCTTTGTCACTATCTCCTTTGTGATCAAGATATCCTTTAATTTCTCTTCATCATTACCCCGAAAGATCATTGACACCTCCGGTATATTTAGAGTATCCTCCTGTGTAAATACTGAGAGGAAAAAGTCATTTAGCATTCCAGCCATTGAGTCCCTATCACTCACTAATTCTCCATTGGAATCTATAAGTGGGCCTATTTTATCTCTAACCTTAGTTTTGTATAATTGATCCTTAGTTTTGTATAATTGATCCTTAGTTTTTGTATAATGGAAGCAGCATATAGCTAGACAAAATCTGAGAAGAAAAGGGAATACATGGGTCTCTACAGCTGACCACGAGGGTTCGTAAAAAGAGGGGGGTAGCATATAGGAAGTAGAAGATAGAGCAGTAAATGCGAAAGAAGAAGGAATTTAGAAAAGATTTCCCTCGCGATAGTCTGGAATTCAAGTGAAAGAAAGATAAGACAGAAGTTTTTCAGGGTGAACAGCATCTGTGAATGAAGATTTCAGGTGTTCCAATTGTAATGACATGATCTATTTTCTATTACTGCGGGTGACTATAGTCTTTTGTTGATACTTCGGTACTAGTAGCCTTATAGGTATGGCGTATATTGACGTTATATGTCCCTATTATGTGAAATGTGCGAAAAGGGAAACTCTTCTCGATGTAGCAGACTGGGTTATGTGATCAACGAGCTTCCTTAGGATAAAGGAAAATATTGAGCTGAATTCTTTTATTCCTTGGTAAACAGCTGGAACAAGCCTCGAAATGGCGAACGGATATGGCAACTTCTTTCTTCTTGAATAATAATGATTGCTAACTCTATTTTTCCACAAAAATACACCTATATAAATAGTCATTCTATCCACTCATAATTCTAGAAAAATTCAACCACTCAGGATTGAGATACATTTAATTGTTATACTTATGTTCATTTTTGGAATAACAGACCTTAGCGTTAACAAATTGACCAATCAGCTTTTAGACATAAGCACTGTAATAATTGTCCAATCAGCGTCACGATAGATTTAAAAGGTTAATAACGCTCAAACCGTTTGCATGTAAACACTGCTGAAATCCACTTTCCGAATGACTGCTTTGCTTGCCTGAGTAAGTCTTGCTCTTCTCACGTGTGTTCTGGTAAAGCCAACCTTACGTTTGACTTCGCATACTATTGGTGAAATTGTTGTTTTCGCGCGTTTGGTGATTGATCGTTCAGGAATACTGATTCAGCCTACGTTCGAAAGTGACATTGCGTTTTTGCGAGTAAAAAAGGAATTTTCACTCGCTTCGTGCGTCGGTAGCGAGGGTGAGCTTGCTTCCGCCCTTCCCCTCCGTTTTCCACACCGGACTCCCTTCGAGGTAGACCGGAGACCTGCAGGCCTTCGAGAAGCGCCTGCACCCAAGGTAAAGTGCCATTTTGCTCGGGTTGTTTTGTTTTGGACAGGGACTACTCCTTTTTTGACCTATTCTTTTCTCACTGGTGAAAAATATCACACAAAAAACACACACACGAACACAGCCAAACACTCCGAGTCTTCGCATATTTTTTATCTCTCCAGATCCTATGCGGAAATGGAGATATAAATGAGGGAGACTCGGCGGATACCGCTGAGGACTCTCTCCGATGGCCCCAAGCCAGATCGGGGAGATGTCTTCGCCATCACTCACGGGGAACTAGGGGTAACCCTAGTTAGATTGATTGACACGCATAACGGATACTCGGCTATCTGCCAAAAGGAGAGTGACTGCGAAGTCCTCACCTCTCAAAAAGCGGCAGAATCCCTAAAAAAGATTAACCTCAGACCCCACACGCCTCCACAGATAAAAACTCACCGCAGCATTATTCTTCGACGCCTCGATCCTTGGGTCGGTAGCCACAGCATCGAAGAAATTCATGCTGAGGTTGAAAAGAACCACCCCTGGGCCAAAATAGCGGAAGTCCTTAAATTTAAGGACTACACGCATGTTTTTAAGCTCGTTTTTACGGATTCGGCGATGGCGGTAAAGGCTACGGAGTGCGGTATGCTCCTCTTTAACGTTCGGATCTGCCCCGAGCAGGTCGAACGCGAGGAGTTTATCGACCTCCAAATGTGCTTCAAATGCTATAAGTATGAGGAGCACACTACAGCCAACTGCCCCAAAGGGAATGCTATTTTGTGTTCCATCTGCGCATCGGACAACCACTTCTGGAGGAGTTGTAAAAGCACCACCATGAAGTGTCTAAACTGCGCGGGGGAACATAAGACACTCTCCATGGCCTGCCCCATCAAAAAAACAAATCCTAAAAAAGAAAGCCACACAAAAAAACGGAAGAGGAAACGAAAGCCAACACCACTTATGCCAAGGTTGCAAAAGCTGCGGTAGCGGAGTCAAAAGTGAATCCTACATTTCTCCACGTCGAGAAGGAAAACTCGACGAAAATTATGTGTTGCATATATTATGCTCATATTGCGAATCTCTCCTCCCCGGGGTGCTTTGCGGATGAGCTAAATAAGATGCTAACTAATAATGGAATGGAGAAGATGTGGTTCCCCTCGAACCCGCGGTCATAAGAGATTCTGAAAATTAGTCTCAAACCCCAGTGCGAGACTAGTTGTCAGAAGCTCCCAACCGCCAGCAATGCCACAACCCCAGCTTCCTCCAGGGACCCCAGGATCCAGGCTGCAAAAGCACGCACTGAACAAAAACAAGCGAAAGAATCCCACCAAAACAAAACCACCCACGCAAACACACCCACCAAGGTCAATAATGAAGTTACGGAGACTGGAGTTGCGAGAGCCGAGGGAGGGGCACGTTCACCCCGCTCACGGAAAACCTCGCAGCCCCAGAGACGCCCGAGATCGTCCTCTTCTTGCAAGAGGGAATCTAGGCATGCATGCCATTCGAGAAAAATTAACTTGAAGGTATTCGCTGCTGAAAGGTCCCCTTTTCCTAAGGAGATGGATGCCCTAGATGCATCCGAAGGTTTAATAGCCGGAATATACAAATGGGAATTCACCTCGGACGAGCTCAGTAAAAAGCAGGTCGAGGAGGCTTTACTCCAAGGCTTGATTAAACTGACTCCGGACTCTTTTATCACCCTAACTGACGGCGAATACAGAAAAAAACGAACAGGAAAAACCATAACGCCCCCAAACACTCCACAAGGACCTAAACTCGTAAGAGAATAAGTCCTAAAAACATCATATTACACTCGAAAACCCTTAAGTGAACTACAAATGACGACTCTAAAAATATTACACCTGAACTCTGACGGATGGACAAACAAAAAAATAGTATACGGAAACGTATTAAGACAATGCGACCCAGACGTTATATTTATTTCCGAACATGGAATAAACGACGCTAACCCAATAAAGATCTTTCCCTAGAGAGTCTTGACCAAAAATCACAGCGGAGAACGTTTTGACGGATGCGCCATAGCTGTGAAAAGAGGTCTTGACTTCAGATCAATAAGTGGACTCGACGAATCTTACCTTGCTGTGGAGGTCCGTACGGCAGTGGGACCCCTGTTCCTGGCAACGGGGTACCAACCCCCAAGGAGAGGGTATTTGCCCCTTCCAAACTTCTTGCAGTTATGTGGTCACGGCAGAACCGTTCTCTTTGCCGGTGACCTCAATGCAAGAAGCGCTGCCTCCGGTTATACGTCGACCAACCCAGCAGGCAGGAATCTCGAGACACTTATTGATAGACACATTATGACTAGAATTGGACCAGACTTCCCCACATTCATCACTGACAGGTCAGCCACCAAACCAGATATTGTTCTAACCAGCAATATGTTCCCATATAATTACTTCATTGAGCCGGGTCCCCCTATTCCCAGCGACCACCAGGCTATCCTTATTAAAGTCTCAACCTCCCCCATTCAAATCCCTATCCCAGAGCGGAAGAGCTACGCTCGAGCCAACTGGGATAAGTATAAACAACTCCTCAAAAGTTATAACCCTGAACCCTTAAATAATGCCTCCCTAGAAGAAATTGACGAGGAGTTGGATAAATTAAATGAAAATTTATTAAAAGCCGACAAGGAAGCCGTCCCCCGAGTTAAATTTAAAACTCTCCCTGCCTCCTCATGGACCCCTAGAATGAAAACCCTCGCGAGGGAATATAGGGAACGGATCAATGAAGTGAACCTCACTGGCCCCAACATCAACACACACCGATAAACACGACTCATACGTGACGAACTAATGACTCTTATAAGGGACCAACAGAATGTACTCTGGAATAATTTAATTGACGGACTAAATGTAGAAACTGACTCACGTACATTCTGGCAGACGGTAAAACGACTAAAAGGCGGACAGCCAGCAAAGACTATCAAACTTATACGTGATGACCTTGAAATTTCTGACGTGGAAAGAATCGAAGAGGAATTCAGACTCTTTTGGTCATCTATATTTAAGATATCCCCGGAAGAGAATGATGACTTCGATTTGGACTTCGAAGACGGAATTATTAACGACCTGAATGATCAAATACACAGGACGCACCCTCACCATTGCGTATCACAGGATAGGGAAATGGAGGGACTCGGCGGTAGAATTACTGCCGAGGAACTCTCAATGACCTTAAAATCCTTTCGACAGCGAGCACCGGGGCGTACAGGACTGACGAAGGAGAATTTTATTCGAGCCCCGCCCAATATCTTATTGGGGCTCATGAATATCATGAAAGCATGCCTAAACGTGGGTTACTTCCCTGACCACTGGAAGGTAGCGAAAATGATATTCATTCCAAAAGCCGGTAAACCACCGGACAGTCCAGCTAACTTCAGGCCCATATCTCTCTTAGAATTTTCAGGGAAAGTCTTGGAGAAGATATTGGCCAACAGGGTAAATACGTTCCTCGAGAATAACAACTCTCACAACAATCAACAACATGGCTTCCGAGCGAAGCGAGGAACAGACACGGCGCTAGCCGTAATTACCGAGAAGTTGGCAAAAGTAAAATCAGAAAAACGCCACGCAAATCTGGTGCTACGCGATGTCAAAAAGGCCTTTGACAAAGTATGGAGGAGAGGCCTACAATATAAGATCCTACAACTAGGCCTCAATCCCATACTTGAGAGGATTCTTTGTGACTACGTGATGGAGAGGAGGGCGTTTCTGAGTATCAAAGATTATAGCGGCCCTGAGTTTGAACTCGAGGCGGGGGTGCCGCAAGGCGGGTGCATCAGTCCCCTGCTCTATAACATTTACACCATAGACCTTCCCCAACCCTTGACTGAGGGTTCCTTATACGTCCAATTTGCGGACGATATAACAATGATATGTACGGGGCCTTATCGGAATGCGAATTTCATGGCACGAAGTACGGCAGTGGAAATCGAAAACATCAACTCTTTCGAGAGAAGATGGAAGATATCCCTAATGCCCAAAAGTTCCGTGTAATTCCATTATTCCGAAGGACACTGGCAGACATCCGTGTGGGGGGTGCACGCATCCCATACCGCATGGAGGGCACGGTTCTGGGACTGCAAATTACGACTGGTGGGTATAGGAGCCATGTAGCGAAAACTACACAGAATGCACGGAGGGACTTGGGTTAATTTTTCAAATTCGTAAACCTGAGCACCTCCAACAAACTTAAAATCTACAATGCGTGCATTCGCTCAAAACTCCTGTACCCCCCGGTCCCTATAAACATAGTTTCCAAGACCCAAGTCCTTAAACTGCAAAGGGTCCAGAATAAGGCAGTATACATCATTACGGGAGCCCGAAGGAGAGAAGGAATAAGGCAGAGTGAACTCCATGGTGAACTGGGGATGACCCCCATAAACGTGGAGCTTCACCTCAGAGCAACCAAAATCTGGGACAATGTGCACCGGCACCTCCCTCCCGAGTTTGTACTTGAGCACATTGACTTTGACAATTTACGTAACTTAAGACGACCAATTAGTTTCAAAAGCAGTAGACTACCGAATGACATTAACGTCGACCCAAAGTTCACTTAAAGCTAGATAACCCCCATTCATAACACAACAAAACACGAAAAAAGCCAAACGAGTTTAGCCACTGAATTAGCACTTGCTAAATTTAGTTCTAATAACACTTCCCCAAATTTTGTGCGAAATATCGCCAAGAAACAATTAAAACAAATCAACACATAAAAATCCAAATCTAGGTGTGAAACACCCAGAATCGAAGATAAAAATCTTCTAAAAAAGCCACGTAGAGATAATATCTAATACTACAAAGGCTTGAATGCCCAGTGCATTTACCAGATGGTGTATTTATATACTATAAAAAAAAACGCAAAGAAAGCCAGTGATACCCTTTCACCAGGGATCTGCCTTTCATTCTACCTCCATATTCGCTTTCCTATCATTTTTTCCCTATTTCCCCACTATTTCTCCTACTAAAACCCTCTTCTACTATATTCCTCACTTTTTATGTCCAATGTCCAATTTGCGAATTATCGCTAGCTCGGAATTCTTGGCAGAAGTACCTCTCGGAGAAGCATCTTACCGACTGGTAAAGGAGGAAAATTTTCAGGCAATTTTTTGCCTACGCCTCCAAGAATTTGGATCCTAATTTTTAGGACCAAATATTACAAAAGAGAGTCACACCCTGGTGTCACCCCACCCCCCATCATCATTCACTCCCTACTAATCACCATCACCTTTATTTACTGCGGCCCCACTTAAGCAGATGACTGCTTAAGTCCTCGGCCCACCTCCCTGCGTAAACCGCCGTCAGATGTGAAGTGAAATTGCCATTCATGTTTCGTCCCAACTATGTCAGGCAGTTGCTTGACCATAATTGGGGGCATTGGAGGAAGCTGATTTGAGGATTAGCCCACAGTAGAGAACAATGTTAGAAACATTCCGGACAAGGGACGGACTGCAACCTTCGGTGCCCATTACGGCAAAGGGCCCTTCCAGGACCATAGAGGGACATATAACCGTCTCTATGGTATGTTGGGGAGCGGTCGTGATTCAAAACCCTCGGGGGGGGGGGCGGCGTTGTCAATAAGTCCGCCATACAATCACACCCCTGAGAGGATCCCACCCGGACTCATTTTATTTATCATCATCATTCACCTAAAAGGCAATCTTCATTTCCATCCAGGCGGCCGGCGAACGTGGGAGGGGGGGGCCTCTTTTCATCCCCAAGGAAAAAGAAAAAGCATAATAATTAAAACGTAAAAATTTTAACCGAAATATACACACACATATACATACATACATAAGAAGACAAGCAGTGCCACCTAACAAGAGGCACTGGTGAAGGAGACTTGCACCCCCTAGTCAGAGGGGCTGCAAGAGCAGAAGATAATGGCTTCCCACCCAGCCACCAGAGTCCCACTGAGGACCATTGCTGGAAAAACCAAGCCGGATCGAGGAACAGTGTTCTCAACAATCTTCGGGAAGTTCAACGTAGCTATCCCGAGATTGATCGATACCCCAGTCGGCTACTCCGCAGTCTGCGAAAGAGAGGCAGACGTGGAGACCCTAACGAAGGAGGAGGGACAGAAGGTGTTAGAAGGAATAGGCCTCCAGCCTAGCACTCCCCCCCCCCCCTCAGATCCAGGCACACCGAAGTATAGTGTGCCGACAATTGGATCCCTGGATAGGCCAACACAGCAGCCTTGAAATAAAAGAAGAAATATGCAAGAATCAATCATGGGCCAACGTGGTGGAAGTAGTGAAGTTCCGTAACAAACGGGACAACACGGAGCACCAGCACGTTTTTAAGGTCATCTTTGCAGACACGCAGATGGCGCAGAAGGCAAAAGGAAGGGGCCTGCTGCTGTTTAATGCTAAAATCAGCGCGGACCAAATGGAAAGGGAGGAGGAGTTCACTCCCATCCAAATTTGCTTCCGCTGCTACAAGCTTGAGCAGCATACCACGAAGGACTGCAAGGAGGCAAACATCACTTGCTCCAGGTGCAGCGGATCAGACCACGTATGGAGGGAATGTAAGGCAGCCAAGGAGAAGTACCCAAACTGCGGCCTAAACCATGGGGCGATGGCAATGTCCTGCCCCAAGAGAAAGGAGAATGTCAGAAAGAAGAAGACGGAAGACTTAAGGAGAAGTAACACCTCTTACGCCCAAGTCACGAAAAAAGCCCCAAATAAGGAAGAAATCCCCCAAGCACAGACGAAAACAAACCTGAAGCTCGAGAATGAAAACTCGACCAAGATTCTTACGTGCATTCTCTTTGCGCACGTAAATAATCTTACGAAGCCGGCAACATTCTCAAAGACCCTCAACCTCATGCTCAGGAAGAACGGCATGGACGAGATGTGGTTTCCTGATGACCCACCATCGGGAGACGTCCTTCGACTCCAGTTCGGATCTGATAAAGCAGAAGAGGCCCCAGCAACCCCATTCCCCAAAGAAAAGATAATGACAGAAGTTAAAACGACGGAAAGCTCATCAAGCACGAAAGCCAGCACATCCCGGCTAGACCCACGACTAGAAGCGTCGAAGAGGCGTGAGATGAAGGAGATGAAGGCTGCTAGGAAGATCAAAGAAGCGGAGGGAAACTTAACAAGCGAAGCATCCTCAGATTCTGAAGCTGACGAGGCAACAAACAGGGCAACGAAGAGCCCTGTGAGCTCCAGAAGCAGGTCGAAGACCTCGAAACGTACTTACAAGTACGATGGAGAGGAGATCAACCTCAGAATCGTCACGGACGAGCAAATCCCTCACCCCGAAAAGCTCTCCCCCACGGAGATATTTAAGGGGATTCAACAAGGAGGAATAAAATTGGTATACGCCGCAAATGTCAAAGAAAAAGACATAGAACAAGTGCTGCATGAAGGTGCAGTGAAGATCTACAAAGACTCTTGCATTGCCCTAAACAATGCAGAGTTTAAAGAAATACGCAACGGGAAGTTCAAGACATAAAACACTTAGAAGAACACTAACACACAAAACAACTCAAACATGGAAAACACAAACAACGCCTTAAAAATACTCACTCTGAATGTGGATGGATGGAAGGGAAAGTCCATTGTGTATGGTAACATCTTCCGTACAGTGGACCCAGACATCATCCTCATATCAGAGCATGGTATAAACACAACCACAGACAACATAAAGATACACAACTACAACGTTATCTAGAAAAACCACACTCAAGAACGATACGATGGTGCAGCCATCGCTATCAGAAAAAAACATAAAGTACAGAACATTGCCGGATTTAGATAAATCATTCGTGGCGATCGAGATTCCGACCCTGGTTGGTGGCCTAACTGTGGTGGCAGCCTACCAGCCACCCAGGCGACAGTACCTACCAATCAACAACTTCTTCACCCTGTTCGGGCACAAAAGGCTAGCGCTGCTAGGCGGGGACCTAAACGCCCGCTGCCGTGCATCTGGCTAGTGGCGCGCTGACCAAAGGGGACGAAATCTGGAACTACTATTCGACATAAATAGAGTCCAGAGAGTAGGACCTGACTTCCCAACTTATCTAACAGATTGTTCGGCGACAAAACCGGACATTGTGTTGGTGAGCCCGGAATTCCCCTTTAACATCGCCAACGAACCTGGCCCAATAGTCCCGAGCGATCACGTCCCAATTATCACCACCATTTCGCTTGCGCCAATGCTCAGGCCCGTCCCACATAGGAAGTGTTATGCGAAAGCTAACTGGGAGCAGTACAGAGAAATGCTCAGCGCCTATCACCCAGCTGACCTGGAGGACGCAAATCTGGAGGAAATTGATGAGGAGATTGATAACATCACCAATCGCCTCATTCAAGCTGACGAAAGATGCGTCCCCAGGATCTCGTACAAAATGTTCCCACAACCTAGGTGGACGGATGAAATGAGGGACATCGCTAGGGAACACAGGGAAATTTATGAAGAAGTTGGTAGTACAGGCCCGACCCGGGAAAAGAAAGCCCAAATGAGACAGCTAAGCGAGGCTATGAAAAACACAATCCTCGAGAAACAGAAGGAAATCTGGGATGATATCATTGGCAGGCTAGACCGGGAGACTAATCCTGTACGTTTTTGGAATAGCATCCGAAGACTTAGGGGATTGCCTCCCAGGCCTGGGATTAAAATCAAAGATGGCGACATATTCATAGAAGATCCGGATACCCTGGAAAAAAGATTCAGGGACCACTGGAAAGAGGCCTTTGCGATCTCACCTGAGGAGAACGACGATTTCGACCAGGACTTCGAAGACCAACTACTCGAGGACCTCGGAACGATGATACATAGGACCCACCCACAACCGCAAGTGTCTAGAGAGAGAGAGATGGTTAACCACGGACGCCCGATCACTGTTGAAGAGACAATTAACACCATAAAGTCCTTCAAACAGAGGGCCCCAGGATGTTCTGGGCTCACTAAGAACAACCTAGTGAATGCCCCTAGGCAAATTATTCAGGGAATGGTCAACATCATGAACGCTTCCCTGAATACAGGCTACTTCCCAGACGGGTATAAGATGGCGAAAATCATCTTTATCCCGAAAGGGAACAAGCCCCCCAGACCAAGTGGCCAACTACCGCCCAATCTCTCTCCTAGAAGTACCCGGCAAGATCTTCGAGAAGATTATAGCCAACAGGCTACAAAATCAACTCGACGAGTTAGGAGCGCACAACCCGGCACAACATGGGTTTAGACCAAAACGGGGCACTGAAACTGCCCTGGCGCTCCTAACAGAAAAGATCGCGAAAGGTCACTATGTAGACATCGTGATGAGAGACGCGCAGAAGGCCTTCGAGAAGGTTTGGCTGAGTGGACTGCAATACAAGATCCTAAGTCTCCAGCTAAACCCGGTCCTGGAAAGGATTCTTTGTGACTTCATCATGGACAGAAGGGCGCGTATCATGATAGAAGATCACACAGGTCCAGAATTCGAACTTAAAGCGAGCGTTCCCCAGGGAAGCTGCCTGAGTCCCTTGCTTTACCTGGTCTTTACCATCGACCTCCCTACTCCAATCCACGGGGACACGATGTATCTGCAATACGCAGATGACATCACTCAGATCGTCCCCTGTAGGGATAGGAAAGCAAGGAACCAGGCTAACAACACCATCGCGGAGATCTCGAACATCAACAACTTAAAAAAAAAGTGGAAAATCCGGACGAACAGGAAGAAGTTCACAATTCTGCCGCTGGGCCGTGAGTTGACGTGGCCCATCATGATTGATGGGAGGAGATACGGTTACTCCGCCGTAGGCAACATCCTGGGCCTAAAAATCTCCGACCGCGGATACTCGAGTCACTACAGGTGAGGCGGAATATGGCGAAGAGAGAAATCTCTGAGCTATATAGGTTCAGAGAACTCAGCTCGGCGAACATCAGGAAATTATACCTGTCGTTCATCCGGGCTAAGCTTATCTACCCCGCAGTAGTGACTCAAACGGCAGCAAAACAGCAAGCAAAAGGCTCCAACGAGTACAGAACTCTGCGTCCCTCTTTATGAACAAATGCAGAAAAAGGGACCAACTTCGGCAGGGGGACCTGCACCGCAGGCAGAAGCTGGAGCCGATAAATGTCGCAACCCTGAAATTAGCCAAGAAAGTCTGGTCCACAATGGCCAATGATATCCTACCAGAATTACGAAGAACTGGACACAGGATAAACATCCCTGCCAGGCTGCACGGGCAAGTCGGACGTAACCGGCGATTCCCGAGCACCAAAGTCTGTTCGGAGGAAAACATAAGACCAATTAACACCTAAAAACACCAAACACCAGCAACACACACCATGGTGACACAAAACACAATTCACGACATGACAAACTAACAAGGATAATTCACATGAGGTATAAACACATAATCGCAAGCTTACAAAGGCTTGAAAGCTCAAATACACAGCTTAAATATTACAGACTAAAGAAGAACAAATACAATGAAGAACAATAAGAAGAACACACACAGAATAAATCAGGAGAAAACATCAATACTTACACAAAGGAAAAATAACTTAATAAAAATATAGCAAGCTAACGATGCCCCTAAAACAAGGGCAACCCTACCCCCACTTCACCATCTTTTTTATCTACTACTATCCTTTTCAAAGAGTGCATATACCATCAACTTCCGAATTATCACCAGACTCTAGGCATCTCTTTGCACCCTACCACACTTCTTTCTTTTTTCTCCTCTTGTCTATTTTCTCTATCTACCCACACATCCTATCGTCCTCCCTTAAATGCACCAACTTTAACTGAATCAGAATCAGAATCTTTCCGAATTTTTAAGCGCTCAATCAGAGCTCGGATCCAGCTACGCTAGCGAATGTGTATTCTCAGTAAAGGAGGTAAAGGTTTAGGAAAGCAAACGCGATGGTATGAACTCTTCCCTACGATGTCTTACAAGGAGAATAACAGAAGCTCTAAGTAGCATAAACTTAACAATGTCGCTCTCTGTGACCCGCACGATTTATGCTCCAAAAAGTCTATCACATTGGCCCTTTACCTCACTACCCGGCACAGGATGTAACCGTTTCGGTTAGCTCCATCACCGACAAAGTACACTGGGATTTTCGTTCCTTTATTTACAAGAGAAAATAGTGGATACTGGGGAATTTAACTTTCGATTTACAAAAGAGAGAATACTATAAACCCGGAAGTCTATCTTCCCATTTACGAAAGAGAAATACATACCGGGAAGTCTGTCTTCTTATTTACGAAAGAGAACAATACATACCGTGAAAGTTTGACTTCTCATTTATAAGGTTCAATTTGTGAACCGTATAAATTTTTCATTGGAATGTTTTACTTGGTTCGACCCCCACAGCCTCTCAAGGTTTTGTAGAAATATCTAGTCAGTCTACGCCCGTCACCCACTCTAAATAGATATACAAAGACCTACTTAAAACAAGAATATAGGCCCAACAACTCTACCCAATATCTGGTTAACTCCTGCACGCCGATGATATTTCTTAAGTAGGTTTATATGGAAAAGCTTCCTCCCCGTTGGTGTTTCGATCACCGGGAAAGGGCCAGCATATGACGCTTCCAGTGGTTTGCGAACGCGGTCTATTCGGACCGACACATGAGTCGCCTCACGAAGATCTTCAGGTACGAAAGACTAGGGCACCAAGTGCATGTGCCCTAGATAGGTCTGTGTGAAATCGACTTGTGTCATGGTTGAGGCTAATTCTTGAATAAACTTTGAATCGGTCTTCGATGACGATGACAAAACTAAGGGTCTCGGGCACAAGAGTGTGGTTCACGTGATTGCCATGAGAGGCGAAAATCTCGAGTCATCAGGCAAGGAGCGGATGCCAAAAAGGATAATTGGAAGTGCCAATTGGAAGTCCGCCCCCCCACCCTCCGGCGCAGGCACGTGCGACCTACTAAAATAAAAAAATAACTAGTTAACTAAAGGGGAGAAGGCCGGCTTTCATCCCAAAGTCTATAAGTCCACCAGTCAATGTGCACGAACTCATCCCGAGTACAAAGGACAGGCGGTAGCGACCCCGCCCACCCCGGTCCCGGGACAGGTAACGTGTGCGAAGATCGCCCAGACTGTGACATTCAACAAGAATGTGCCGAACAGTCTAGAGGACAACGCAGTCTTCACAGTAGGGGGCTGGCGAGCGCTCCATCAAATGGCGGTGCGTCCCGTGAGTGTGTCCAATTCGGCAGAAAGAAACCTGAAGCCTTCACGGCATTAGGGGGTAGGTCCATGGGAACAGTCGCAACGCAAGGGCACGCAACTTTAAGTTACATTCGACCGTCGCTGTGAGGAAGAGCGAAACGCTGGTCCCTTCTCCCAAGCCTCGCGGACTCTTTGGCGCACTCATCGGCGCGCTAATTCCCCGCAATTCCTACATGCGAGTCCTTAGGGTAACAGAGTCGCTTGTAAAGTGGTGCGTTGTGTTCTTTGGCTGGTTCCAATGAATCCTCTTGGTTAATGCTTGGATACTGCGTGAAGAGGGCCTGCCTCCTGGTTGAATACTAATTTGCTCGTTTCCGCGCTGGCAAATATATACGACTCCGCCGGAAGCGATTTTGTTTGCCGTCGGAAGTGGGTCCCACTCCGATTCAAGGCGCGGCGAGTAAAGGTTTAGCACCCTCTTGCTGATTTGGGTTCCTGGCTCCAGTTTGACTCAAGCACGGATCGTTATCGCCCCAGAAGTTTACCGAAAGACGCCGGTTGAAGGTCTGTTCGTTCATGAGTTACCCCCTTAGGCCTCTTTGTCCGCGTGAAAACTCTCTCTCTCTCTCTCTCTGATTATATATATATATATATATATATATATATATATATATATATATATATATATATATATATATATATATATATATACATTTCCTAATTCTCCTTGGTTTTTTATTTATTAAACTTGGCATATTATTTCCTTAATTTAGACACAGAGCAATTTTTAGGATTTGATAAATCCACCGAACGTCCATTTGTGGAGTTCCTCGCTGTTCCTATTAAATCTTGAAATTTGGTGCCAGAGGCCTACCTATTTATAAAACAAGCCATACAGGTCATACTTCCTTGTAATCAGAAAGGGCATATTAAACCCACGTGCAGAAATATGCAAAGTGTTAATTTTGATAGAACTAAACCAAAATATAAAGGTAATCATAGAGTCCATAAATTGGGCAAGGCTCAAGTCAGTGAGGTAGATTCTATATGACTATGTCTTTAATATTATTCCTACTAAAACTAAGCACCTTAATGTTACTATACATATTGCTAAATATTGTCTGTGTAACTATGGAATTGGACCTAAATGTTGCGCGTTCCCTAATTTCTAAGAATACTTTCTCTAATCCATTTCCAATTGAGTGTGAGAGACCTGCTCTTCATCCTTCTTTTATAAGACTTATGGTCCTAACCCCTCAAGGTAGTAGGTGAGTTTTCTGTCTGTGCTAGACTTGATTATAGTAATTCTTGTCGAGCATATATTTTTGTTGTGGAAGGATCAGGAAAATGTCTTTTAAGTAGAAATTTTTTCAAATCCCTTAATCTAAATAATTGGAAGCTCTCAGGTATACATCATGTATCAAACACCGAAGCTGGTTTATTTTATGCTGGTGTGGGTTACCTTAAAAGTTAAACTTTCACTATTGAGGTAGACCCAAATAACCCCCTAAATTCTGTATAGGAAAGAGTACCTTATACACTAATACTAAAGTGGAAAGAAAATTGGATAGATTGGTGGAAGAAGGTATAATTTCCTCTATATCGCATTCTGCCTGGGCTGCTACAGTAGTAACCGTATTGAAAGCAAATGCGTCATTGAAGATTTTAGGGGACTCGCGGCTTACAGTAAATAGAGCTGTTATGCTGGATACCTTCCTAAGATCGAGAATTTGTCTAACAGTCTCTCAAGTGGTAAGCTATTTAACAAACTAGTTATGTTTTGGGGGTCGAACCTAGTAAACATTAGTTTGAAAATTTTAAACGGTTCACACACTGAACCTTATAAATAGGAAAATAAACTTCCCGCTTTTTAGTAATTCTCTTTCGTAAATAGGAAGATAAACTTCCCGCCTTTTAGTATTTTTCTTTCGTAAATAGGAAGATAAACTTTCCGCTTTGTAGTATTTGTCTTTCGTAAATAGTAAGTTAAACTCCACAGTATACAGTACTATATCATGGGTCGGCTATACGTGGCTCCGTACAAAATAGATCTTGTTCTTGAACTCCCCGTGGGGAAAAGGTAAAAATCGATGGCGTTTTCTTGAATTGACTACGCTCGCCTTTTCCTCCTTTGCCGCCTGTGAACTTTTCGGTGAGCTTGATTTTCTTGTAGATTTCTTCGAAGTCTAAAAATTCGGAAATTTGATTTGATTTTTTTATGAATAATTTTTTTCTGGTGTACTCAATAGTGAAAGATTTAGATAGTGGTAGAAGATAGATGGTAAAAGAAAGGTAGGGGTGCCCTAGTTTGAGGGGCATCGCAGGCATTTGTATACTCTAACTACTGATTTTCCTTTTTGTTTTATTAATGTTGACTTGTGTTTGTTTCTGTGTGCGTTCTTCTTTATGTTCTTCTGTGTATTTGCCTCGTTTTGTTTACTATCTTCATGTATTGTTAAGCTTTCGAGCCGTTATTAGTGATTAAATTTAGTGTATTACCTCATGTTTTGTTCTCTTATATTTGTTTGTTCTTCATTAATTGTGAGTTAAATTTCTGTCTCGTAGTTTTTTGTGTCGTTCTCTGTGTTGTTTATGTGTAGATTGGTATTGTGTTTTCCTCGGAACAGAGTCTAGTGCTTAGGAAAAGCAGGTTTCGAGAGACCTTCCCGTGCAATCTGGTAGGGATGTTTATTCTGCCACCAGTTCCTCTTAGTTCTGAGATGATATCATTGGCCATTGTAGACCAGACCTTTTTGGCCAGTTTCTGAGTTGCGACATTAATGGGCTCCAGACGCTGTCTGCGGTGCAAGTCCCTTTGACGAAGATACTCTCTTCATCTGGTTTTATTTATGCAGAGGGATGCATAGTTCTGCACTCACTAAAGCCTCCTCATACCGGTCTTGCTGGCCGTTTGAGTCACTACTGCAGGGTAGATGAGCTTAGCCCGGATAAACATCAGGTATATTTTCCCGATATTCGCCAACTAAGATTTTTTAACCTATATAGCTTAGAGATTTCTCTCTTCGCCATATTCTGCCTCTCCTTGTAGTGACTCGAGTATCCGTGGTCGGAGATTTTTAGTTCCAGGATGGTGCCTTCGAGGAGTAGCCATATCTCCTCCCATCTATTACAATGGGACACGTCGACTTGCGACACAGCGGGAGGATCTTAAATTTCTCCCTGTCTGTCCGGATTTTCCACCTTCTCTCGTATTAGCTGATGTTAGAGATCCCTGCGATAGCGTTGATCGCCTGATCCCTTGCTTTCCTAACCCTACTGGGGACGATCTGCGTGACGTCATCTGCGTACTGCAGATACATCGTGTCCCTGTGTATTGGAGTAGGAAGGTCGATGGTGAAGACCAGGTAAAGCAGAGGACTCAGGCAGCTCCGATGGGTAACGCCAGCTTTGAACTCGAATTCTGGTCCTTTGTGTTCTTCGATCATGATACGCGCCCTTTTGTCCATGATGAAGTTACAAAGGATCCTTTCCAGGACTGAGTCTAGCCAAACCTTGTCGAAGGCCTTCTGCACGTCCCTCATCACGATGTCTACATAGTGACCCTTCGCTCGGCAATGTGCGATCTTTTCTGTTAGGAGCGCCAGGGCCGTTTCAGGGCCCCTTTTTGGTCGGAACTCACGTTGCTGTGGGTTATGCGCTCCCAACTCGTCGAGTTGATTTTGTAGCCTGTCGGCTATAATCTTCTCAAAGATCTTGCCACGTATTTCTAGGAGAGAGATTGGGCGATAATTAGTCACTTGGTCTGGGGGCTTATTTCCTTTCGGGATAAAGATGATTTTAGCTATTTTATACCCGTCAGGGAAGTAGCCAGTATTCAGGGATGCGTTAATGGTGTTCACCATGCCCTGAATAATTTGCCGTGGGGCATTCACTAGGTTGTTCTTAGTGAGCCCAGACCAACCAGGAGCCATTTGTTTGAAGGACCTTATGGTGTTAATGGTCTCTTCAATGGTGATAGGGCACCCGTGGTTAACCATCTCTCTTTCTCTAGATACTTGTGAGTGTGGGTGGGTCCTAAGTATCATCGCTCCGAGGTCCTCGAGCAGTTGGTCTTCGAAGTCCTGGTCTAAATCGTCGTTCTCCTCAGGTGATATTGCAAAGATCTCTTTCCAATGCCTCCTGAATCTCATTTCGAGAGAATCCAGATCCTCTATGATGCTGTCGCCTTCTTTTATTTTTATCCCAGGCCTGGGAGGCAATCTCCTAAGTTTTCGGATGCTATTCCAAAAACTTACAGGATTTCTCTCCCTGTCTAGTTTGCCTATGATATCGCCCCAGATTTCTTTCTGCTTCTCGAAGATTATGTTCTTTAGCCCCTCGCTTAGCTGTCTAATTCGGGCTGCCCTTTCCCGGTTTGGGCCTGTCCTACCGATTTCTTCGTAGATGTCCGTGTGTTCCATGGCGATTTACCTCATTTCATTCGTCCACCTAGGTTGTGGGAGCATTTTGTACGAGATTCTGCGAACGCATCTTTGGTCAGCTTGAATGAGGAGATTAGAGATCTTATTAATCTCCTCATCAATTTCCTCAAGATTTGCGTCATCCAGGTCAGCTGGCTGGTAGGTGCTGAGCATTTCTCTGTACTGCTCCCAGTTATCTTTCGCGTAAATTTTCTTAAGTGTGACGGGCTTGAGCATTGGCGCAAGCGAAATGGTGGTGATAATTGGGATATGATCGCTCGGGACCACTGGGCCTGGGGCGTTGGCGATGTTGAAGGGGAATTCTGAACTTACTAATACAATGTCTGGTTTTGTCGCCGAGCATCGTGTTAGATAAGTTGGGAAGTCTGGTCCAACTATCCGGAGCCTATTTCTTTAAAATTGTAGCTCCAAGTTTCGTCCCCTTTGGTCGACGTGCCTGTAGCCAAATGCACGGCAACTGGCGTTTAGGTCCCCACTTACCAACGCTAGCCTTCTGTGCCCGAAGAGGGTGAAGAAGTTGTTAATCGGTAGGTATTGTCATCTAGTCGGCTGGTAGGCTGCCGCCACAGTTAGGTCTCCAACCAGGGTCGGGATCTCGACAGCCACGAATGATTCGTCTAAGTCCGGTAGTGTTTTGAACTTTATGTTTTTTTCTGATAGCGATGGCTGCGTCATCATATCTTTCTTGTGTATGATTCTTTTGTATTACCGTGTAATTGTGTATTTTTATAGTATCCGGGTTTGTGTTGAAGCCGTATTCTGATATGAGAATGATGTCCGGGTCCACCTTAGGGAAGATGTTACCGTAAGGAATGAACTTTCCCTTCCATCCATTCACATTCAGTGTGAATATTTTTAGAGCGTTGCTCGTTCTCCATGTTTTCTTGTTCCTGTGTTTTGGTTCAATTTTACAGTGCCTTCATGAATTGCTTGCTCAATATCTGATTCTCGTTCTGGTGCTGAGTAGGTCCATTTGATTATTTTTTGCTGGATACCCTGATATATCTCCTTGGGGGAGGGAGCTTCTCGGGGTATGGGGTCTGCTCATTCGTTATTATTTTGAGGTCGATCTCCTCTCCATCGTACTTGTAAGTACGTTTTGAGGTCTTCGCCCTACTTCTTGAGCTTACGGGGCTCTTGTCGCCCTTGGGGCCTTCTCAGCATCAGATTCTGAGGACGATGGGCTCTCCTTCTTCTCATGGCGCTTTTGTGCCTACAATCTTGGGTCTGAAATAGTTGTATTTATTTTCCCAGTTGTGGCTTCCGCTTCTTTTTCAGACTCTGATGGTCTTTCCTCTGGGGGAAATGGAGTCATCTGTGCCTCTGGTGCACCCTTTGGCAAGAATTGTAGCTGCAACACGTCACCCGAAGGTGAGTCGTCCGGAAACCACATCTCAGCCATGATTTTCAGTTTCAGCATGAGATTTAGTGTCTTCGCGAACGATCTTGGGTTCGTAAGAATATTTACGTGCGCAAATAAGATGCACGTAAGAATCTTTGTCGAATTCTCACTCTCCAATTTGAGATAAGTCTTTGGCTGCTGCTTCTCTGTCATTCTTGCTTGGGCGTAGGAGGTAGTATTCCTCCTCGTTTTGTCAGCTTTCTTTTTCCTTATGATTTCTTTCTTTTGGGGACAGGACATGGCCATCGCCCCGTGGTTCAGTCCGCAGTTTGAGCACCTTTCCGTTGCTGCCGTGCTTTCTCGCCATCCGTGGCCTTTTCCACTGCATCTAGAGTACGTGATGCTTTGTTCCTTGTAGTCCTTTGTTGTACGGTGTTCCATCTTGAAGCACCGGAAGCATACCTGGATGGGAGGGGTGGGGGTAATTCTTCCATCTCTATTTGGTCTACACTAATTTTAGCGTTGAAGGGTAATAATGCTCTTTCTTTGTCTTTTGGGGCCATCTGTGTTTTTCTAAATATGATTTTGACATGTTGGTTTTCAGTGTTGTCCCGTTTATTACGGAACTTCCCTACTTCCACCACGTTGGCCCACGACTGGTTTCTGTTAACTTCCTCCTTGATCTCTTCCTTGTTGTATTAACCGATCGAAGGGTCGAGCTGTCTTCACACCACGCTGCGATATGCTTGGATCTGAGGGGGGAGTGTTGGATTGGAGATTTAACTCCTTTAGCACCTGTCGTCCCTTTTCCTTCGTCAGCCTCTCTACAACTGCCCCTTTCTCGCAGATTGCGACGAACCGGCTGGGGTGTCGATTAGTCTGGCGATAGCCACGCTCAGCTTACCGAAGACCGTCTCAAACACTTTGCCACGGTCTGGCTTAGGTTGTCCACCTATTGTCTTCAGTGGGACTCTTGTGGCTGGGTGGGAAGCCATTTTGGTGCATTTGCAGCCCCGCTGACTGGGGGGGGGGGCAAATCTTGTTTACCAAGCTCTGTTTTTCCTTGGTTGGTTACACGGCCTCAATTTCACGTGTGTGTGTGTGTGTGTGTGTATATTTTACGTTTTTATGATTTTTATTTTCCCTTGGGGATGAAGAGAGACCCCCCCCCCCCGGAATCACAAGCGGCCTGGATGGAAATGGGAATTGCCTTTTAGATGAATGATAACGATGGATGAGATGAATCCGGGTGGGATACTCTCAAGGGTGTGATTGTATGACGGACTTATTGTCAACGCTGCCCCCCGAGGGTGTTTTAATCACGACTGCATCCAAACATACCATATAGACAGTTGTGTGTCCTTCTATGGTCCGAAAGGGGCCCCCGCTGGGATGAGCAGCGGAGGTAGCAGTCCGTCCCTTATCTGGAAGAGTTTCTGGCATTGTTATCAGCTGCGGGCTATTCCTCAAACCAGCTTCCTCCAATGCCCCCAATTATGGCCATGCAACTGCCTGGCATAGTTTACGTAGTGGGGTAGGCCGGAGACTTAAGCAGTCATCTGCCTAAGTGGGGCCGCTGTAAAAGGAAAGAAGATTAGTAGTGAATGATAATGAAGATGAGTGTGACACCAGTATAGTACTCTCTTTGTGAAATCTCGTTCTAAAGTTAGAAACCAGATTTTCAGAGGCGTAGGCAAAACATTAACCAAAACCTTTCCTCCTTTTCCAGGTAGTGAGATGAATATTCCGAGGTATTTCTGCCAAGAATTTCGAACAGTCTGATGAATAATATTAAATTTATATTTATTAAAAAGTACAGAGTTTACAGATTTGAGTATTTTGTATATATAATTACATATAAGCAAAACAATTTAGATTAATAGTGGTGAATATACATACAAAAAGGAGAGTAGAGAAGGCAAAGTTGACATCGAGAAGTAAGAAGAACGAAACTTCAGGAACTGTGGAGGTCATCTATCCTTTTTATTCTATTTACATAGTTATTATATATATTTCAGTTATTTTACAAATTATCACATCAAATTGTTACATATTATATATTTTGTTATATCTCATTTCTTATTTATACATTTAAAATAATAATTTTTGAGTGATATTTTATTTGTACATTTAAAAATTATTATTCTTGAGTGATTTAATTATTATTACATTATTTTTTTCAAAATTTTAACGTTTAACACATTCTATTTATATTATTTCACTTTAGTATCTAAAATTGTATACACTTTATTATTTTTTATTTTATATTTTTCCTTATTCTATTTATATTATTTCCCAATTGGTAATTCATTTTCGCTTTAGTTTATACACTTTATTTATTTCACTTTAATTATTCACTTTATTTTAATACCTATATTTCATACATGATTTAGGTTCATTTATTAGTCTATTCATGTTTTTTTTATTTCTACATTTTCTAATATTTCATAGTTTTAACGTTTAACACATTCTATTTATATTATTTCCTATTAGTACCGTTATTTTATACACTTTATTTGAACACATTCTACTTATAATTATTTCTCATTAGAACCGATATTTTATACACTTAATTTTTATTATATATTCTATTTATATTATTTCACTAGTAATGTAGATAGAGGGGAGTAGGAAAAGGGGCAAAGAAAAAATAATAGCGTAGGCGAGTTGCGAACAGCTTCCCGCGTCGCTGGACCACTGTTAGCCAGCGGCGAATCCACTCCGCCATCCTGAGTCTCAAAAAAGACTCATTCAAACGAAGCTTTTAAGCCGCTCGCCTGCACTTCTCGTACGCTATACAACCCCGCTCCTAGAAGCGGAGCGTATTTTGAAGAAATGAAGAGAGCCCGTTTGGAAATGTTATCCAAGGGCTAACGCCCCCCTCCCGGGTCTGGGCACCATTGTAGATAGAAGAGAGTAGGAAAGGGGACAAAGAAAAAAATAATAGCGTAGGCGAGTTGCGAACAGCTTCCCGCGTCTCTGGACCACTGTTAGCCAGCGGCGAATCCACTCCGCCATCCTGAGTCTCAAAAAAGACTCATTCAAACGAAGCTTTTAAGCCGCTCGCCTGCACTTCTCGTACGCTATACAGCCCCGCTCCTAGAAGCGGAGTGTATTTTGAAGAAATGAAGAGAGCCCGTCTGGAAATGTTATCCAAGGGCTAACGCTCCGCCTCCCGGGTCTGGGCACAATTTTAGATAGAGGGGAGTAGGGAAAGGGGCAAATAAAAAATAATAGCGTAGACGAGTTGCGAACAGCTTCCCGCATCGATGGACCACTGTTAGCCAGCGGCGAATCCACTCCGCCATCCTGAGTCTCAAAAAAGACTCATTCAAACGAAGCTTTTAAGCCGCTCGCCTGCACTTCTCGTACGCTATCCAACCCCCCTCCTAGAAGCGGAGCGTATTTTGAAGAAATGAAGAGAGCCCGTCTGGAAATGTTATCCAAGGGCTAACGCTCCGCCTCCCGGGTCTGGGCACAATTTTAGATAGAGGGGAGTAGGGAAAGGGGCAAATAAAAAATAATAGCGTAGACGAGTTGCGAACAGCTTCCCGCATCGATGGACCACTGTTAGCCAGCGGCGAATCCACTCCGCCATCCTGAGTCTCAAAAAAGACTCATTCAAACGAAGCTTTTAAGCCGCTCGCCTGCACTTCTCGTACGCTATCCAACCCTCCTCCTAGAAGCGGAGCGTATTTTGAAGAAATGAAGAGAGCCCGTCTGGAAATGTTATCCAAGGGCTAACGCTCCGCCTCCCGGGTCTGGGCACAATTTTAGATAGAGGGGAGTAGGGAAAGGGGCAAATAAAAAATAATAGCGTAGACGAGTTGCGAACAGCTTCCCGCATCGATGGACCACTGTTAGCCAGCGGCGAATCCACTCCGCCATCCTGAGTCTCAAAAAAGACTCATTCAAACGAAGCTTTTAAGCCGCTCGCCTGCACTTCTCGTACGCTATCCAACCCCCCTCCTAGAAGCGGAGCGTATTTTGAAGAAATGAAGAGAGCCCGTCTGGAAATGTTATCCAAGGGCTAACGCTCCGCCTCCCGGGTCTGGGCACAATTTTAGATAGAGGGGAGTAGGGAAAGGGGCAAATAAAAAATAATAGCGTAGACGAGTTGCGAACAGCTTCCCGCATCGATGGACCACTGTTAGCCAGCGGCGAATCCACTCCACCATCCTGAGTCTCAAAAAAGACTCATTCAAACGAAGCTTTTAAGCCGCTCGCCTGCACTTCTCGTACGCTATCCAACCCCCCTCCTAGAAGCGGAGCGTATTTTGAAGAAATGAAGAGAGCCCGTCTGGAAATGTTATCCAAGGGCTAACGCTCCGCCTCCCGGGTCTGGGCACAATTTTAGATAGAGGGGAGTAGGGAAAGGGGCAAATAAAAAATAATAGCGTAGACGAGTTGCGAACAGCTTCCCGCATCGATGGACCACTGTTAGCCAGCGGCGAATCCACTCCGCCATCCTGAGTCTCAAAAAAGACTCATTCAAACGAAGCTTTTAAGCCGCTCGCCTGCACTTCTCGTACGCTATCCAACCCCCCTCCTAGAAGCGGAGCGTATTTTGAAGAAATGAAGAGAGCCCGTCTGGAAATGTTATCCAAGGGCTAACGCTCCGCCTCCCGGGTCTGGGCACAATTTTAGATAGAGGGGAGTAGGGAAAGGGGCAAATAAAAAATAATAGCGTAGACGAGTTGCGAACAGCTTCCCGCATCGATGGACCACTCTTAGCCAGCGGCGAATCCACTCTGCCATCCTGAGTCTCAAAAAAGACTCATTCAAACGAAGCTTTTAAGCCGCTCGCATGCACTTCTCGTACGCTATAGTAATTCATTTTCACTTTAATTTATTCATTTATCCTATTTTTACTTTGATTTATTCCCTTCGTTTGATATTTACACTTTTTGTTTGTTATTCACTTTTTTTATCATTCACTTATTTGGCTATTTGCGAGGTCTTTTGCCCGTTCTTAATTACCTTGAAAACATTCAGGTTTACTGTATGGATGCACGAGTTCGGAATGTAGAATGTGCGCTCCTCCAGCAGTCCTGCTATTTCCTTCGGTGAGTAGGGTCCTTGGTGAGTCTATTTGAATTTGCCTATTCTTATGCCCTCTGTATGTTCCTAATTTTACCTTTCGGCGTTCTGTTTATTGGTGATCCGAAGACCTTGAGGGACACTTCTTCTGCGTTAAAGAAGTACCCTATCTTCGGGAATTTCCTTCTTTTCTGTGAGGAGAACTCCTGGTTGCTTCAGTATTTCTTCGTCCTCGTCCTCTTCTTCTGTTGTTGGGTTTTCTCTTTCTTCGGTTTCCTTTTTCTTCTTTTTCCTCTGTTTTTTCTTCTTTGAGGACTTCTTTGGGTTTTCATTTTTTGCACTTTCTTCTCCTTCTGTCGATTCCTCTTTTTCTCTCGTTTCCTTTTTCTTTTCTTCTGGCTGTTCTTCTGTGAGCTGTATTTTAAGAATATCGTTGGAGGCGGGATTCGGCGGGAACCATAGCTTTTTTTTCACTCCGTTCTTTGCAGAAGCTGATTTAGCTCGTCTGCAAACGTGCCGGGGCGAGCCAGGTTTGTCAGGTGGGCGAACATTATCATGACCATAATTTCGGTCCTTTCCTTTGGCATGACCAATTTTGTCGCGGTTTCTTTGCCTTTGCCTACTTTTCCTTTTTCTGTTTCTCTTTCTTTTCTTGAATTGCTTTTTTTTTCTGGATAGGACATTTCATAGCCATGGCTTTGTGTTCGCCACCGCAGTTGATGCATTTCGTTCTTTCGGCTCTATATTTTTTCCAAACGTGACCGAGACCAGCGCAGTTGGAACACACCATCTCCTTCGCTGGGCATTCTTTGGTTTGGTGCTGCTCAACGCGTAGCATTTGAAACAGTTCTCGATAGGGATGTATTCCTCGGTTTCGATTTGTTCGGGGGCTACCTTGAGGTGGAACCCTAACAATCCATCGTTTTTTGCTCAGCGCGCCATCTCAATGTTCGAGAATACGACCTTAACTATACTGTTGGCCTTACCGAATTTTTCTATTTTTTGTTATGTTGGCCCATTTTTGTTTGTCGGACAGCTCGGACTTGATTTCCTCACAGGAGTTCTCGTAGGGCATGATCGCCTCCTGTCCTATTTTTTTGTGAATGTTTTTTGGCCTCTTTTAAAACTAACTTCTCCACGTCCTGCATGTTATCGCAGATGATCGCGTAACCTGAGGGCGTTTCGATGAGTCGTAGAATAGAGACGTTGACAGTGCTTATGATTAAAAGCTGATTGGTCAATTTGTCAACGCTAAGGCTGTATTTCCAAAAATGAACGTAAGAATGACTATTAAATGTATATCAATCCTGAATGGTTAAATTTTATAGTGGTATGAGTAGATGAAAGAACTATTTATATAGGTGTATTTTTGTGTAAAGGAGAGTCAGAAGAGTAGGAAAAATTATTATTATTCAAGAAGAAAAGTTATATTTCCTGTTCGCCATTTCGAAGCTTATTCTCAGCCTTAGAGGACAGGTCTAGTCAGGGTTCTTCAGCGCAATCAAAAAGTGCACAAATGCTATTGGGGTGGCATCTCGAATAAAGAATGTGGAGTATGAGACGTCGAAAGACTCCGTCAGGGACGCAGGTTTCGAGATTGCAGTCCCGTTCTTCTGGAGAATGAGAAGGGGGAGATCTTGCAAGAACTTGCCCAGAAACCTATGAGTCACTTCCACACATATGAAAGAGGGGTCCTCCCGGTTAAGTAAAGACACGTATGACCATCGGGAAGAGCAACAGGCGCGCTTCGAAATATACCGGAACCTAGCCATAGATCGGCGAAATTCCCCGATAGTGAAATCATTCCCTGTTACGGTCATAGCGCTTATCGCTACTGTTTGAAGGCCGTCTCACACTCGGGCCACCACCAGGGAAGAGAATGACATGCAAAACGAGCAGAAGTTCTTGTAATAGTAGTTAGGCCCACGGCGATTAAGTTGACGGAGAAAACTCATCGGCCTCATTTACCGACCTAAAGTTCTCGACTAAGATAGATAAATCAGTTATTTACTGAAATCCGGACCTCCACGCCGCTCTAAGCATCACCGCTGTGTTTTTACAGGCGGCAGCGGCTAAGAAAGTGGTAGTTAAATGGGAAATTGGTCACTACCAAGGAGCTCATTGATAACTTCCCAACCAACATCAGGCTGTGATCCGGAGAGCACAGGCACAGATCATCAGTTCTCGGACAGTGATGAGTAAACTCGTCCACATTTAGGACACCTATCTCCAGGTCGTCAATCATGTCGGCGAGGACCTGACGCCTAAGATTTATCGAGTAGTCTCCCGAGAGGGAAAGTCTACTGTAAAAATACACGAGCGGTAAAAATGGCCTCGGCAACCGTGCCACGGCGTGGCAGAAGTCCCCGGCGTCGGAGTAGATGCAGTGCCACAGCCCCAAAGGAAGTATTTATAGCAAAAAATATGAACGGAGATCTCATTCCGTGTGTAAATTGCTGATCCTACTGCTGGGATAAAAACCCATGTTGATCGGGTCGCAAAACCCTTATACCACCATTGGATGAAAAGGGGACACGCGCCCAGCATGGTCTCCTGCAAAAAAATAGCTACCGGAGAATGAGAGGAGACGAGCCTCCGAAGTTCTTATCATTTAGCCAGGAGTAAAAGGGAAATTAATTAAAGGAATATATCCTATAGGGCTAGCTAGGATGAGATGCGGGGGCCTTCTTCAAAGTGAAGATCCTTAAGGGAATAGCCGTACGCTTTCGCCTTCGAGGACTCATCGGGGGAAGTTAGGTCTTTTCCTCCCTCCACCTCGAAGCCTTCCGTGATTGGGGGGCATTCCAGGCGGGACTTATTTTAAGGGATTATAAGTCGCTGGCTTCAGGCTTGGGTTGGGGTATCGGAGTTGAAACTTATTTGTTGTTATCTTTCTTTCTTAGGACAACTTTTAAAGTGGAAGAAGACGACATCATGACCACCTTCGGGGATTTGTTTCATGTGATTCTAACGACTTAGTGGAAAACGGTCACGCGGCGGGAGGGGGCTTGTTTTAGCCAAGGCTTAGTGTGATCCCTTTCTGCGACTAGTTCTATCAGATGAGGGCACGGGTGTGGGGGATTGAGGACGAGGGAAGAACTCGCAAAAGGCTTCCGAATTGGCACGTAATCGACTGTGTTCGTAGGCCTTGAAAGGACAGGAACAGAGGGTGCCTTTTCTAAGATTGAGACATAAGACGTCTCAGGTAGCGCTGGGTGCGCAAGGGCCAATCGCTTAGCCTCACGAAAAAAGAGACTATCCACTGTCTGAATGGCTAGGATATCCTTGAAAGGAGATACGCGCCACATTGCTTCGAGGAAGGAATGTGCGGCTCTCTCAATTCACGATAAGGACTTGTCGTCTACGGCCTTGGACAACTTATACAGACTTCGGGTTAAATAGACTTTGGACGTCTACATGAGCTATTCCTATGGTCGAAATAGTGGTTAGTACATCCGAGGCAGTGGCACAAATACTTTCACGCGGTAGCGATACTAACCGGCACGTGCTGACTCAGAGAACCTGTCACGGTCGAACGTGACGAAGAGTAGGGGTGGATCTCGTGGCCCCTCCATGTTTTCTCATCACACGTTCGACTTTAACCGTTCCATTCTCTGCCATCTTTAAGGAGATGTCTTCTATGGAGTAGTCCACGAGTTCCCTCGCGTAATCCACTACTTTCACGAAGTTCATAGTAGAGTAAAGAGGGGAGAGTTACACTCACTGGCGAGCCATTGAGTGTCTGAAGGGCATTAATCATTGCCGCCTCGGAAGCACTCGCCGCATTCGAGAGAAGCTTTAGTCCTAGAAATGTATCACATTCAACCCTCTATAAGTAAATCTAGCTAATGCATCTGATGGAGCATCTGACCCCACCTTAATTTGCTACCATAAGTGGAGCGAATAATGAAAACGTCTTTGAAGCATGCGGGCTCAAAACGCCAGGTAATAATCTTTGAACGAGATGGCACTTCGTAAAAGATGCTGCGTTCATAGAACTTGCGAATTTGGCCTTTATCTGGGCCTCCTCGCCTGAGGGCACCTAGGGGCCAGACGTGCCGGTCTGGGCCTAGTTACTCTCCGAAAGGGCAGCAAGCCTGTTCATCCCCGTAGACCCCGTGGAGGTAGAGGACACCCTAGTCCTCTTTGTCTTCTTCTTTTTTGCGAGGAGGGTGGGGAGTGAATACGCTTCTCACCTCCCCAGGAAGGGGGCCCAAGGCGAGATGGACAAGCCTCAGCCAGATCTTTCTTCGAGATGAAGAAGTCTTTGGCTGTCAATGAGGTGTGGGGGGGGAGGAGGGTCTCTTATCTTCTTGTGAGTCTTCAGGGGGCCGTACCACCTGAGGAAGACCTTGCACAGGGGTGAACTAAGGTTTGGTGTCTGGCACCGAGCCTAGGTTCGCCCGAAGGAAGACCTAACCTTCTGAGGCGGGGGCACCTCAAGAACTATCTCCACCTCAGAAGGGGCCATTCCCCCTAAAAATACAGGGGATCGCATTCCGATCATGAGTAAGATGAAATGGCGAGCGGCCATGCCGGCTGCCATCAAGATGAGAAACCTCTGGTCTACGAGGTGTTTCAGTAAGACCGAGGAGACAATGCCTCCTCTTATTCTTCTAAGGGGTTATAGGTCAATCATCAGCTTTAATGGGGTAAGGGAGTCAGCGAAATAGGTGGTCTGCCTTGTTCTTGGGAGGCCCCAGAGAAAGCAAAGGGGGACCCACCGCCAGTGGAGAGTCACCCGAAAGCAACGCTATAAAATGAGGTATGGCGGAAACACCCGAACCCATCAGCAAAGGAGAGGAAGAAACGCCATTTCCGCTATACTATAATGATCTTGGAAGTGCCCCTTAGAAAGCACAGTGGGGGGGGGTTACTCCGTCACAAAGGCCTTATGCACCCGAGAACGGAGAACGGACACAAGGGGGTTGTCAGCCCATTACAAGCAGGGAAGTGGTTATTGGGGCAAAAATCGATCTTCCCATTAATCGCACTCCAAAGCTCACCTCCCTCAAGGCCTGGTCTCTTGCGACATGCGGGCGTTAAAGGGCGTTGCTTAGAGGGGTTTCAAAGCCTCTCTTCTGAAACAGCATGAGGTCGCTGGTCAGGTCAATAAGTGGGCAGTGGTAGAGAAAGGGAAACGCTAAGAAGGAACGAGGTGGAAGCGTACCAACTTGCCACACCTTCGTCAGAGGGACTTCAAGTCAAAGCAATGACGGGGTGCCCTATTTTATACTCAAGCCGGAGGACCGAGTGTAACTGGGCACACACGGTAACCCCCCCTTCCCTTCCGTGGTGAATGAGATGAGGAGAGATGGTAAAGAAAAGAAGAAAGAAGGTGTTAGCGGAAGGAGGAGTAGAGGCTAAGCTGGTGCCGGGCGGTGCGCTGAGTCCCGTCAGCACGGCAGCCCTTTTTGCCTTACGGGAAGAAAGGAGTAACACTTTTGTGAGCGGCCCCGACGTCCTCGAGGCACCGCTCTTCTACTTGGTCTACTGTTTAGGTGGTGATCGCGTGTTTTTCTCTCCCCTCCCAAAGAGGCTGGAGGCCAGACCGCACCACTATTGGCCCGGTCCTCCACCGAAAGCTTCAAAGACGCGGCAGTCACTGTAGCTCCCCCGTAAGGACCAGAGAGCCCCCCTCATTATTTTGGCATCTACTCCCCTTTTTTTGGAAGCTACATACTCTCTGGGAGGGCTCTTCTCAGGAGTGGGAGCAGGCTGGGGATAGTCCCGCCGCCATGATACCGTATTGGTGAAAACTCTGCCTCCCGAAAAGAGGTCACTTTAGTCCCATTATTAGTGCCACGGCTCATCTCGGTGGTGGAAGGAAAAACATCGGAGATCTCTTCTGGGGTTCCCTGAAAAAGAAATGGGGGCCGCCGCGCCAAAATGGGCGCCTTCGATGCCGGATCATCAGCTATTGGGTAACGGATCAATCTGGGGTCCCAACCAGTCCGGCAAACCTCCTTTCAAGAGGAGGTTTACCTTTGATTAATCTTTATATTAATTTTTATGGGGGTTTGTGCAACAAAGACGGGGGGGGGGGCGGCGCTTCAAGGAGGTTCCCAGAAAGGGAAAATTGGGAAAGGAGAAACCCTATCACCCCTACAACGTGAGCTATGGTATTCTAAATCATAGAACTATTTTCCTCCTGTCTGTCCATATTCATTTTGTCACCTTTGAAATTCATCGTTTTTTATTGTATCATGATTGGGCATGGAGAACCTTTTGGGGGGTTACAATAGTTAAACACGCAAACCGAAGTGGTTGCATGGAGAGGGGGGACCATTTTGCCAGGTTGTCGCCTGTCAGGCAACCGAGATTTTGGCGTAAAATGATAAAAAAAGAAATGAGAAGAAAATTGTAAAGCAAGCAATAAAAAGGAAATGAGGGGGGTGGAGGTACATTAAAAAACACACACAGAACCAGGAGTTGGTGGCAAGGGAGCCTTCCTCCTCGCAGACATGACTATGGATGAATGGAGTGAGGCTGGTCAGCGGCTAGCCTACACAATTACCCCCCGCCCCCTCTCCCTTTCCAACTACAACCAATAGGTGAAAAGTTAGTAGAGATAGGGTCGAAAAGGAGTGAAAGGCAGATGTGCAGAAGGACTAAAACCCAGGTAGTTGTGAGATTACCAGGGACACTAGGGTCAGGGAGGGGCATGCAACTCATTCAGGGCTTTAGCCCTGCTATAACACCCACTCCTTTGCTGGTTTTCGAGTTGAAAGTTTCCCAGGAATTGCTGAGGGGTTTTTTTTTGCACCATCAGCAAGTTCCACTGTCAACATTTAGTAATAAAGTTTCGAAATTCCATTTTGTATAAACATAACGAAAAAACGCTCGTACAGTTTAGTCAACTAAGGTTTTCTTACTTAGGAATATTACAAGACTAAAATGGCACATGTCTCTTATCCCCCGGCACTGGTATAAACGTTTGAGAAGGCTGTGAAAGAAACATGGGGAATCTAACCCCTGCTATACAAATTACGATTTTCCTCAACAGGTTTATTCTGTTTGCAATAGCGGCTGAAAGAGAAACGGGAGTTAATGATTGTGTAAACAATACAATGTAAGTAAATATTTCGAAATGTTGCATATTCATTTTCGGTTTACCATTTTAATGCCACAATTCACGAGCAAAGCGAGTTTTTAATTTCTGCCCGGCTCTGATCGAAGCACGGAGTCACTTCCCCCCTGAGGTAAGGCGAGATAATTCCTTAAGTCATTGCAAAATTGCACTTATACGCATACAAAATAAGCAAATAAAATATCAATAAAAGATAATTATTTAACAGGATCAACAGACCTAAGTCGCGTGCTCTCAATTATTCTGCCTTATGACAGTATGACCTTCAAAACTTTCAACAAGTGCGGCAATCTGACCCATAGTTAGTTTCCTTTTAATAATTCCCAGACTAATCTCGGGAGGACTTTGGTAATTATATCATTCGAAAGAGAATATAAATCAACATAAGGTTTCAAATTTCGTTAGAATCGGCCGAATAGTTACGATGTCATTGATAAAAAACTAATGGTTACCATCCGTCCGACCTACGGACCGACATAGTAACTTATAAAGTCATGTGCACACGCGAGTAAAAATCTAAAACGCATCCAAATGAAAGTTTTTAATGTGGTCTTGAACCAAACCTTTAAACCATAAGGAAAATGAATGTTAATACCAAATCTAATCTTGGGAATGGTAAAAGATGATGTAACAATGTAATGTCATTCCCTCAACAAATTCATTTAAACTCAAAAATGTAAAGAGGTCTTTGGGACGCAAAACAATTCAGCTAATCTACAATTCAGTGCATTCGACCTAAAAGTTAAATTAGCTTAAAAAGAAAAATGACTAAAAAGTGAAGAACAGCCATTTTTCCTCACCGTGATCCTGGCCCAGTGTCTCAACTAATAAGAGTGCTAAGCCAGAGGCCCAAATTGAAATGGGGAATTCGTTACAAGAGCTTCGAATGCTTAATGGCGTCATACAAACCGAGAAGCAGGTGTCGAACTTCTTCACCTTAGCCACATTACGCAATAAGGTATGCGCAAATCGCATAAGATGTAAATAAATGAATAAAAGATGGAATCATGAAGTCAACAGGGTCAGGTTGATGAGTCGCCTTCCCCTTATATTTTTACTATGCAAAAATTGAGTGATTGCAATAATTTGCGGACCCAAAAGGGTGACCAAAATAAGTGCGTATGTACGCACGTATCTAGTCACATAAGTGTACGCACGTAAGCAACTCACATAAGTGTGGGCGGTGCACATTAACGCCATAATAAGTACACTTTCCCCCAACCCCTTTATTCTCTTTTAAACACAAAGCTTATCCATCCTTCCTTCGTATCATTTGACCTTCAAAGCAATAAAGTGTTATGTGCTAGATTAGCTCGTCCTGGCAGTGTTCAGTCCCTGGCAGAAGGCCGTAAGACCCCCCATCCCTACTCCCCTCCCATTTTACATATATCAACCACTTATATATATATATATATATATATATATATATATATATATATATATATATATATATATATATATATATATGAAAGTGAAAACCAAGCACGCTAATGATAAAAAACATCTTTATTTATCTAGGTTTAAACGTTTCGAGGACCTAACTTCATCATCATCACCAATATTAGAATATTAGAATCACTTTTCATCCTAAAACTTAAACCTAATTTTAATATATATCAAACTGCTTCCAATCTTTACATTGTATCATAAACTAATGAAAATTTTATTCCTGCATTAAGTAACTAATTCTCAATTGCACTATTCAATTTTAATATTTTATCAAACTAGAAATTTCAACCCTTTACTATCTTAGTTTTTTTTAGTGCTGATGAAGAGGCTAGGTCCTCGAAACGTTCAAACCCAGACAAATAAAGATGTTTTTATCAATATATATATATATATATATATATATATATATATATATATATATATATATATATATATATATATATATATATATATATATATATATATACAAAAGTTATGTTACATCGGTTTTTTAATCTTTCGAAAGGTTTACGGGTATCTTAGGAAAATTCCTCCAAACAAACTTAAAGTCATTAAAACGTCTTTACCATTGGTTAAAAGTGTATCGAAATGGAAGTGAAAAGAATCGAGATCTCTGTTCTCCTGCGCGCCGGCCATAGCAAGTTCAACATCGCCAAGAGGCTCAACGTCAGTCGGATTACCGTCCACAAAGTCGCGGAGAGGCTTAAGAAAGAGGAAGACCTCAAAGATTCAAGGGGACTGCTCGTGGGGGAGATATCACTGCGGGAAGGACCACCCTGCGATGATCCTGAGTTTCAATCAATTGGAGGGGGGTCTGGAAGGCGCAGCCCCTTAGTATATACTCATATGCAAAAAAAATATAACGCCGTAGTTGTTCACATCTGACGCTACCGTTTGACGTCATAAGACATATATTGTAGCCCAAAATTGTAGCCTATAAACAGCGCCACCTACCGTGCGCCCCGAAACTGAATTGTTACCGAACATTTTAGCCAGTAAAGTCATGCCCTGGGTGAGAAAGATCACGAAGAAGGCAGACAACGTCATTCGGTAGGACGGTGCCCGGCCCACATGGCCAAGACCGTGCAAGAGTGATTGGGGTCGAACATGAGCTTCTGCTCGAAGGAAATTTGGCCCCCGGAGTCGCCGGACCTTAATCTCCTCTAGTACAACGTATGTGCGTATATCGAGGGCTGGTCTATCGAGGGCGACTTACCATACAAACTGAGCTCCATCAGGGCACTCATCTGCCGTGGCTTCCACCTGTCATCTTCATTCTCTTTAATGCATGAAGAATTTGAATTCCTAAGATCCTATTTCAAGAATAATTGCTATCCCCTGTCAATAGTAAATACCCTCATTTGCAAATTTTTAAATTCCCAATATTTACCTCCCAATCCTTCGATATATATATATATATATATATATATATATATATATATATATATATATATATATATATATATATATATGAAAAACTCGCAAAGTAGCAATGTCCCGCAGGTAAAAATGGAAAAGGTGTTTCCGAGTAGCTCCCTATTTTGGATTAGATTGGTAAAGAAATTACGCATATTATACATTTATTTCAAAAGAAATTCTGCTTCTATTTTTCATAGGCCAAGTTAGTAAACATTCCCTCAAGTACTGCCGTCAACAGTTTCGGAAGACGTGGTTCTCCATATCTCAATACTTTAGTTATTTTAATTAATCTTCTCTTGACTGAGTAAAACCTACATGACGATGTTGCTTGGTTGTACATCTAGTAGTGTATATCATGGTACATCTTGTTTCTGCAGTGCTCTTAGAAGTCAATCCGTGTTTACCTAATCAACCTCTTTTCGTAGTAGTCACATACAATATATACATAGATATAAGATGATTTCTATTCATTTATTTGCTGAAAAACTTATTGAATTGCTGTTTAGGATTGATTTCAGTTGAACATTCCTGTTAAAATGTTGATTATGACTTTGAAAAGGGGTTTTCTTCATGTTACTAACAATAGTCTTGAATCATCTTTTCCTTAAACTTGGAGTAACGGTACAACCTCCCGGACCCCCTGCGGCGCTTATGAAAAGTGGAGTTGAACCATGTCACGCAGGTGCCTTACTATTTTTCATACTTTTAAGTGAATACAAAATTTTGCATTTCCGTAATGGTAGAACTTCCTTCTCATTTATGAGGATTGTTGTGTAGTATCCATTGTAACTATATATTTCTTGGTAAACTTCCAGCAACAATCTATTTGTGAATTTATTTCACCATTGATCATCGCTTTAGTGTTGACTCTTTCTGTCAGCCCATTGTTAGGTTTCGTTTAATCTGTTTTATTGATGTATGGTTTTTATTAGTTGTCTTCACGCGAGTTATAATGTTTTATAATCTCTTAGAAGTTGTTTAGTTATAACATTGTTCAGTTCAGTATATTCTATTTCTTCTATAATTAGACTGGGGCGAGCCCCGTCTAATTATTTTATCTAAAAGTCTTTTATGACCACTTATTTTAGGGTTAGACGATATCGTCTTGTTATTTGGTGACAAAGTTTCACATTTTAAAAGAGTTCTATTATATTTTTTCACATTTTTTTAATGAGGATTGATTTACTTAATCACTAAGGCAGCAGAAGTTGTTTGCTGGTGTAATTTGAGAGCTAATTATTTTTCTTCTGGCGTCGCGTTTCTGTTAATTCTTTTTTTCATAAATTTGGCTAACCTCTTATTTTCAATTTTATTTCAATCTCGTTATTTCAATCTGACTAGTCTTTGATCTCTACCTCAGTTGAAAGAATTGATAACTGATATATCCTGAACTAAATTTTCCTTGTCAAAGAGTGTGGAGGAATGGATATAACGAGGACAAACAGACGCTAGTTTGTTTATACAGCGTCAACCGTTACGCTCCGCATTGGGCCAAGACTTTACCCCCACCCCCCACCCCTTTCCCCGCTGCCCAAAGACCATTCGAAGTCGCTCGCAAAGACGGATTTCGGTCAGCAGATTTCGTAATTTACGAGACTAGTGGTGTAGTCCGTTAATATAAACATAGGAGGGTGTGAGAGCCTTTAAAATGAAAACCTTGCTGCCTAAGGCTTCGTCGGCAGAAAATCTATGAACAGGCTCACTGTTCCCTCCGATTGTTTATGTCTATTTTCGCCAAATAGACGAAACCTCACCTTCCCCGTGCGTAAACCTGAAGGGGCGAAGTGTCACAGCGTTGAAAATTTATGCCCTAGGAGAGGGGCTTTACTGTAGGCTAGTGAGGGTTCACTCCATCTAAACTCCCTCGTATCCTTTCCCCCAGGGGATAATCGATGTATATAACTCGATCTTGAGAAATTTAGAAGAGAATCCGTGTAGCAATCGAGAGAAGAAGACGAGTCCCTGAGTCAAACATGGAATAAAGAAGATAGTTGGAACCAAGTGGGACTTACCCTTCCGAGGCTGTTCCTTTAGTCGCTTAGAAGAGCAGACCAATGGTTTCGAGACCAACTCTTCTACCATTCTCGTCCAGAGAAAATCACGTATCTCAGTTTGCTGAAAAAGCCGAGATACACCTCACCATTGAGGAAACCAAAGTAAAATCCCATTCGAGAAAAGATTAACAGCTTGGTTAAGTCTTATCGTCGAAAAGCCAGAATTGGTAACACAGGGATCGTGATAACTTCCATTCATCCAAGATCCCCTCACTTACATCTTCAAATTGAGAGAAGCATCGTCACTCACCTCCATCACCCCAGGAGAAGCATCAGCTGTTTGCCCCACTCACCTCACCACGCTTGCCTCACCTCAGTGAGGAGGCTCACTTTCAAGGTCACCCAACTGTCCACACACTCTGAGTTAAATTTAAAACGAATACAAAATTTATTCATTTTTGTTATTTCCCATTTCGTGCGAAAGTGTATTCGTAGCAAAACTATTTCAATCTGGTAGTTGAAACCAGACTATTTCAATTTCAAAGGACTTAAGAACAAGCATTAATTAAGCTTAAATCTCGTGTATTAGAAGTGATTTTTGCGTCAACCATCTCGTGTTACTCATTTGTAGTGTTAATTTTTATTAGACCCTCTTGCTATAGAATTAGTGTATTTAAAGATTTAATATTTCGTTCTTTTATGTGATTAAAATCATATTTAGTCGGAGTTGTTTATTTAGATCCTCGAACGCAGCAAAGGGCAATAGATAGATTATAATACGAAGCCTTCCTGGTTAAAGAATTAAATTAGAGCACTCTTAAAAAAAAGTGGAACGGATTAACTCATGTACGAATCAAACATACATCCGTACTCTGCCGTAAATCACGACATAAAATTGGTGACAGGTTTTGGGGTATTTAGAAGAACTTAATAATAGTTGATTGTGTTGCATCCCCTTAATTAGTAACAAAGTTGTGCCTAAGCATTCTAGGAAAATTGAACATAATAAGAGGATAAAGTCGGGCTATGATTTTTTTTTAATTGATTGTGGTTAGCCCGTTAATGGTGTTTAAAAAGTTTTCTTTTTTTAGTGGTATTCCAATTAACACTAAGTGTGGGTGGTAAGGTTGGGTTAGGCAGAGCGCTACTTGTTTCGTGGTCGCATAAGTACCATTAGCGTACATCGGTGGGTTTTTGACGGGCATAGGTAAAATGTCGTCTTTCGAAATGTTCCACCAACAAGGCCAAATTCTTGGACTAGCAGGCAAAGAACTAATTTCCTACGTCCAGGAACAAGAAAGGACGGAAAGAGAGGAAAAGAGAGAAGAGGCGCAAGCGGAAATAGAAGCAGAAGAAAGAAAAATACAGAATGAAAGAGAACAGGCGCAAGCGGAAAGAGAAGAGAGAGAACGAATATGCGCACATGAAAGAGCATTTAGCAAGGATCAGGTGGAAGTCAATTCCGTTGGATCCCGGCCTGGAGCTACGCAAGTACCTACGATGAAACTCCCAGCATATAAAGATAACGAAGACCTGTGTTCCTACCTGACACACTTCGAGAAAATCTTTAAGGTGAATCATTGGGACATAGAAACAGAGGGAATCGCCAGATTACTGCCTCTGCTTAACACCCGTCTCCGTAATATATTCATCTCGCTACCATCAGAGGCATCTGCGGATTATTCTACCCTTAAGTCTGAGCTACTGGCCGCCATTAATCTAAATCCCAAGGAGTACAGGATGGAATTTAGACATGCTAGAATTCAGCCTGGTCAAACAGACCGTCAATTTGGCTTTATCCTTCGGAGTCATCTCCATTCTGGCTGGATTCAGCACAAGTGGGGAATGAGTTCGACTCTCTCGTTGATTTCATTCTTAAGGACCAATTATTGTGTACCCTGTTCCCAGAGATACGACCATTCGGCAAGGACAGGCGAGCCGCTACGTTCAATGAGTGCGTGGAGGAAGCGGATCTGCATGCTTCCAATCACAAACGATATGCTCGATAGGTTAAAAAGAATCAGCTCTCGTCTCCAAAGAAAGGTGTGTATCCCCAGAAACCACAGCAAAAGAACCCCCCTAAATCTGTCAAGACCTCCGGACCCTCAAAACCCAAATTCTTTGCATCTAAGGATCAGAGAGAAATTAAGCCCCTAAGTAATCTAACCCCCTCGTCCTCGTCATACTCCGGAAACCCCGTTACGTGTTTTAATTGTGGCACCCAAGATCACATTAGCTTCCATTGCCCCCAAAGTTCGAGGCTTAGTTCGTCCTCGACTCAACAAGTGCACAACATCACCTCATCTCTTCCCCAAGAACAACCTCCTGCTACAGCGCCTCTTTCGTCCACATCGAATTCCCCTGACCAACAGGTAAACTTTTTGTTTAATAAGAGTTCTCCCGGAGGACTAAGGTTCGAGACTGAATCAGTAAATGGTTGCCTAGTCTCGACATTGGTACGCGATACGGGGTGCACCTGTATCGTCGTATCAGATAAATTGCTTCCCCCAGTCAGCCCCCAGCAAAAGAGGTTCGCGGTCGTCCAGGACTTGCTGAGTAGATCAAATAAGTTCCCTGTAGTCAGATGCCACATCCAGTGTCAGTACTTCACTGGTTGGACAGAGGTAATGGCAGCGCCTATTAAATTATGTTCTGTCTTAATAGGCCAGAGCACGCACGTCTCCCCAAATCCGGTGGCTCAGCCAGTAGTCACTCGGATTCAAGCAACTAAGAGGGCAGCGCCCCCAACCCATTTATCTCCTCTTGAGAACCCAGAATACGAAGAGCTTAATTCCCAAGCCTTCGCTACCACCCAGAATGACTGTCCGGCTCTCCCACCCCTGTGGAAGAAGGCAGCGAAAAACAAAATAGAATCTGTTCGCGGAAACAAACGAATAAGATACGTGGTGGAGAATTCACTACTATTCCGGATGACAACTGAAGTAACCTCCTCGTTGCATAAGGTTTTGTGCATTCCCCGGTGTTACTCCCAACGTGTATTAAAAATCGCACATGATGGCTCATTGGCTGGACATTTCAGTCACAATAAAACCTCTCTACGGGTTTTTAAATACTTCTTTTAGCCCGGCGCCGCTAAAGAGATCGCCGTATACTTCCAGTCATGGGAATTGTGCCAGAAGGCCACCGCTAAAGGCCGGCTACCGCCTGCTTCCCGGCAGAAAACCCCCGTCATTTCCGAACCCTTCTTCAGAGTGGCAATAGACTAGGTTGCGCCCATCCATTCCCCGTCTAGTGAAGGGCACTCTTATATACTTACTTTGGTAGACTGCGCCACTCGTTTCCCCGATGCAGTTGCCCTCAGGAAAATTCACAGTATTTCATGTGCAGGGGCCCTTATCTCTATTTATTCCGGAGTCAGTATCCCTAAATAAATCTTTTCAGAACAAGGCCGTCAGTTCACGTCGGAACTGATAGAATACGTGGGCAAGTTACTCCTCATCAAACCCCTCTTTAAGACCCCTTTTCAACCCTCTGCAAACGGGATGTGTGAGAAATTAAATGGTACCATAAAGGCCGTGTTAAGAAAGCTCTGTCAGTCTAAGCCTCGAGAATGGCATCGGTACCTACCAGTTGCCCTCTTCGCGTGCCGAGAGATTCCTCCCAGAACTCTGGGTTTCGCTCCCTTCGAATTGGTGTACAGACGTAACGTCCGAGGCCCTATGAGCATCATTGAGGAACTCTTCACTAATTCCCAATTAGATGAAGAAGTTAAATCCTCCTACACATTTGTGATCGAGCTGCGCGAACGCTCGGAAAAATGTGTGGAGTTGGCTCGCTCAAACGCTGAGTGCAAACTAGAAAAATACAGAACTTATTTTGACTTAAAAGCAAAAGCTCGAAAATTAAAGCCTGGCGACGAAGTATTGTTATTACTGCCTACAGATACAAATAAGGTGCTCTCCCAATGGAAGGGTCCCTTCGCAGTCATAGAAGCTCGTGGTCCCGTTGATTACTTGATTGAAACTTCCTCAGACCATAGAATGTATCACATAAACATGCTCAAGAAATATCACCACCGGGGGTATATTAACAATATTGTGACGCTGGATAAAGAAGGAACCGTGGAAGCTTTATACCCATATGAACCTCTTCAGGTGGCAAACACGGTATGCGTAGAGTCTGATAACGAATATCCTCTACCCTCATTATCATTCCCCCAGGACGACCCGTCCATGGAGTTAGATTTGAACCCCCACCTTTGCCCACGCAGAAACTCACAATTATCCGCCCTATCGAAGGAATTCCCCGATGTAATTTCCGAGAAACCAGGGTGCTCCAAACAGTTTGTTCATAAGATCAAATTGAAGACACTAGAACCCATTAGATCTAAACCTTATCCCTTCTCAATTCATCTTCGATCCGCCTTTAGCGCAGAAGTGAAGAACCTGCTACAGTTTGTGATTATCGAGCCTTCGTCCTCCGATTATTGCTCGCCGATAGTGATGGTCCGAAAACCTGACTATACTTTTCGAATGTGTGTAGATTTTAGGAAACTTAACTCGATTACTATTATTGATGCCGAGCCTATTCCGCTGATTTACCAAAGCCTACACCTGTTTGAGGACGCCAAATACATTTCCGAAATGGATTTGTGCAAAGCCTATCACCAAATCGCATTAGCCGACTCGTCCAAGAGACTAACTGCATTTGCAACTGATAAAGGCCTGATGCAATTCACCTGATTGCCATTTGGTTTGATCACGGCTGGGAGCAACTATAATCGGACCATGCGTCGAATTGTGGATGGGTTGAGCGACGTGTCGTTCTATTTCGATAATGTGTACGTGGCTACACGTACATGGGAGCGACACATACACTCACTCCGAGCTTTGTTAGATAGGCTCCGCGAGCACGGATTAACTGTCGGACCATCTAAATGCCACTTCGCCAATGAGTCAATCTCGTATCTGGGATTTGAAATAGGTAAAAATCGTTTAACCTTTCAACAGGAAAAGGTCGAGGCCATTGCTAAGATGCCTCTACCACGGACAAAGAAGCAGTTGCAGTCTTTCTTAGCTGCTGCATCATTCTACAAAAGATTTGTCACCCAATTTACCGTGATAGCCGCGCCCTTAATAATCTCTTAAAGAAAAAAATCCCCCGAACCCGTTAGGTGGAATCCTAACCCAATCCCCCAGTTTAACTTGTTGAAGGAAAAAATAATTTCAGCACCCATCCTTCGACTACCGAATCACCAAAAGAAGTTTGTGATCCGCACCAATGCCTGTGGTGAGGGAATCGGTTGTGTCCTGGTGCAATACGAAGACGATGGTACCCCTTTTCCCATAGCTTATGCGAGCCGAAAACTATCGAGTCGAGAATGAGCTTATGCAACTATAGAACAGGAAGCACTAGCCATAATTTGAGGCATACATAAATCCAGGTTCTATTTAATAGGTCGTGAGTTTAACGTCGAATCCGATCACCGGCCTGTGTCATATTTGCGTAACAGTAAAAGCCAGAATGGCAGAATCATGCGATGGAGTCTATTGTTAATGGAGTACCAATTTACCATAACCTATATAAAAGGCTCCGATAATTGTATAGTTGATAACTTGAGCCGAAGCCCCACAAAGGACTAATTAAACCCTCGTTAGTCTTAAGACCAATTTTTTCTGTATATATTAATGAGTTAAGTGTTTAGTTGATATAAGGATTACCCGCCTAAATGCAGATTAAAAATAAGTTTCTTTTTCATTTTTTGTAATTGATGGGTTTTTTTAAGGATTTTAAATTGGGTTGTGTGTTCCGGACTTCTTGGCCTTACGAGGCAAGGTTAAAGTCCGCCTTTTACCTTTCTATGTACGTGCGCGCGTGTGCGTACAATTTCATTAAGTCTTACTTTAGTATGATGGTTAACCACTATATTTTTACTGTGACAGTCGGACTTGGAATTGCGTTCCAAGACATTGTCTTTTTTGTGTGTGGTCAATTATTTTTGCACTTGAGCTTCCCCCCCCCCACCCATTACCTACTTTAGGAGGCAGGAAATGTGGAGGAATGAATATAACGAGGACAAGCAGACGCTAGTTTGTTTATACAGCGTCAACTGTTACGTTCCGCATTGGGCCAATACTTTACCCCCCCCCCTTTCCCCGCTGCCCAACCCAAAGACAATTCGAAGTCGCTCGCAAAGACGGATTTCAGTCAGCAGATTTCGTAATTTACGAGACTGGTGGTGTAGTCCGTTAATATAAACATAGGAGGGTGTGAGAGCCTTTAGAATGAAAATCTTGCTGCCTAAGGCTTCGTCGGCAGAAAATCTATGAACAGGCCTACTGTTCCCTCCGATTTTTTATGTCTATTTTCGCCAAATAGACGAAACCTCACCTTCCCCGTGCGTAAACCTGAAGGGGCAAAGTTTCACAGCGTTGACAATTTATTCCCTATGAGAGGGGCTTTACTGTGGGCTAGTGAGAGTTCACTCCATCTAAACTCCCTCGTATCCTTTCCCCCAGGGGATAATCGATGTATATAACTCGATCTTGAGAAATTTAGAAGAGAATCCGTGTAGCAATCGAGAGAAGAAGACGAGTCCCTGAGTCAAACAGGGAATAAAGAAGATAGTTGGAACCAAGCGGGACTTACCCTCCCGAGGCTGTTCCTTTGGTCGCTTAGAAGAGCAGTCCAGTGGTATCGAGACCAACTACCATTCACGTCCAGAGAAAATCACGTATCTCAGTTTGCTGAAAAAGGCGAGATAAAAGAATTTGGGATAGCAAGAGAAAATTTCTGCTTACTTCTATATGATACTTTTCCCAAGACTTTTCCATGTAACATGTTTTGCACATCTGTTACATAACTGTGTAATGCATATAAGTTTATTTTATAGTGAAGTCGATGCTCTAATTGCATGCGTCAAGGCATCTACTGTTAAAAATAGAGAAAAAGGCTTTGTTTAAACAAAATGTTGCTCCTCCAGAACCAATTTTAACACGTTAGGCAAGTTGGCTAAACGCTGCTTTATATTATGCAGACAATTTTCCAAGCGTCAAATGCATTGTCGAAAATTTGGAAGGTGATGGAATTATTGTTCGGAAGGTTAAAGATAGTGTGTCTAAGAAACACCTACCAACACAACTACTTTCCATTAAAATGAATTACAGTCAAATTGCTCACTAGGTGCCTAGGATGAAAGCAGCTGATTTCTCAATTAAAGAGGCATATGAGACTCTTACTATCATTAACTTTGATGTCGATCCTTGTGAGATCGAGCAATACATTGAAAGAAGACTTAAAGAAAATGATATGTGTGAAATAGTTGAACTCCGTAGGCCTGAAATATCGCCGACAATTTATTCTTATCTCCATGCTTAACAAACTCTTAAATAGAGACCGCAACTTTCTGCCCGAAAATATTGGAAAATACTTTAATATTTACCGCAATCAGCCAACACTAGAATAACGAAGTAAAGTTTCGTTCATATCAGTCATTGAAATTTTAGTCAACTTTTTACAATTTTTATGGAATTTTTTCATATTTTTAGGTCAACTTATTATTGCCCTACTCATTATCAAACTAATGAATAAAATAATCCATTTTCATTTCTAAGCATCGCTTGAGGACCTGAGGGGTGATTTTTTTTTCTACGGAAAGGAGATTTACATAAATAATTCACTTACGTTCTTTGAAGAGAAAAGGAATTTTTGTTTGTGGATTTCCGGCAGGAGTTTCTTAATCGCTCTGCCTTGATCGGAAAAGATGGACCTAACTTTAACCGGGTCGGTTCAACGAAATTGGATAGATTGTTAAATACTGCTAATCGACTTTTCTTTTTTTTTTGCCTCACAGATCCTGCGCACCAGTTAGAAGCAGCTTAAGTAAAGCTTATCATCAGCCCCAACTAATCGAAAAAATAGGGTGCCTATCTCATAAGGCACGAAATATTAGAAATCAATTTAATGATCATGCGTGTCTCGTGGCTATTGAAAAAGCTGACATTATTTTAATCAGACACCAAAGACTTCATCGGCGGATAACTTATGTTAAATGGTTATAAATTTTTAATAAAGATAAAAATACGAGTGAGGGGGGGAGGTCATCTGGTATATGAAAAGAGCAATTTACACGCTATTTATATATATATATATATATATATATATATATATATATATATATATATATATATATATATATATATATATATATATATATATATATATATATATATATATATATATATATATATATATATATATATATATATATATATATATATATATAATGTATATATATATATATATATATATATACTGGGTTTGATGGGGTAACGCTTTGAGTAAGGTAGAGCTACTATGCTTGGTAGCTTAATGGTAGAGCATCTGACCGGCAATCAGCAGACCCGAGTTCGAGTCCCAACCAGGAATTTCAAACTTTTTTCCCTGGCGTTATTTCTTTTTTCTCGGTAAAGGATTGCCTTCATTGTGCCGCCCTCTGCTCTCTTTGATTCTAGTGTTCTTCTAATGTCCCTTTATCTTACCTCTAAAAAAACTCCTGTTTCTTTTCTCATTGCTCATTCGCGTCAAATTTTTCTCTATATATATACAGTAATGTGTAAATTAGTTCGGACAGTACCAAATTTTTGGACTATTTCATAATATGTCTTAATTTTTGGCAACACTAATTAAGTGTTTTTCCCGTGCAGAATAGTGTACTGGTAACATCTGGCAACTGTTTTGTTGTGCCCTAGCTATACTAAGCCTGACAGTGCTACACCAGAGCTTTTCGTGGATGATTATTGCTGGGAACGTACTGCGTGGTGTACTTGGTTCTGCCGGAATATTACCCTTCCGATCATTATTAGACTACAAATTTACTATGGATATCACACCCAAGAAGCGTGCAAGTATTATAGCTCTTAGAAAACATGCTGGTTTTAGCATCAGACAAATTTCTGAGGAAATGAAGATAGCAAAGTCAACTGTTGGCGACATTGTGAAAAGAGCTGAAGCCACTAGTGAACATTCAACACTGCGATAAGGAAAATGTGGAAGAAAACGAAAGACAACACTTCACGATGACAAGGCTTTCATCAGGAATAGTGTAAAGTATGCCAAGAAAACCAGTAAAGGCCTCCAGAGAGATTTGTCCTTAGCCAGTATAAATGTATCTTCTTCAACCGTCCGGTGAAGGCTCATTGAAGTTGGCAGATTTGCTAGAAAACCGTTACGTAAACAGTTATTGACTTCTGCTATGAAGACAAAACGTCATCGCTAGGCACGTAAGTATGCTGGATGAAAGACAGCTGACTAGAAGAAAGTTATGTTTTCAGACGAATCGCATTTTGAAGTACATGGGCATAGGTCAGTGGTAGTAAGACGAAGCAAAGATGAATCACTTTAGCCAGGACACATTTAACAGGCGCCAAAATACCCACCTAAGAAGATGTTTTGGGGTTGTTTTAGCGCTAAAGGCCTAGGGCGGTTGTTACCATTGAGGGAATGATGAACATCGTTAAATATAAGGCAATCCTGCAGACTCACTTGCTTCCCGCGATGAAGAAAGACTTTCCTGATAGAGGCGGCATTTTCCAACAGGATCAAGCTCCGTGCCATACTTCCCAAATAATGCGCCCATTCTTCGAAAAAAGTGGACTTACCTTTATAGATTGGCCTGGGAATTCTCCTGACCTATACCCCATCGAGAATCTATGCGCTATAATTAAACGTAGGATCGAGAAAACCGACTGTTCGATGATGCAGAAGATGAATTGTGCTGTTATCAATGCCTGGTATCATAACGAAGAACTGGCAGAAATGTGTTCAAATTTGGTTGAATCTATGCCAGAGTGAGTGAAGCAGGTTCTACAAGCAAAGGGCGGTCATATTTCATATTAAATGTACCATTTATCTTATCATTGACGTATTTTTTTTCAAATATAAACAACAATTATCAAATAATTGTATTATTTCACCACTGTTCGAACTAATTTGAACACTACTGTATATATAGTGAGGAAGAAGAGGAAGATGCTTCTCTTCCGTGTGGATCAAAGTTCAGGATTCGAGTCCGTTTGAAGATATTCACCAAATAAGTTCATATTTGGATTTATAACCAAGTTGATAAAAATAACTTTATTTTTAACATGATGTTTAATAATAGGAATGGCTGGAGTCGGTGAGCTTAACTCCTTTTTTCCGTGAAGTGATTTAATCGATTCTGTGATTGTAGTAATGTCCTATAGTGTCCGATTATTTAGGTGGGAATAAAGCGTGCGTTTCTGGAGAAGGAGCTTTGTCTGAAGTGAATGTCCATTGATGTCTGTTCGAGAGAGAAAGAGAGAGCAGAGCAGATATTCTTAATCCTAAGAATTTATGGAAGAGAGATAAATGCTAAAAAAGGATTGATAATAAAGTCGGGAGAAAGTTTGCGAAAAATGTTTATGAGGTTCATGTTTAACTGTTTGGCGCTAAAATAACGATATAATACATAGCTATATCCTCCGAGCCACACTGATTTGAAAGAAAGATGTTTGATCAGAAGGGAATTAGGCAAATTCAATGGTCAGTTGAAATATTTAAGCCTCAGTAAAGATCGTATACGAGAGTGTGTGTATGTTTGTGTAAATAAATATATATATATATATATATATATATATATATATATATATATATATATATATATATATATATATATATATATATATATATATATATCAGAGGCGACTCCAGGTCATCAGCATCACTCGGGCTCATCACAGATTTCGCATAAGACATGTATAAAAGAAGGTAAGAGACGTAATGCACACCGCAGACTTATATGTTTACTGATAATTTAACAATAAGACAAATATAGTCTTAATATAAAAATTATTCATTTCATTTATACATGAACTCCAGTTGTATTGGTTTGATGGTGAACTCGTATAATATCCTGTCGTGCAGCTCGTTTTTCTTGTCTAAGTCGTTCAAGATGCTTTTCTCGATGGAAATACGAGCCATTGAAGACAGCCGTTCTTGAGACATTGTGCTTTTCAGGTATGATCGGATTCTATCCAACGTTGAGAAACTTCTCTCATTAGGGACTGATGTTTTACTTTTTATATCTAGCACTATGTCTCTCCATTTCTAAATTAAGGGTAAAAATAAAGCAACCCTGCAAAAGACAACTGATCTTTAAACAGACGCACATAATAAGAGCAATCAAATAACGACAGCGGCGAGAACAACAAAGATTAGCCAGAGACCAATCTGGCTGTCGCCTGTACTGCACTATTGACAAGCGATGCCAGTTAGTCTTTTACACCTACCAGACTCGTTCGAATTAGCCCGAGTTGCTGGATAATTTTTCGTTCCTTTAAGAATATTGTTGAAGGGAAACCTTTCATAAAAATCTATCGTTTCAAGAAAACGTTAAATTTTAATTAATTTTAATTCTTACGATTATAGATAACAACTCGTGCTGTAACTTCTGAGTCCGAGTCAAGCGCGTCTGAACGATGTCGAGAGAACGTCTGCTATGAATGATATTTTTTGACACAAGGCACCTCTAAGACGACCGCCAGACGCTGAACGAAAATATGCGACAAAGTTCAATAAAAGGAGCCCGAGTTATTTTCCTGCAATTACTTACTTGAAGTCAGTGTTGGCAGAAATTAAATCAGCTTGCAAATACACGTTCACTTTACTAAATTTATACTCGGGCTAAGCCCGAACAGCCTGAGTGCCGGAGTCACCACTAATATATATATATATATATATATATATATATATATATATATATATATATATATCCCACCTGCAAATCGAACATATTGACGAGAAATTATTTTAGTTCCTAGGGAATGTTGCTAGACAGCGAGATAGTCATAAATAGTGATTTTAACTTTTTCAAATGTTAATTTTAATGATGATAGAACTGATAACGAGGGAAAAAAGTGTCGATTTTTACTATCCGACGTGCAAGCAAAACATTCTTGATTTAACTTCATATTAACAGAGGAAGACATTTTTTTTGTCTCCTTCGGCGAACATCGGTGCAAAAGCGATCATACTGCTATTTATTCTAACACCAAGGAGCGCTTTTCAAATACAAGACGGAATTAATATTCCTAATTTTAGAAATGTAAATTGTGATGCCTTCCGTAAAAAAATAAGCCAACTCAAGGGAAGGGACCGTCTTCAATATGGGCACGTGTCAATCGTGTACGATTGACGGAGCCGGGAAGAGGAAGGAGAGCGACGACGGCGACGATACGAGGAGAGGGATGATCGATCCTCCCAAGGAGCAGCTGCTGCACTTCCTCCTCATCTCCGGAATCGCAAGATGGGAAGTACCACCCGACTCTAGGCATTTCGACAACTACAGCAATGAGGCCCAAAAGAACGGAGAACATCTTCACGAATCTGGCAGCTGCAGATGTTCTGGATCGCGTGAACCTCACTGACCGGATGGGTGTCTTCGTCGCTGGAGCCGTCGCATCGGCCCTTGGCCATAACTTGTCGAAGCTGACGCTACCACGAAGCTCCGTGTGGCGGTCTCGTTGCCTCGCGTGGACTGGTGCTGTAGCCCAGGGGGGGGGAGGGAAACTTCACATTTGACGGCCCTCTTCTTCTCCATTGGGGAGGCAAGCTGTTGCCCGATTTCACCGGCGAGGGACATTGATACACAGTTGATCGAGTTGCCGTGCTCGTGACGAGCCCTGAGAACTTCGAGAAGCTGCTCGGTGTTCCCAAATATATAGACATACGTACATATACGGGTGGGGGCCCCGCTGTTCCTCGTGCTACGGGCCCCGTAGCTCCTTAAACTGCCCCTGGGCCTACTTGTGTCTTACAATCGAAGTGGTTCTGACTCCATAAGTTTCTCGCAGGGGAATGCGCATTTAGGCTGGGTTTCCAAAGGTGTCTCAATAATCCTGGGTAAGGAAAAGTACTTCGAAAAAGAAGGCAGCGAAAAATATGTTTTATTTTTAGCTTGGGCCTACCAAAATGGGAGCAAGCGAAAACGTTCGAGTTCTACGCGGTTATATGTAAGTCTTTCGTTTTAAGGCTATATAGCGGAGTCTAAAGACAGTAGGATTCAAGGATGAGGGGATGGATTCGTAGGCCATGAATGGTCTTTTGCAGTCTTCTTCTTTTCTTATGTTCTTATGTTATGTAAAGGCAACAGGCTGATGACGAACGACTTGACTGATTCTCTCTCTCAACTTTTTTCTCTCTCCTGTGTGTGAGTTTTAATATATATGTGTGCCGTCTCCAAGGCGCGTGAGCTTTTTCATTTGACCTGGAGTGAGGCGGAGCGAAAGATCAGGAATGTTCGTCGGCTCCTTCGTTGGACTGATCTACAAGAATTATGTGCAACTATTGAACTTACACATTTTTCCACGTTTTGAGCCTCTTCCGTATCAGAGAGATCGCTTGCTTTTCACAGTTCTTTGGAAATTTTAACCGGCCAAAGAATACATTACCCTGTATTTGTTCAGCTTGTCCCTGTTATCTATTATTCAGACCTTTCCGTCTGGCGGCTGTTTCCTAGCATGTGTATGTTAGTGTGTGCCTGCGTGAAACTCTGCTGATCTGCTTGCTCTATACATATTTCCTTAATAAATATACAATTGTTATATATTATTTCTCTATTTTTCTTTGGTTTACTATCTATTAAATGTCACATTACTTCATTAATTCATGCGAGTACCCATTTACAGGATTCCATAGATCCACCGAGCTCCCATTTGTGTAGTTTCTTCGCTGGGCCTACCTATCCTGCAATTTGTGTACCATAGGCCTTCATTCCTTGCACTTCGAGTGCAACAGATGAATGCAAGAACTCCAGGGAAATAAGGCTGGCGGGTGTTGTAGGTAAAGTGTGTTGAAAAATTATGATTAGACGAATAAGAAGGATAAGTAAAGGATTGATAGAGGAGGGGGGGGGGCAACGGGGGCTTAAAGCGAATCTCTAGGTGTGGTGGTAAAGAAGTATTGGATTGAGAGCTGAAAGAACAAGGGATAAGTGGTGTAAAGTATCTAGTGGATGCATTGGTCTGGAGAAAGCTCATGGTCGTGTATGTTGAGAAGCAATATGGCAGGTGGTGAGAATGTATGATGCGAATGGTAACTTAATGCATGGTACGGTGTGTATTTATGTTGTATACAAAGGGACATGCGTTTGGGTGGGAGAACCGGAGTGGTTGGTTCGACATAGGGAGGGGTAGTGGTAGAGGAGTAAGACAAGGTTGTGTAATGTCGCCGTGGCTGTCTGTTGTATGAAAATGATGGAAAGGAGTGTGGGAGTGATGCTGAATGGTGAGCGATGATGGTATTTTAGTGTATGCTGATAAGCTGGAGGGGATGGCTGAGAGCGAGAGGGATTTGGAAATATTGATCTGAACTTATATATGGGCATATGCGAGGAGGGAGCTAAAAGTTAATGACGATAATAGTAAGCTAATGATACTTTGGGCTGAGAATATGTTGAGGTGCAGTGGTGGACGCGAGAATGGAAAAATGTATCACGATAACCGATAAATCGATAACGATAACCTTATCGGCGATAATTGATAATCGATAACTGGCGATAAGATAAATTTATCGCCCGATAAGGTGATAACCGATAAATCGATAACTCCAAAATTCCGATACTAGCGTTACCGATATTGATATTTTAAATAAGAAAAAACGATAAATCCAAATCTTAATTTTTATCTTTATCTTAAAAATCTTAGAAAAAAATTAGAAAAGTCTTAGAGAATTCTTTGAAAAAACTTCGGACCTACTTATTTCGGCCTCCAAGGCACACGCGGCTCGCCCCTGTGCTAAACTGGAACAAAAAAACCTGAAATTGTCGATTATCGCTAGTTTGGAACCAAAATACCGGCGATACCGATGAATCGATAATGCGGGAAAAAAATAACGCATAACCGATAACCCGATATCGTTATCGCGATAATTTATCGCGATAACGCCCACCTATGGTGAGGTGTAATATCCAAGTACATAGTGTCACACTGGAACAAGTGAGAAGTGTAAAGGTAGCTAAGATTCATCATGAATGATGGTGTTACGGATGAAGCAGATTGCAAGCTCAAGATTTTAAATGGTAATAAAGTGTCTGGGGCGCTAAGGGTACAAGTGTGGAATGTGCCAACTTTTGTTGAATGGGAGTGAGACTGGAAAGCAGCAGTGCAAATGTATGACGAATTGAGAGGGATGCTTGGTATTCGAAAGGTGTATGAAATGAGGAACGACTTGGTAAGAGGTGTTTATGGTGTGAACATGTAAGATAAATAGGTGTGAATAGACTTGTGAATATACCAAAGGAGGGGGGGGAGGGTCAGGGCGTGAGAAGGGGTGAAAGATTGCGTAAAAGGTGGGTTGATTGTGTGAATGAATGTGAGAGAGAAAAGGTTAACAGAGGAGAAATGGATGATATTGGGCATGATAGATGTACATTGAGGGTTTTTTGGCTTATGTACACTTTACTTCATCGCGATCAGGATCTTTCAGCCTTGAAAAAAGAGTGGTCTTGTGCTTAATAGGGCATAAAGAGGGTGGCAGGGTGGGTAGTTTCCATAGCGTCGAACTCAATTTGTGTGAAACTGATGAATGTTGAAGTTGAAGAACAAGGTTTCAGAAGACGTTGTTGGTGTGTAACAAATTTGCTAAAATCTTTCAGAAAATAACTGAAATATATGATTGTGATAAAGCCTTGACTTTGAAAGAGGCGTTTGGTTCGGTCTCCCATGAGAGACTTCTGGAAAAGCTTAGAGTGCACGGAATAGGAGGCAACCTGTCGCGTTATATCGAGAACTGGCTTACAAACTGTAGAGAGTGAAAGAGAGTGAATTGTCCGGTTGAGGTAAATTCATAGCAGTATGCCTCAAGGGCTACTTTTGGGTCCTGCATTAATAGTTATTTTTGTAAATGACTTAGATTTAAGATTACTAAGCAATATTGTCAAGTTTGCGAATGACGATAAATTAGGCCATATAGCGCAATACGACCCAGATCGAGAGGAAATATAGCAAAATCTACAAAGGTATTTAATCAGTCTGTTAAATGAGAAGTATATTTGAATCTTAATAAGTGCCAATTAATCCACATGTACTCTCGAAATGGAAACTCTGGTTATACGTTAGGCGGTCATCGATTAGAAAATTGTGAGAAGAACATGACCTCTGTGTATTAATTTTGAGCGATTTTAAATTTTTTAACTCCTTCATCCAAATAAATAAACAAACAATTAGAGCACTCGTTTTTCTTGACAGAAGTTTTGAATATAAGACTATAAAATAGTAGTTCCATTGATAAAATCAATTGTGCGTCACATTTGGAATAGGAAGCTGTGTTCTGGTCTCCTTATCTGCCAAAGGATATCCTTAGGTTGGAGAAAGTACAGCGAAGGACCACAAAGCTCATTCATGAGCTGTGAAAAAAACTCTATAAAAATCGCTCTTCGCTGTCAATTAATAAAAGTCTTCAAGATTCTGAAAAGCTACGATAATATAAACTTTTCATTGACTATTTGAACACGCTGAAAACAACGCGCGAACAAAATATTCATAAATTAAAATAGAAGCGTTAGCAGGTGAATATTGTGGAAAACATTTACACTTATAAAGTCATTTCAACTTGGAATTCACTTCGGGCAAATGTACTTCATAGTACGCCAATCTTGCATGGGTAAAAATAAACATCCATATTAAATCTTGCGCAATACTAACTTTAGATTAATGTGAAACTTGCTTGTCAACTCTAAAACACCCTCCAAATACATGCTTACCTAATCTTCTTCACACTTCCTACGACTCGCCAGAGAGCGGATCTAAGTCTTTGCTATTTTCGATTCTAGATTTCTATATTTTCCTATAACTCTTTTTCCTCAACGTATCAAGCTAAGTCGATGGGTGCAAAGAACGAAGCATTTTGAGGCAATAGGACTTGCTTCTACTGTTTTTTTTGTAATGTTTTATTTTTTTCTATTCTTTTCTCTTTTCTCCTTCGTCTTACTCCTTCTAATATTATTATTGTTGTCATATTAGTTATTATAGTATGAATAATATTTGCCATTTTTATAGCATAACAGTTGAACGGAGAGTGGTCTATTTGGAGCCAACCGTAGAACGCCATTTTCGGTTTTGTTGGAGCATCCCTCCGAAGTGCTCCTACAAAGTCAATAAAATAAGGATTAAGGAAAGACGTGAGGTAAGACTTTATCTCTCAGGCCTAATTGTGTTAGAGATAGTTACACAAAGGGAGGATGGAGTCAGGCAAAAAATGTGGTGTTTAGAAAGCCACTTAGGGTTAGTTCTCCGATAAAGTTGAACACGGGAGAGTTATACAGCAGGAGGGTTTTATAGGTTTAGAGGAAATTGGAGAATGCAGAGGAATAGGGTTTTATAAGGTTGAGTTAAATTAGGGGGACCAGGATATATATATATTGGGGAGGGGGGAGCGAGTAAGTTAGAGTTTACAAATATATAAGATTTTGTAGGGCTTGGGAATATTAGGAGCTACAGGAAATAGCGGTTTTTAGGGGGTTAGAGAAATTTGTCCCTACAAAGAGATATATTTTAACGTTTGGTGAAATCAGGGCCTACCTTATCAAATAGATCTCTTAATGTCAGCAAATTTAATTGATGTTTCTGAAGTGAGTTTTAGATTTACCAATTTTTGTTTTGGTTGGAAGCTATGGTTTAATCTGGGGTCCAGCCATGGGTTCATAGAACAGCAGTGAAATTGACCTCAATCACTCTTCCATTCGACAACTAATCATCCCTGATGTTGCTCATGTTCGCTAAGTCTAGGCTTAACATAATGTTTAAACCTCAAACCAGGATATTCCAATAATTTGCAAGCCTTAAGCAAGGATATTTTTCCAAATTTTATTATGGTATGATAAAAAAAAGATGTCTTCATAATCCACCACCTTAGGTTTAAGGTTTAGTGCTGACAACACCCCGATTACTTATATCTCAAGTATTATTTTTACTTTATCAAACTAAGGAACATCAAAATTGAATGAATCGGTAAACCTTAAGATCGGCGGCGCGACCGATGAGACGCAAAATATTTCTTCCCTGTTCCAATATGTTTCACATTTTTTTGAGTAAATTCAAGGGGACTGCTCGTGGAGGAAATATCACTGCGGGGGGACTCCCCCTACGATGATCCTGAGTTTTAATCAATTGAAAGGGGTCTGGGGGGCACAGCCCCCCAGTATATAATCATAATTGTTTATAGAATAATGTTCTAGCGTTTTTTTAACGTTTTTATTTAACCAAACGCGCATAGATATTCATGCGCGGGTGAACGAAACATAAACGCAACTTAGTGTCATTTCGGCTGAAAAAAAAAATACACTTTTTCGGGCACGCCGCCGATCTTCAGGTTTACCAATTAATCTTTGACTGGTCACTTTGTTTTGACTTTACATATTTTTCACTTGAATTCCTCAAGAAAACTTTATTAGTTTTTGTTTTTTGCGAGAATTGACAACAGCGGTTCAGATGAATAGTGAGCTTAAATTGCAAGTCCTTTTACTCTTGTTCATCCATGAGACCTCTTTGTTGAGACCAAGTGATCTTTATTCATCATTCACCATATTCTTTGATTGTGGGTGAAATGTTTGGTACACAAACAAGGTCAACGGACCTAAGTCGCGTGCTCTCAATTATTCTGACTTATGACCTTACGACCTTCAAAACTTTAAATAATTCCAGGACTAAACTTGAGAGGACCTTGGCAATTACATCATTCAAAAGACAATGTAAAACAACATAAAGCGTTCAAATTTTATTAGAATCGACCGAATAGTTATGATGTTATTGGCAAAAAAACTCATTGAAAAGTAAAATTGCTACCATCCAACCGAACAACCTACGCACAGACATACTTATAGAATCGAGCGCACGCGACTAAAAATGTACTCCCCAACCTTCCTGAGATTATTTCCAGAAATACTTTAAAGTGGCTGAAATGTTGTACCCATATTTCTTCACAGCCTATTTATTTTGCTTTCCACTAGTCCCATTTTAATACCAGAAGGATTTAGCAAGAAAAAAAATCACCATCATTGATTACAGCCAAAAGGCATAAAATTATTATTTAGGCTTTGAGGTCACGAGCGCAATGATAAGCGCTTCCTTGGCACGCTTCCGGGACGCCTAGGGCACTCTCCTATCAATGCTAAGCCAAGCCTGTAAGCCTTAAACCATCTATCCCCACCCTCCTAAAAGCTTTAATCTTAGAGATGTGAGATTTGTTTATTGGATACAGTCACTTCTTTGGCTTGCTCGATGTAGTGCCCCAAGGAAGCCTACCATTGATTGTTTATTGGATACAGTCACTTCTTTGGCTTGCTCGATGTAGTGCCCCAAGGAAGCCTACCATTGATATAGTAGCCGCATATCATGGCTGCATCCAGTACAGTTTAATTATGCAGTTTTTACTCTTTCTTTCACGTTAGTTTTCAACTTAAGTTCCACGACAGAAGTGGTGGGACTCACTAAGAGCGTGACTACAAGTACCTACTTATCCGTGTACATCGCACACACATACACTCTCACTCAAAGGGTGTATGTACACAGATACGCTGTCATTAGCTTGATACCTGAGGGATTTTGTGTGGTTTTGCGAATTATCTGACGTTTTTCTTAAAGGTTGAATGGATTATTTTATTTTTCCAAGTGGTAATAATTTAAGAAACTATTTTACAAATTTTCAACCAATGAAAAATAAGTTTCTCTCCTCTTTTCGAATTGTTACTTTCACAAGACAGGGCTTACGGTCTGTGAGACAAAAATATCTTTATTCTATTTTTATTGCCTTTTATTTAAAGGGAAATGTTTGTGGACCAGTACTGGTTGTAATGGTTTCAAACAATTATCAGAATCATTCAGAAGCAGAAAAGTAGCAGAACTCACATAAATAATACTCTTCAATTAAATATGCTGAGAAAACAAACGCTTTATCTGCACTTGATGCCGGTTAATGAATTAATTGATAAAAGAAACACACGATTTATCAAGAATTATTAATTGCTTACATTTGGGGGGGTTCACAGGAATTGCTTCTACGAGGGCACGATGCAAGTGAGCAATTTGTTAATAGGGGGAGGTGATTTTACTTTACATATGATCTATACAACTACTCTTGACAGTGAATGTACATAGTGATCATCTAAAAAAATAGTAAAGTTGAAAAATATACATCTAAAACAATTTAAAATGACCTTTTAGACTGCATGTATGAAAAAAAAGAGGAAATTTCTGAAACAAATTTTTTCTCTACAAGCAGACGAAACAATCAATGTATCAAGGCTGTTCACAGTTTGTAATCATATTGCGTTTTCTAAAAGACTGTCAACCTTTTTAAAAGTTTGTATCTTTTGTTCAAATTGAAGAGAGAACAGCGAGTGATGTGACTAATGTGCTGGTTAAAACCTGTAAAAAATTACAATTTCACAAGCAAACTTGTTGCGTAGGCTTACGACGGAGCGGCCGTCATGAAAGGAGTTGATAATGGTGTACATACGAGTATACATTTGAAATTATCTCCCGACGCTCATTACATTCATTGTTACCCACATAAGTTGAATTTGGTAATAAAAAAGTATGTTCTTCAAATAAAAGTATTAAGCTTTTTATTCAACTTTAAATAGCCTCGGTGTCTTCTTTGTAATGCCAGAATTCCTAATATACCTCAAACACCTTGAAATTTTCACTCTCGGATTGTTGCCAGCATTAAAGACAAAACAAATGAGCTAAGAGAATGTTGCACAAGAAATCAGGACGATGATGGCTGGGATGAGAAAAGCATATGCGAATTCACTTGGTTCAAATGAGCAATTGAAGGAAAGTGTTTAATTTTTGGTTGCCATTTTTTATGTTGCGCTTAAACATGCCGACGACATATTATAGAATGGTTTGCAAGCAAAAATTCTAATGGTGTTACTGCTGTGCAAGCAATAAAGGACTGAATCATCTATGAGTCAATTGCAAAATGACGTCGGTGAGATCATCTCCAAATCGGATGAAGATTACAATCCAATCCAAACACAAGACGGAAAAAAGAGACGATATATATATATATATATATATATATATATATATATATATATATATATATATATATATATATATATATATATATATATATATATATATATATATATGGGTACCAAAGTTCTGCTTACTTCCCCGGGACCCAACGTCTTCTTCGTCTTCTACCAACACACCTTCTTATATCTTTATCTCTCTCTCTCTCTCTCTCTCTCTCTCTCTCTCTCTCTCTCTCTCTCTCTCTCTCTTTCCCTCTTGCTACCTTTCTTTCTCTCTCTTCATCCATTTAATAACAATAATAATGATATTAATACAAATATAAAAACACATCCACACATACATTCTTACATGAGGACGTCATCGCACCAGACTCACCCCCACCCGCGCTTTCTAACCTCCCCGTTAATTCAGACATACACACACGAGCATATACGAGCGGATTACACACACACACACACACACACACATATATATATATATATATATATATATATATATATATATATATATATATATATATATATATATATATATACACTCTCTTTCTCTCTCATAACGAAAATAGAGGGAGAGGTGACGCCCCCTTGTCGCGGGAAGAGAGCTTGTGTGGACCTTGGACTTTTCGAGCTATGTCGGCGGGGGTACCTCTTCTTTGTACCCCTGGTAGGGCTTCCCGTGTCGATTTGGTCGGAAACGAGGTTCCAGACTAAGTGCGTCATTCCTTCCTTTTTCTACTCTATCCCTCTCCTTTTTTACTTTTATCCTATCTCCTACTCATACAAAAAGAAAAAAAACAAAAAAAAGCCTACTCCTATCGTGTCACTTTTTCCCTTTCTTCCTCTATCTACCTATAAGGACCTGGCAGCTACCTCATGCGTCAGAAGAGAGGCTTTGGAACCTCTATAAACAACGCCAATCGACGCTCACTGGTTGCGAGAGACTAGGACTAGAGGTGTCCTAGGCGTTGGGGCACGATGAATGGGATGAGGGTAGTGCCCCGTTAACCCCTTTCCTGGTGCGTAATTATTGACCGTTCCCAGTGCCCGTTGACGGGTGCTTATGGTAGCATTGGTGCGAGGTGACGGCTCTTTGTTCCCATGTTGGTTGCCAGGCCAATAAAAAGCCTTGGGTCGAGTTCCTTGGTGTGGCGGGATATCCATTGAACGCTACTCCGAGATCCTGGCCGTTGTGAAGGGAACTAGTAGGAGTTTAGTAAGGGGCGTGCTTCGTTGTTGTTCACCTGGTGAGAAATCGATGGCCCTTCGGGGACCGTCAGTGCTGCTTGGTTGGGAGCCACGGCACGCCGAGGTTTGACGACTCGGTCGGACGAACAGCAGCACATGGAGCGTGCCTTCTGAAAGATCCGAAACCTCTCCGATCGATAGGCGGGAGCGACTCACGCGGGGAGAACTCACCAACCCCCCTTTTTTATCATTGATTGGTCACGAGTTTTCAGAGAGAGAGAAAGCGCTCAAAATGAACGGCAAAAAAGGACCCGTTCGTCTCAAACACAACTGTGCAATATGCTAGTTAGAAAAGTGGTGCGTTGACTTTCCGGAGGGCTGCTACTCAAAATGCAGCCCTGAAAGTATCTGCACTACTTGCATATTGACGCGAGAGGTGGAGAAATTAAAAGAACTCTATAGAGCCTCAGAGGAGAGAGCTAAGGTCCTTGAGGAAAAGTTGGAGAAGCTCGAAGCCCTTAACGTAGCTCAGGTTCGATGCCTAGAAGAGGAGCCGCCCACTGACGTGTCGGAATCCCCTGGTAATGAAGCGGACATTCCGGCATCATCTGAGGCTAAGCTAGCTGAGGCGAGAGAAAAGGAGAAAAAGAAGAAAGGAAAAACAAAGAAAAAAAAGAAAAAGAAAATAGTTGAAACAAAAGTAGAACCAAAAATAGAAGAAAAACAGATAAACAAGAAGAAAAAGAAAGATAAGAATGTGGAGAGTAAAGAGGAAAAGGGAAGGCCTCTTCCACAAGGGAAGACCCCGTCTTCAGAGGCCAAGTTTCCGAAGGTCACCTTCATTGGTGACTCGCAAACACGGGATCTGCAGCCGCTGCTAGCGGCCCGCCTTCGCACTAGCATGAAGGTAAGCTGCCTGTATGGACGGGGTAACCACAACATCAGAGTAGAGGCAGAGAAAGCTCAGATTTCTGAAAATTCAGTTGTTGTTCTGATGGTGAGCGGCAACGACCTCTACCTCAGAGGGGATAAGGTTGGCCTCAGTGGTAAGACCATCCAAACAGTGATGGGAGCCGTGGACAACATAGGGCTTAAAACTTGCAAACGTGTGGTGGTTGGGATGCTTCCGAGAAGAGGTCCAACCCGAACCGCTCACGAAAGAAACGTCGCAGTGAACAGAAGGTTGGCGGATCTCTGCACGGCAGAAGGAGTCTTCTTCGTGGACCCCTATCGTACCTTTATCGGTAGAGACGACCTCTACCAAAGGGACGGGGTACATCTCTCCTTTAAAGGGAAGGCCTTTCACGCCAACCTAATTCAAGATGTCGTGGAAAGCACCCAAATGAGCGTTCAAAACAGAGCGAAAGCGGACGTGCGCCAGCATGCCCGTGTCACTCCTGGAACGACCTTCTCGGAGGTCGTCAAAAGGGGTGTGACCACGAAAACAGAGAAGCCAGGAAACGGAAGAGCGGAGGGAGTCCTACACTAGGGGACTCCCTCAAAGTTCTTCTGTTCAATGCGAGGTCAATCATGAATAAGTTTCTTGAGCTCCGTGGCCTCGTAGTAACAGAGGAACCTGAGATGGTGGCCATAACAGAGTCGTGGATAAAAACCTCAAGCCGAGATTTTGAAGGTGAATTCACGATTCCCGGTTACCAGCTCTTCCTGAAAGATAGGCCAGACAGAGAGGGTGGCGGTGTGATGTTGTATGTCAAGGATACTCTCAACTCGACGGATTGCAACATCGTATCCGACCAGGAACTACTAGGTGTTGACCTAGAGATAGGTCCTGCCGAATACAGGACCCTGGTGCTTTATAGACCTCCTGCCCAACTCGTTGAAAAGGACAGAGATCTGTACCAGCTACTAGGAGAACTTGTCGAAGACAGAGTGTGTATCGTCATGGGTGATTTCAACACACAAGTTGACTGGAAAACCAGAGAACCCTGTGTCGAGAACGGACTACTCCTGGAGTTCACGAACAACGAGTTCCTAACTCAATGGGTGAGAGAGCCAATGAGAGGAGACAATATCCTCGACTTGGTTTTCACCTCTGAGGATGACATCGTTGAGGACCTCTCTGTTGGCGAAGAGCTCGGTGGCAGTGACCACCAACTAATTAGATTTGTAGTCAAAGTCCCCAAGGCAGAGCCTGCAACTAGTAAATTAAGGAAACTCAATTTGAGAAGAGCAGACTTTGCAGGTCTACGCGCGGAACTGACTGACGCGAGGCTAGAAGAGTGCGATGCTGTTGAAGACTCTTGGAACAGTTTCAAAACGGCATTCATGAGTCTTCAATCGCGTTTTATCCCTCTGAAATGCCCCCGTCGGTCCTCTGTTCAACCAAAGTGGTTTAATCGAGAAATCGGGCAACTGCTTAGGGAGAAGAGAAATGTGTACCGGCAATCGAAGATCTCAGGTGACTTTGACGAATACCGGAGGCTAGCCAGGAGAGTGAAGTCCAGTATAAGGGTGGCTAAGCGGTCTGAGGAACTCCGAGTAGCGAGACTCTGTAAAGAGAATCCCAAGGAGTTTTTTGGATATGTGAACAGCCGTAAACCAATCCGTCGAAGGATTGGCCCTTTGAGGAATGAGGAGGGGACATTAAAGCATTCAGATGCAGAAAATGCTAACCTCGTCAACGACTACTTCTCTTCAGTGTTTACTGAAGAGTGTGGTCCCATTCCCCAGCCGACGGATTCCTACTCGGGGGAAAAGCTGGAGGCAATGGACTTCACCGAAGGAGAAATAAAGAAAAAGATCGCTGACCTAAAGACGAATAAGTCCCCTGGACCGGACGGGTTTCTACCTAAAGTGTTGAAGGAAGTGTGCGATGAAGTATCACGACATCTGTGCGCTATCTTTAACATGTCAATCCGGACCAAATGCGTTCCTAGAGACTGGCGTGAGGCGGAGGTGACTCGTATCTTCCGGAAAGGAGACCGTAGCCAACCGTCGAACTACCGACCTATCAGTCTGACTTCGATAGTCGGTAAACTCATGGAAAGCATGATGGTGGACAAAGTGACGTCGTATTTAGAGTCAAACCTGCTACTGAGGAGTTCCCAGCACGGCTTCTGAAGGCAACGGTCATGCCTGACGAACCTTATGGAATTCTTCCGCTTCGTTTTCAGTGAGCACGATCGGGACAAGGTGGTGGATGTGGTCTACCTAGACTTTCAGAAAGCCTTTGATAAGGTACCACACCGCCGCCTTCTCCGGAAAGTGCAAGGGCTTGGCATAGACGGAAAGGTAGCCGGCTGGATCGAGAACTGGCTAAGTGGCAGACGGCAACGGGTGGTGGTGAATGGACAGTCTTCTGAGTGGGTGCCCGTTACTAGCGGGGTGCCTCAAGGTTCTGTCCTGGGACCACTACTATTTATCATCTACGTCAACGACATGGACGGTGACATGGTTGCCAAGATTTCCAAATTTGCCGACGATACCAAGCTTAGTATGAACGTTGCAAAGGATGGAAATACTGCCCGCCCGCAGGAAGATCTTGGGAAGATTGGACAGTGGTCGGACACGTGGCAAATGCCTTTTAACGTGAGGAAATGCAAAGTGATGCATATCGGCCACAGAAACCCCCAATCTCAGTATATCCTTAAGGGCACTGCTATGGAATCCACCGACACTGAGAAGGACTTGGGTGTAACAATCACTAGTGGCTTCAAGTTCTCGAAACAGTGCATCGAGGCGGAGAAAAAGGCCCAAAGGATGCTAGTCTATATTAAGCGCCAGTTTGGTTATCGGAACCAGGAGATTGTACTGTGCCTGTACAACTCACTTGTCCGACCGCACCTGGAGTATGCTGTACAATTTTGGAGTCCTTCATTGCGAAAGGACATCGCGAGATTGGAACGCGTACAAGCTAGGGCAACCAAACTGATTCCCTCTATCCGACATAAAAGTTATGAGGATAGACTAAGGGAGTTAGATCTGTTCTCGCTGGAAACCCGTAGACTGCGTGGTCAGCTCATCGAAGTCTTCAAAATACTTCGAGGGTTCGACAATGTTGACTACCGGGATATTTTCACACTGAGTGAGAACAGAACGCGCAATCACGGCTTCAAACTTGAACTGAAGCGTTACAACCACAATCTGTGTGGAAACTTTTTCACCTACAGTATCTGCGGTAAGTGGAACGCACTTCCAGTGGAAGTTGTCAACAGTGAATCTGTTGACCAGTTCAAGTCAAGACTAGACAAAGTCTTGAAAAGTGGCCGTTTAGGGACGCAAAACAATTGAGCAGCCATGTGCCCGCTCGATTGCTAGTCCAAAGGTACCCTCTTTGAATGGACCGTAAGGTCTCCTAGGGTACTTACTTTCCTTATTACTCCTTGTTACTCTCTCTCTCTCTCTCTCTCTCTCTCTCTCTCTCTCTCTCTCTACCCTTCTCTCTTTTTTCGCTTGTTCTCTTTTAATCTCTACCTCGAAAATGGCTCATTCTTCCTCTTCTGGCTATTCCATTGCCATCATTACGGTCGTTATTCGTTCTCTTCTTTTCCTGACTGTTTTCTTTGTTGAAAAATACATTATGTATTTACGGCTCACTGAACAGATTATCTAAAAAAAATGTAACTATTACCATTGACACTCTGTATTTAAGCCGTGTATCGCAAAGTTTTGCTCCTACAAACATAAGTTATAATGGTAATGACCCGACATGGCGACATTCGTTCGGTCAGGCGGTTATATCAATGCGCCGATACGGGTAAACCCATCTTGTGTTATATCTCTGCATCTTGAAGGGTATATTGCAGCATATAGGCGGTGGCTTCCTTCCAAGTAGTCGTCCAGAATAATGGTTAGGTCTGATAAAATGCGTTGCTCTTCTGGGCTAAAAAAGATGCCCCGATAAACACAGCAACGCTGATTACTGGGGGGTTTTACATGCCTAATCCCCATGACGAGTTGTTAGAGATGGTTTCTGATAAAAAATCCGCATGACTTTCCAGGATTAATTAAATCATTGTTACTTGAGTATAAAAAATGTGAAAATACATGTATGAAATTGGAGTTTTATAGGGTATTCTTAATTAACAAGCCGTATAACAAATTTTAATAATTCTTAATAAACTTAAATACGTCATATAGGTCAATCGGATCAGTTTTCCTTAAAATGTTCACTCATCTCTTGCTGTTGTAGTGTGTAGGTTCCAAGGTAGTAATATAGCTTATGAGTGAACCTGGGTGTATATATTCGTTAGTGTTTGCTTGAAGGGGGTAAAATAGGGTAGGGGTAGCAAAACTCCAGGACTCATGGGAGGGAGGGATTAGTCTGGTGCGATGATGTCATCATGTAATTATGTTGAGGTGTATATGTATAGTATAGCCGCAATTAAGAGAAAGGGAGAAAGGTAGTAAGGACATATGGGCTAGAAATGTGTAGAATATATATATATATATATATATATATATATATAAGGATAATTTTTTACTTCGGTACTCAACACGTACCTGCGCGGACAATCGTGAAAAAAAGTTATAATTAGGTTTATCGCTAATCCCTCTTATTCCCTTGGTACCGCATCAAAGAGGCCGGGTCTGTGTACCGCCTTTGAATGAGTATACGTCTGGTCGTACGTATATAGATACTTATGTATACTCACGCTCTGAATAAGACCCACCACTAATTATGACAATATTACTTGCGGTGATTTTCGTTTTCTCCATGGTTCAAATTACTTTTCTGAGTAAACTTAGAAATAAATTATGCAGTTACAGCAAAGAACTAACTATTCTCGATCCCAGAAAAGAAATTTGGCAAACCTGTAACATTGAACAGTACTTCTGTTTGTTACTTTGTGGGTAAGAACCTGCTACTTCAACAATCTATCAACTGATCTAAATAAATGTTAATACTAATAGAGACCATACATACGACTATATAAATACTTAGCTAATTCAAGTAAAATTTGTTAAACTCTTTAAAGAATTGGAATGTTCAACAACACTAAGTTTTATTAGGGAGATATAACACAAACATTTTCAATGGAATTTAAAAACTATCATATTAAAAACTAGGACATTCGGAGTCAATTTAAAGACAACCGGAACAAATTAATAAACCCTGCCCCTCAAACCGAGACAGTCTTGACCAAATCGGGAAGTATGGTAGGCCTGGCTAAAGGTGCATACACACTGCGCTGATGACACGTGTTAACACGCCATATGACGTGTTAACACGTGTTAGCAAAAAATCTGGAACATGCGTTCTCATAAGGAAGTTCACACTGGTCTGATATGTCGCGTAACACGTCAGCTGACGTGTTACGCGACATATCACGTGTTAACACGCATCAGATGAAAATCAAAACTCCCAGATATTCGTCAGAAGGAAATCTGCGTCAGATAGGTGTAGTAGGCACATATTATTGTATAGTGTTTTAATATTATTGTATGTTTTGAAGTATTCTATAGTGTTTCGATATTATTGTATATTTTGAAATTATTCTAGTGTTTCGATTTTATTCAACGGGTACTATTGTATGGTGACAAATTGATAAAATAAAGTAAAAGTGTTTTCGTTATGGAGGAACAGTTAATAGAATATGTTAGAGGATACGATCACTTATTTAATCCACAAAACAAGGATTATAGGGACCTGAAGGCCAGAAGAGAAGCTTGGGAGGAAATCAGCGAACGAATTGGTATTTCAGGTAAATTAACATTATATTTATTTTATTTATTGAATACAATATATAAAGAATACAGTTCGGTAGCAGTTTCAAATAGCTTTTTAAGCAGTAGTATACTAATTTCATTTGCTCGCTTGTTTGTTGAGAATTTTCTATTTTTAAAGGTCACAATAATTCACCGTTGAATTCCTTTCTGGTTAATGTGTATTCCTGCCTTTACGAATAGCGTCCCACTGCCATGGGCATTTTAAAGCTCCTTCTTGTGTGACAAAATGCTTCTTGAAACTTTCTCGTACTGCAGCAGCTTCTCGCACATGATTTCTTCTGACTGATTGTAGATCTCCTAATGCCTGAATTTCTGTCTCGGATGCCTGAATACCTTCTTCGAAATTCGTATTCCTGGAAACACGAAGCATGTTGTGAAGGCAGCAGGAAGCCAGTACAATTGAATCAACTGTTTCTGGTTGAACTTCAAGTGGTTTCAGGAAAACCCTCCACCGCCCAGCAAGAATGCCAAAGGCGTTTTCCACAACTCGCCTTGCTCTCGACAACCTATAATTAAAAATCTTTTCTTCATCTCCATTGATTGAATTTTTAGCGATAGGTCGCATAATGTACGTTTTAAGAGGAAACGCTTCATCTGCTACCATGACAAAGTCACATGGATCACCAGAAGCGTCATGTTTTTCAGCTTTAGGAAAGTTAAGCAGATTTTTGGCACATTTTTTACCAAAATTAGACCTTTCAAATGTTCCACCATCACTATTCCTTCCAAAAGCTCCTACATCAATCATAATAAATTTATAATTGGCATCTACCAATGCCAGCAAGACAATGGAATGATTTCCTTTATAGTTGTGGTAAGAGGATCCCCCATTGTAAGGGCATCGCATTTGAATGTGTTTACCATCCATTGCTCCTAAGCAATGTGGAAACCCCCATATCTCTTCAAAATCTTTCGCAATTTCTTTCCACTTTATTTGTTCTGGCTCTGGAATATGAATAGATTTAAGTGATTCCCAAATAGCTTGGCAACATTCTTTCACTATTTGTCCAGCCGTACTGAAGCCCATTCGAAAGGAGAATCCAAGTGATCTGTATGAATTTCCTGTCGCCAAATACCTGAAAAAGATAAAATAAAAAAATGAAGCTTCCTTTCTTATAACAATAATTATCATAATAATAAAATATGAATATTTTTAATTTCGTTATTAATCATAAAGTTATCTTTTGCAGCTGACGCATGCAAAGACACATGGACAAAACTTCGGAATGCTTATACAAATGCCAGAAAGAGAAGGAACACAAAATCTGGTCAAGCAGCTAAGAATGTTCCTAAGTGGAAATATGAAGACCAAATGTCATTTTTTATCTCAACATTGGAACCACGAAGGTATGTATGATAAATCATTTAAACACACTAATTTCACGTGAAATTTAATCATTCTTTTAATGTCCTTTGCTGCAGTGGTTGGAGGAAAGCCCCAAAGTTGAAAACAATTTGTGCTTTTACATACTTTTATTAATTGTTTTTTTTATTTTTCTATTGTTTCAGTACCCATGGCAATGTGGAACCACTTTGTCCAAGTGTTGATGATGTGTCTAATGCGGTCATCAATGAAACTACTGAAGAGGACTTAAACAGAAGCCAAGTAGACAAAAATGCAGCATCAGAGAAGGGTGCCGATGACAATGGTAATCAAGAAACTACAATTGAAGATCGTACATCAACTCCCAAACCAAAGTATAGGAAAAGGCAGACGGTGGATTCATCCATGAGTGAAATAGTAAACATCATGAAGAATAACAGCCGTATGCGGGCCCAAACTCTTCAACTTTCAGAAGGCCACAAAACGGATAGAGACGAAACGGAAATGTTCTTTTCAAGTATTGCCAGCTCTGTTAAAAAACTTAGTGCCATTGAACAAGCCAGAATAAAGATGGAAATAAGCAATATGGTGTTCAAGGCCCAGATTCGGGAGATGGAGCAGCAAAACCTTTATCAAAACACTGCATCTGGCCCCTTTCATCCGCCCGTAGTACCAATCCCATCACCCTCTCCCACATCCTCCATTACATCCTTTGGTGAATCAAACCCCAATTGCTATTCTACCTCGAGTACAGCACCTTCTACCCCTTTACCCGAAATGGAACATTCTACATGTCCTACAGGAATGGCCACACCATATTTTTCTATGTAATATCTTACATATTTATGTGGTTCATGTACCTAATTAGCTGAAAATAAAATTAAGACATCATTGTGCAAGTTTTACTCACCTCAAGCATACAGCAAGTCTCTCTTCTGCTGGTATACATTTCCTTAGTTGAGTGTTGGATTTTGTAATTGCTGGTTTTATAATGTGTAAAAGGTTGTAGAACTCTTCTTTTGTCATCCTAAAGTACATAACAAAACGATCTTCCTCTGACAGTAGTTGAGGAAATAGGTGATGAAACTCACCTAAACTTTCCCTTTTGGCGTTTATAACATTTGTTTGAGTTTTTTTTCCAGAAGTAACAAGCGCTATAGCTATTGCTACTAACTGCTCCTCTTCTTCATCGAGTTCATTTAACATATTATGATTCATTTTCAATATCTGCAACACAAAATTAGAGGATAAAAAAGAAAGAACGTGCTCACTCCACAAAAAATCAAATCTTTCTGACGTAACATGCATCAGATAAATGAAAACGTTGTTGTGTTATATGATGCAATCTGTTGCTTTGTGTTAACACGTCATATGGCTTGTTAACACGTGTCATCAGCGCAGTGTGTATGCACCTTAAGACTCGTAACTGATCTTTACGGATGAGTTGACTTATGTAGGCTTCATCGCGGTGCTGATCCAGTATGCAGTCTACCATGGAGTTGCGGTCTAAGAGCGAGCGCGATTTCATTGGCTAGTGAGTGGGCCGATGCATAGGTTTAAGTTAGCTTCCTATTTTTTTATTAGTTGTTGATGTAAAACAATACGAAGATCTAAGCGTCATAGAAACAACTAGTCCCAAAATAGGAAGTTCAATTAAACATATAGGTCGGTTCACTCACTTGTCAACGACGTCACGTTTGCACGTAGACCACTTACTGTACCAGCACCTCCTCGCCTATGGTGATGTTTAGACCTCTGCATTCCACGTGTCACTTAGTTTAGGCTAGGGTTGGGCCATTTCGCTCTCGTCCCCTACGGTGGTTTTTATATCGTTGTCTTTCACTTAAATTGGCTTAGGCAGTAATTTCTATATTTTTGGAACTCATCTCCTAATTAATTACTTTAGATCTGTGTTAGGCCTTTTCGGTCTCCTCGCTTATAGTGATTTTTAGATCATCAAGCTATAGTCAAACTATTTCGGTTCTGACTATAGTGATTTTAGAACTTTGTACTCTAAGCGCTAATTAATTTAGACTAGGGTTAGTTTTTTTTCGGTCTCCTTGCCTGCGGTGATTAATAGATCTTTGAATGTAAATTAGTTTAGGCTAGGGTTAAGCTATTTCGATCTACTTGCCTAAGATGATTTTTTTTGTCTATTTATGTCGCATGAAATATTAGTTTAGGCAAGGGTTAGGTTGGGTAACGATATTTAAATATCTAAATTAATATAATAAATCTAAACTATTATCATCTTGAGTGCGAGCCCTTAAAAATCATAAAGGGCGAGAAGACCCTTAAAAATTATTAGGACATTGTAAAGATAAGCAGTATTTGAGTACATGAGGGAAATTTAGCTATTCTACATAGTTTATTTTTGTGGTTCTACAATATGAGTCAAATAAATTAGATTAGAAGAGAAAGAAACAAGCAAAACATTTTTTTATGCTCTCTGCGAACATTTATTGTTCAATATCAATCAACCAATTTTTCATTAAATTATTTTTACTTTAATAATGTTATCCTATTGTCATATTGTGTCTTTTTCGGAACAAGCCCGGCAACGAAATAGGCGTTCTAGGCTATCGCGAGGTTAAAGTTAGGCTATGGCTTTTGAGGCTCGTATTGTGAGTACAGGTTAGATTAAGTTAGGTTAGGTTAGGTGAGACTATGTTGGGTTGGGTTAGGTTTGGTTAGAATAGGTTTAATTTTGGAGCAACGAACTGGCGTAAACTTCTCGCAGAAAGTTTTTTCAATCAGTTATGGCTTCTGTTGACATTTTAAGCTCTTTAACACACAAAAAAACAATAGTTGTCACCATTTGCACCACGGGTGAATGAAATAAACCATTGTCTCAAAAGATAATTTTGACTCTGGTAACCGAGTGTCTTTTCGCAATCCAACACCGGAATTGCATTCACGCTTATTACAGCGAAGATGCTAATGAAAGTTTCATAATACATTTTTGCAAAGATGCTGTCCTAACCTAACTTAACATATCTTTAGCCTAACCTTAAACACGCGATAGCCTCGAAAGCTTAATTCACGGCAGGGCCTGTTTCGAAAAAGACCCGACACCAGTCATTTCTATGCCGTTTAAATATACGCTATAGGCAGTGGCGGCTCGTAGCTAAAATTAGTGGGGGTGCTGCATCAGAAATTTTTTAGCATTGTTTTAATATCGTGTAAAAGGAAATAGAAAATTTATAGATAAACTTGATAAAATCCTAAACAGAACAAAATCAAACACTTTTGACCTATAATAGCCTAAATTGTAACAGTTCAAGCTTCACCTATTCATTTAAAAACGAAATCCATTCTTCTTGTTTTAATTTGCGCTTAAAGATTAAATATTTTCTCCTTGATCTCTGGGTGACTACTGAGGAATTTTTTCTCCATTGAAAGAACTGCAAGTGCATTTAGTCTTTCAGGATTCATAGGTCTCCTTAGAAAAGTTATTATTCTTTTCAGTGTTGAAAAGCAGCGTTCTGCCTCTGATGTAGTCATGGGAATTTTCAAGAGGATTTTTATCAGTTTCTTAATTTCACTAGCAACATCATCTAGATTATTTTCTAAGATAAATTTCAGCAACTCAATTAATTAATTAATAAAATTCCCTGAAAAAAATGAATTAAATACTAAACTTTATCACATTCAAGAATATAAACACAACACACGCGGATTCAAAAGAAACACTACCTTCCACCAGCACATCAGGGTCGGCACTGCGTGAGCATGTGCCAAACAGCCAAACACCGCGTCGCTGGAACTGTGAAGCGTACAGTTCTTTCTATAGAAGGATTATATAATGTACAAGTATAAAGAAAGAATTACAGAAAAAAAGACTCATTATATCGAATGTTATCGATAATATCGAGTGGAAATGAGGGGTGCCTCTGTTCCTCTGTGCCTATATATACACGAGCTGCCACTGACTATAGATATTCAATAACTTAATTTTCCTTATCTCCTACACATAAACAGCTCTGGCGGTGCCTTATTTTGGGTTTTGCTGATCTTCCAACGACCAAGAATTATTATTTTGTCTGTTCACTTTTTTTCTTTCCGTACTAAGCGATAATCATGTGGATCATTTTTTGCTTTTTCACAGAACCGCAGCGTGCCTGCTTGGGTACCGTCATGTTGCCATGGTTACCAACTACTAGAAGAAGCCCAGGATGTGAGGTCGTTTCCAAGCTGCCAACCAGAGTGCGGCGGTTTGTGTGGTAGCTACGGAATATGCGTCGAACCTCACCAGTGTATATGCATTTCCGGGCGCAAAGGGAACTCCTGCTCTATAAGTTCGTTACTCGCCATTCTAACTTCCAACAAACACCTCTAGAGTTACAATAAGCCTGCTACAGTGCTCAAACCCAAAGTTGCCAAAGACCCCGGGAGATCGCTTAAATCCAGTGTTCAATAGTCACAGCTATTGCTCAAATATAGGGTTCCCAGATGCCTATAGCAACGCTAAAACTCAAAGTGAGAAATATCTTGGGCGGCACTTGAATTCAGATTGTCAGATTCCCTTGGCAGCTAATAAATCCATAATTGGAATATATTAACGGTAATGTTAAAATCCAGAGTTTCTAAAAGCCCCCATTAGTGCTTAAAATCCCCTAGATAGCGTTGTCATAAGTCTCCGGTGGCGCTAAAATCAAAGTTCCCATCGATCAAATTCAGAGCTGTCAAATGCTGACGGAAAGCCCGCAAATCCAGGGCTGCCAGATGGTTTTGAGCATTTTTAGTCACAGGCTAGGGAAAAATTAGCATAGGTGGGCACGATAACGAAAAAATGTATCACGATAACCGATAAATCGAAAACGCTAACCTTATCGGCGATAACCGATAAATCCAAAATTATAAACACTATTGATTATTGACTATATATAGCGTTATTTTAAAATACAAGAGTAAGAATATCTGAATACTGTTTCTTAGTTTCTTACCTGGTGAGGCTCTCCTTCATCTCCTTATAGGTTTTGAGGATCCTCCTCCCAGCTCGGACCTACCTATTTCTGCCTCCAAGGCACGCGCGGCTCGCCCCTGTGCTAAACTGGAACCAAAAACTGAAATTATCGATTATCGCTAGTTTGGAACCAAAAGTATCGGCGATACCGCTGAATCGATAACGCGGAAAAAATCGGATAACCGATAACCCGATATCGTTATCGCGATAACGCACATCTAAGAAAATTAGCCACAATTAGCCAAATGATATAGTACATCAGTATTGTTACGATAAAAGGTGAAGTAAAAAAAATAATTATAAATAAATGACACCTACCTTTATTTAATTAAAAGTATTGTGAAACAATGATATCAAACTACTCAGCTTCCTTTATCTTTTCAATAGTTCTGCCGCTTCCTGATTCCCCTCCTATACTTTGGGTTTGGCTTTGGCTACAACTTTGCAAATACATCTCACTTGTAAGAAAAATTTAGCATTTTTTTTCTGTGACATTAAAGTTTTGACAGTATTTATTATTTAATTCTACATGAGATTTGAGCGTTAAAATGGAATAGATTGTGAGATGGATTTAGAGGACTTTAAACATTTTTCCTTACTCTTATGCGCTGCTGACTTTTCATGCATCCCTAAATTATGTTTTTGAAACTGAGATATTGTACAAAGACATAATTTGCCAAGACATGTATTTTCTTTAAGCATCAACCATAGATGCTCTGCTTCTCATGTTTTCTATTGCTACTCATTATAGGCAAAAATTCATTGTTTTTTATTTCGAAATATACGACGCAAAGTTTAGTGAATTGCAACGAACCGCCGAAATGAATTAATAATCAGAGTGAGTCAGAATTGCTCACGTAACACGTTTATAAGAAATGCAGTGGTGCCATTCTAAATAACTAGGAGCAAACTGTTAGCAGTATTAACTCAAAAACCATCAATAGAAATGGCAACTCTGCAGCTGGATTTTTACCAATGGCCGAAATTTTTTTCTCAGGTTGAGACTTGAGGTTACGTACTTAACAAACTCAACATGTAAGCTACATGAAAAACTTGTTCAATTTGTATCGGAGGGGAGATTTTATGTAAATGATTATTGCAATTTTTAAGTGATTTTTATATTAATATTAAAACGAACAGAAATTAGCCACAATTAGCCAAATAACTAGTGGCTAAATGATTTATTTATTTTTTAGCCAGCAACTGATGAAATTAGCCACATCTGGCAACCCTGCCCAGAATCCTGAGTTTCCCAAATTCTCCTGTGGCGCTCAAAAATCTAAGATGCCAGATGTCGCTGGCAGGGATAAAATATTATTTTATTTCGCGCATTCTTTCGGCGTTGTGAGGTGGCACTTCGAATAATTTGTATCCCGTAATACGCTCTTGTTTCGGGGTGTAGGATGTAGGGGATAGGATGTTTTGGCTGCCATCTAGTCTAGCATTTGAGAGGATTTGATTTCATGCAGCAGGGGTATCTTTTTTCTTCCACCACATCGTACTTGGGCGCGCCCGCTCGCCTAGTGAGTGCAAACGTTGGACTTCCAACGCTTATTTAGTAGAGCAACTTAGAGATGACATCTTTAGTAGTGGTGAAGAGAGCTGGGTTGTTATTGTTTCATGATTATTTGTATTTCAGTGACATTATAATATTACTTATACTTACTTTGAAAATTAGGTTGTTCAAGGAAGATAAGCGATCCATCTCAAAGTTGAGCTACAAAGATTATCCACCTATAAAATGCCCTAGTAAAGATTCACCTTTAAATTAAGAAAAAGTAAGCTTAATCCAATCCCCTTTGTGGTAATATATTTTCTCTTTCCTAATTTACACGTAAATCTTTAGTCGATCAGTATACTCGCTCAATTTAGAGATGGCATATCTTTACTAGTCATTCCTGAGATGGCCTATCTTCACTTAGTCATATGATACGTTACGGATTATATGTTACATTGATGTAAAATTGGAAGCAATGAGCAAAAATGTTAAAAAATGGGAAGCAATATGTTCAATTATTGATTAAATGGGAAGCAATGAGAAATGATTTTCCAGAAAATTGGGAAGCAATATCTTCAATCGTTGAGCAAAAGATTTAAGGAATGGGAAGGAATGACCAAACGCTTAACACATATGAAGCACAATGTTCAATTATTGTCTAAATGGGAAGAACAGCAAATAAATTAATAATTGGGAAGCAATATGTTTAATTATTGTTTAAATGGGAATCACTGAACAAAATATTTAACAAATGGTAAGCCATATGTTCAATGATTGTTTAGATGGGAAGCACTGAACAAAAGATTTAAGAATGGGAAGCTATATGTTCATTTGGAAAAAAGTGAGCAAAAGATTTAGCAAATGGGAAGCAATATATTCAAACATTGTGTAAATGGGAAACGATGAGCAAAATATTTAACATTTGGGAAGCAATGTGCTTAATTATTGTTTAAATGAGAAGCAATATATTCAATTATTGTTTAAATGGGAAGAAATGAGTAAAAGATTTAACAAATGGGAAGCAATATGTTAAAGTTTTGTTTAAATGGGCAGCAATATGTTCCATATTGTTTAATTGGAAAGCAATATGGAGAGGATTTAACAGATTGAAAACAATAGGTTCAATTGATATTTAAATGGGGTTTACTTGTTTAAATGGGAAGGAATGAGCAAAATATTTAGCAAATGGGAAGGACTGAGCAAAAGTTTAACACATATGAAGCAAAATGTTCAATTATTGTTTAAATGGGAAACGATGAGCAAATGATTAACATATGGGAACCAATATGTTCAATTATTGTTTAAATGGGAAGCCGTGACTAAAATGATTAATAAATGGGAAGCAATAGGTTCAATTGTTGTTCTGGAATGCAATAACTTGAAGTGAGCCTTTCGCTGCACGTATACTAAATGACTTAGGGGTGTGTGTAAATTTGTATTCACGCATTGAAGTTCGACATCATTTGTAGGAATAATCTAGATTTGGCCTGATGGCGTTGGGGGTTGGGGCTGGTGGATATTAAGGAACTTTGCTTGTGGTTCACTTTGATTAATTATTATTTACTATCGATCTGCTCTCGTTTTGAGGCCTATAAAATTTATCAGTTAGGAGCAACAGTTTAACGTGGGATCCGAACAACGGTTATGTACATCGTGTGGCGGTTGCCGAAAAGTCGCCCCGAATCGGAACTCCATCCGTCGGCAAACCAGACCAGAACGGCTTAACGTCGCTGTAATCGCAAGCGGCCTTTTCATTCGGCTTGGACATACACCTTGCTAAGTCCTGAGGGTAAACACGTCATCCTGTGAAATTTCCTGATCTATCATCCTATAAATAAAAGTATTGACAAAATTAATGAGGAATATAACGGTAAGCGAGGAAGCAATTTTCGCTGAGAATGAAGGGAAGAGCAGACAGATGGAGAAGACGGATGAACGGGAAGAGTGAAATGCGTCGACGCTGCCTAAATCTTCCATGACAAACCTCCACCGAAAAGAGAGAAGGGAAGAAGGCCAGGAGCCTTGAACCCGCAGGAAAAGGAAGAGTGAAATGGGTTCGCTTTAAACTTGTTTACCTCAAGTCACCCACACGGGAGTTTAAGCTATACTTTGGGCATCTACACTGCAGCTAACATCTAGAGCTTTATGTGCCCACCAGGCCCCAAAGTTCGCATATATATATATATATATATATATATATATATATATATATATATATATATATATATATATATATATATAATGAAAAAACTCACAAAGTGGCACGTGAGGAAAGCAATAATATGAAAATCAACTCACAGGAAAATGAAAAGATGAATCCAAGCACTTTCGAACTATATTTGCAAATTCATTTTCAAGAAATAGCATGAAAATAGAGCGAAAACATTTAGGGCTAATAGTTAATCCACGGTCACAACAGAGACACGTGGTGGGGGGGGGGCAATGCGAATGATATTACACTAATAAAGAGTGACAACAAGCTGCATTATGAAGTTATTTCATTTAGTACGTTTTTTTTTTTTAAACAGGGTCGAGTTTAAATAAGCCAGGGGAAATGTTCATATTAGGTAAGATGCCAATTAAGGAACACTCAACAATATTTCTTTTTGTGAAATCAGCGGAATGATAAAGGAATTTTGCAGAATTCCAGTCATAGGAGTGGTTATTTTCAGATAAATGTAAAAATAAAGCGCTGTTTATTTCATTTCTTCTAATATTATACTTATGTTGGTAATTTCTAGTAGATAAAGATTTATCAGTTTGCCCGAAGTAAGGTAAATTACAAATAGAACATTCTATAGAATATACTCCACCTTTTTTCCTTGTATTATTGTGGACTAACATTTTATATAAAGTGGATTCATATCTAAAATTTACAGAGATATTAAGTTGCTTAAAAATACGGGTGAGACAAAAAAACCAGTTCAAAGTATGGCAAGATGAGACAATTTTTGTAATTGAAAACCGGTGTGTTATCAGTTCTATAAAAAGTTCTCTTAGCAAAGTTTAATGAAGTAGGCAAAAATTGACGAGGGTAACAAAGTTTTTTACTTATTTCAAAGATATTGGACAATTCCTTATCCATGAATTCCGGACTAACAAGGCATAATGCACGCAGAAACATAGAAGTGAATACAGACCGTTAAATTTTAACACTATGATAAGAATTAAAGTGAATATATGAACTGGAGTTAGGCGGTTTGCGATATACAGATATTTTAAAACCTGACGGCGTCCTATGTATTTAAAGGTCAAGAAAAGGAAGAGTCCTATTTTCCTCAATTTCAAGGGTAAATTTAATAAAAGGGAATAGAGAATTAAGATTACATAGAAAATTGTGAATATCTTTTGAGGAAGGCCAAAGACATATACTATCATCAATGTAATGGCACCATACAATAGGAAAATCGAGGATTTGGGGCAAGAATAACGTCTCAAAGAATTCCATATATAAATTAGAGAGGGTGGGAGATATACAACTCCCATCGGAAGACCGAATTTTTTAAGGTAAAATTTTAGGGTGGGTCACGGATATATAGTAGAAATTATTTCAAAGTGAACTTTTTGTTTCTGCACTCGTGAATTATTGTGAGGCTTCATAAGAAACTCCCAAATCCGGAGTTTCGTCCAAATCAAAGCATGTTGAGGGGTCGCACCGGGTGATCGAAAGTTTGCTTTGCTTTCCCTTAGCATATAAACTGTGATGTGGACGCTATGCCTTTAGATATACTTCTTGGTGATGTCAACTCATTTTGTGCATACCCAGACGTAGTTTTTGCTGTTATATAGCTCTGTCTTTATACTGTCAGACCCAGAACTAAGCTAAAAACATCCTCGTTTTCTCTTCAGGTCTAAATGGCGAGTTCAACTCGGAAACAGACTGAGCTGTTTTTTGTTGGGACAGCCCCTTGAAGCCCTCAGCCAGATTGTCCTTTCAACAGGGAAAGATGTTCTGCGGCGACTCTTCTGTCATTGATCGAACAGCAAGGACAATCGAAAAACTGTCATCGACGAAGTCGTCAAAGTTTGGGAACGTGCCCAAATTTTTGTTGTCCGCTGCGATCAATCATGAAAAAACTGGAAACTCTCGTCGGGAAGTACGAAGTCTAAGAAGACGAAAAAACGTTAATCCGAGGGGGACAAGGTCTCTGATGCCCTCCTCCAGGGACACTTGTCGTCATTGTTCGACATCGCAGCCCCTGCCACTTCTTCCTCCATGATCCACCTCAATCAGGAGGACAAGAACTTTCTCGACGACCAAAGGGGCCAGAGGAAAATGGTCATGAGTACTCTTGATAAGGAGAGCGTGGAAAAAGAGTCTAGGGAACATGAGAGGTTAGCTGCTTAGAGAAGGAGAAAGGAGAAGGAGTAGGCGGAGACTTCGAAGAGGGAAGAAATGGTTGAGTTGGCGAGCGGGAGTTCCACCACCGCTTCTTCATCAATTTCTGCGTCCGCCACCAACTCTCCTGCTCGGGAAAGCGCCGCTGCTTCTCCTCCGAAAAGGCTCAAGATCACGAAGGAGCTTGCAGCAGCGGCTGACAGGGTCAAGTTACCCCCCCCCCCCCCCATGGAGCCCACCACGTCTTATCTGCCATCGCTGCAGGGAATGCTGAGTCCGTCCACCTTGTCCATTCGCTGACACCGGAAAGTGTTGCATAAGAAGACAGCAGAAGCAGCGGTCAAGGATTATCAAAACCAAGTACAGGAGCACGACGCGGTTCTCATCCTTCATTGGGACGGGAAACTCTTGCCCGGATCAGAAAGTCAAGGTCATGTCGATCGCTTGGCCATCGTTGTCACCACTCCGTCCCTCGAAGGAGACAAGCTCCTGGCTATTCCTGCCTTGCCATCCGGGAGGACCGGAGAAGCAATGGCTAGCAAAGTCGAGGAGACCATCAGACATTGGACGTTCAAAGACAGAGTTGGGGGTCTCTGCTTTGACAACACCGAGGAGTGTTGCACACTCCTCGAACAGAAGTTGGGTCGTCCGTTGTTAAACTTGGCGTGCCGCCACCACGTTATGGAGCTCATCTTGGTCTCAGCCTTCGAGGCCACCTTCGGCGACGCTACGTTTGGCCCAGACGTTCAACTATTCAAACGGTTCCACAAGAAGTGGCCCACTCTCGTACATGCCAATGCTACGATCATCAACGACCCTCGGTTGGCTGACCATGACGAATGGAAGGTGACGACCCTTGAAGCTCTTGCCAAGGCGGCCGAAATGACAAGAGACGATTATAAAGAGTTCGTGAAACTAACGGCAAAGGCCATCAAGGGGGAGGTTCCCACCACCTTCTGCAAACCAGGAGCTCACTACCACGCGAAATGGATGGTGAAGGCGATCTACACGCTCAAGATCACGATGTTCAAGGACGAGTTCGATCTCACGCCGAGTGAAACTGCGTAGCCTCCAGGAAATGAGTGTGTTCATCATCCTAATCTACGCCCGTGCCTGGTTCGAGGCTACCTTGGCCGCAGACGCTCCTTTCAACGATCTCACCCTCTTCCAGGATTTCCACAACTACAAAGACCTCAACTCAAAGATCTCGGAGGCCACGGTGAAGACCTTCAAGCGGCACTTTTGGTACTTGGGGGTGGACCTCGTCGACCTTGCCTTGTTCAGCGACAAAGTCACGATCGAGGAGAAGACCAAGATGGTGGAGAAGCTGGCCATTGACAAGGACCTCGACAGGAAGCGATGGACGACAGCGCCCCAAGATCCTTCTGTGGTGACTTTGAGTGACCTTGTCACCAAGCAGTCACTTTTCTCTTTCACGGCACTGAAGTTGGATGCCTCGTCTCTCCAATCTTTTGTGATCATTTGGAAGGAAAACGAGCCGTACAACCAAGGGAAGGAGATCATCCACCATCTGGCACTGACCAATGATGCAGCGGAACGGGCGATCAAACTGATCACTGATTATTCCCAGATCCTCACCAAGGACGAGAGCGATCGACCAGCTCTCCTTCAAGCTGTCGAGCGCCACCGACGGCTGAACCTGAACCCTAACTGATCTTACAGAAGAATATACAAATCATTTCAATCGTTATTTCAGCCATTTTCCTAAGTGTTCCCTGTATAGTATCAGAGTAATATTCCTCCCATATACACTGCTGTATCGTGAAATGTTCCTAGAATAGTTATTTACCTCACTCTAGAGCAAAAAGTTTCGTTTCTGTGGCATTTATAATTGATGTGAATAAATAAGCTTGAGAAATGAACACCTGTATAGTCTCGAAAAATCAACTACCCTGTGTGACCCCTAAATTCATGGGTGACGTAACAGATTTCAAACCTATATTTTTTTGACCCACCCTAATATATATATATATATATATATATATATATATATATATATATATATATATATATATATATATATATATATATATATATATATATATATATATATATATATATCACACGTAAGTGTGGGGGAGGGGGTGTAGGTGGTTACGTATAATATCTAGAGGAGCGGTACGCCCTCCGCCCTACCGGTCCGATTGGCCCTCGGCAGTCTCACACTAGATTAAGACTATCTTGTCTTTAGTCCTTCTAGACATTTGCATTTTTAATTTTATGTGGCCAATTTCTTGGCTTGCAACTGATTTTGCAAGCTAGTCACCGACCGGCTTTCGTCTATTCATACCTGGTGTGGGCCGTCGGAAGTAAGGGGGCTAGTCGTCCCCCCTTCACTTTCCACGCCCCCTCCCCCATCTCTCATTTATTTATTTATCTATTTTTGACCCACCCTCAATGAGGTACCTGTACGCTTATGTTCCCTCCCGGCCTCAACGCCTGCAGGAGGCTCTGCGGTTATTTATCTTCCACACACTTTTCGCCAACGGAGATGCTCTCGTCCTCACACTAATTCTTTTCATACCTTCTACCTTTGATCTTGACCTCGCTCATGCCCATCTTGTCTTCTGCAGGTGACCTCGTGGGAAACTCGTGGGAGACTCCGACCCCTGAGGAGACGACCGCGGACACCGACCCCTCGACTCTCTCCTCAACCACGACCGATCCTGACACAACTACGCCTTACCCCGGAGTGGGGTCCCCGTCCCCCAAGAGGCTTGGCCTCCAGAAGGTCCCAGCGGAGGGTGGACATGCGGCGGAAGGGGGACGAGGACCCCGATTAGATGTCCTCGCCGTCTTCGGGACTATTGGGGCGCTATTCCTCCTAGGTTTCCTCAGGTGAGTATCTCTCCGGGTGGAATGGAGGCCAGCGACCTCTAAGGAGGTCACGAACGCGAGATGTTCTTCTTCATTATTATTATTATTATTATTATTATTATTATTATTATTATTATTATAATCATCATTATTATTATCATTATTATTAGTAGTAGTTCTAGTAGTAGTATCATCATCATTATTTTTATAATGAGCATTATTATTATTATTCTAATCATGATTAGAATTATAATCATTATTATTATCATCATTATTATTATTATTATCATCAATATTATTATTATCCTTATTATTATTATCATCCTTATTATTATCATTATAATTATCATTATTAATTCATGTGTTTTTTTTATCCCTACTCTTCGTTGGATTACACAATTTCCTTCCCATTTCTGATACCAAAAATATTTCGTTTCTTTCACAGCGTGTGTTTGTGGCTTCTGAAGGGGTATTTTCGCCAGGGACCCGCCCTTGGGTCGACCCCGGGAGAAGACCCCTCTCCACTAGGGAGATCCTCCTTCGATTCCCTCCGAGGTAGGTCCTTTGCGCGTGGCCACAACGGGCGAAGCAGATTCGTTACTTCGCTTTCGGATGAGCGGGTCAGTGGCGTCGGCCTTTTGCCGGTCAGACGGATCAGAAAGGTCAAGCTCTTCTATGTTCCGTCTCTTCCTCATTCGTCATTCTTACCCGCAGAGGGTGGACTGTCCTTGTCATCGCAGCTGTCCCTCCATCCTTGCACCTTCGAGAACGACTAGGTCCAACACGTCCACAGGGATGGAAGGTTTAACGCATTTCCTCCGTTAACTTTAAGGAGGACGTCTGTCCGATTTTAGGACTCCACCCCCAAAAAGATTGGGTCAAAATGAACGCTAGGGACATAGGTCCGTGAGTGGCTGGTGAGGAATCCCCACGGACCATGTAAAGAAGCCAGGGAATATCCCTCAAGGACTAGCAGGCGTTCTTACTCAAGAGTCTAGAGCCCTGATACTTAAATTCTAGTGCTGGGTAATAAATTATCGCCTAACGCAGGGTTTCTCAAACTTTTCAATGACGACCCTAATTTTACCGGTGAAAATTTTCCTGGCCCCCAATCTCAGCATCATATGCTGTCTCTCTCTCTCTCTCTCTCTCTCTCTCTCTCCTCTCATATATATATATATATATATATATATATATATATATATATATATATATATATATATATATATATATATATATATATATATTATATATATATATATATATATATATATATATATATATATATATATATATATATATATATATATATATATTAAGGCATGTTTATTTTATTTTTTTCGTATAATCGAAGGCTTTATCGAAGTTCTTTCTTTTGTAACATTTATTCATGATATTAAATTAAATTACATATAAACCAGGCAATGGCTTCGCCACTCCTCCCTAAGGGGGGAGCTTGCGCTTCGCTACTAAAATTAAAATTTCAAATCTAAAAAAAAAAGCAGCCATGGTTAAATTTTTATAAATTTTCTCAACTTCGCCAATTATAATAATTTTAAAAAGGAACTCTGAACTAAATTTCCCCTGTTTTAAAATATAACGTTTCTAAAATATAGTTATAGAAGAAGAAGAAAAGAAGATATATAAAAATAAATTTTCTGAACTTCACCTTTTGTAATCCTTTGGGTCTTAAAGAATTCCCAAAATTTCGATAGTTATATTTATTTCTGAACTTCCCCATTTTGTTTTTGATATTATGATGAAATTATTATTCACATACTCAAAACAAATCCCATTCTTAAATTATAGAGTTAGTGATTTGTCTTTCAATAGTGCTATTCTATCATCTTTTTTGTTTAAATAATTAATTTTTGACATCTACAAATAGATAATCTCTCTGGGTAGCTTACCCTTTACCAGCTTATTTTGGGGTCAATTAGTAGTAATCCACGCCATCAAAATATTGCAACTAAATTGTTTGCATATAAGTCCGCAAGGAGGTGTAAGCTATAATAGCATAGCCCGTCATGTTGCAGCTGACATCTAGAGGATATTGTACCTTCTTATCACCAATGCCCGCTGGAGAATCGAGAATATATATATATATATATATATATATATATATATATATATATATATATATATATATACAAGCCATACTTCGTATTCTTTCTAACAGAAAGAACTTGGTTCCACAGGCACTCCTTCGGCGTGTGACCTACGGCCTATTTGCTATTCAAAACCGCTTTTTTTAATCCCCTTTATAGACTCTTTATTTTAACACCCTGAACACCTTTTTACACATAGATACCCTGAAACATTTTTTTAAAGTTATTTCACCTTTTATTATATTGTCTTTATCCCTTGAAGATTTATATATAGTTGAGAATTTTCCAAACACCTTTTTCAACATAGACACCCTGAAACCTTTTTTTAAGTTATTTCACCCGGTTTGTAATATAGAAAAACCTTCGTCAGATCTCTTTTTTCATCTAAATTTGTTTTATATACGAAATGATTGTAAAAAAGCGCCTAAGACCTAATTTTAATACATTTTTTGAACTTCACGATTTGTATTTTTTTCTGAACTCTTAGAAAGAACTTTGGTAAAAGCTCGAAACATACAAAAAACAGCAATGCGAATAAAAGTTTCAAATACACCTAAACTCAAAAACATGAAAGGTTACTTGTCCACTAAGCAAAAAAAACATTTTCAAAAATTCACCAAGTTAAATTATAGAGTTAAGGATATATATATATATATATATATATATATATATATATATATATATATATATATATATATATATATATATATATATATATATATATATATATATATAAAGGCCCAAAGAAATGATAATTGGCATTACGACACTAAGGAAGACGACTCATTGAAAGCTTAAGAAAGAAAATGTGAGATATAGAGAAGGAGAAAAATAGTGAAAACTAATTTCAACAGTTATATGAAAATAAATAAAGGAGTAGGATTCGAACCTGTGTCTTCAAGCGTACATCGCTATTGTGACCACGACGCTCATCGAATGAGGATGGTGGCTCAGTGGATGAGCGTCGTGGTAACAATAGCGATGTACGCTTGAAAACACAGGTTCGAATCCTACTCCTTTATTTATTTTCATATAACGGTTGAAATTAGTTTTCACTATTTTTCTCCGTCTCTATATCTCACATTTTCTTTCTTAAGCTTTCAATGGTCGTCTTCCTAATTTTTCTTTTAATCTTATTTCTATAAAGGATTTACTTTGTATAGGTATTTGGTAATTATACAAATAAACAACTCCCAACGGTTTTTTTTTTAATAATTTCAATCTATTCGATAGGCCTAACTGAATTGTCTGTTGCTATTTATTTAGCGCGCAAAGCAATCAGTATTTTCCAAGCCATGAAGCTAGCTATTATTTGCTGTTACTATGACGTCACAAGCCTCAGGGGGGGAGGAGGGTTTCATTGTACCGATTCAAGAAATACGTATTAGTAATACCGATAACGCCCACCTATGCGTATTACCAACTATGATCCTAATTTAACTACCAAGGTTAAGGTTGAGGGTAGTATGTTACTTAAGCAGGTTTAGTTTTAAGTGTTTTTAAAAATCGATTCCAACTAGGAAGTTACATTTCCTTTTTTTTTGTCCTCGACTCCTCAAATTTCTCTGGAATCCCCACATACTTCTCCTCAAATCTAATTCAGTCTTATTCCGGCATCGTTCACTAACATTTTCTTATCGGATTAGGCTGTGTATTTGATAAAAAAAAACATTACAGCTTTGAAACGATAATAATATTCACGCTCGAATGCAAGTAGTTATTTCACAACCACGGCGTATCACTAGAATAGGCTTCATGTTTGGTTCTTTTCCGTCGGAAAAACAGCACACAAAAACTAACAACTTACTAAAAACTAACTAAACCAACTGGCCCCCAAATTAACCTAACCTAAAAACAGACTAAAATAACTAACCTAACTCCATTCTTTTGCAACTATTTTTCAATAACATCAGAATTAGAAATTTGCGCGCCTTAATTAATGAAAAAGCTATATAATGTATATACTATATAGCATTTACTTATTAAAAAAAAAATAGATATATTTATAACAAAGCTCCTTCGGTTGCGTCGGAGTTGTTCATCTGTAGAATTAGTGTATATTCGTCTATATCATCACATAATTATACACATTGTTTAACAAGAGGCAGGGAGCTCCACAAAGCCGCTGCCCATGAGCCTTCATAAAGGTGCATACACACTGCGCTGATGACACGTGTTAACACGCCATATGACGTGTTAACACAAACAACAGATTGCATCATATAACACAACAACGTTTTCATTTATCTGATGCATGTTACGTCAGAAAGATTTGATTTTTTGTGGAGTGAGCACGTTCTTTCTTTTTTATCCTCTAATTTTGTGTTGCAGATATTGAAAATGAATCATAATATGTTAAATGAACTCGATGAAGAAGAGGAGCAGTTAGTAGCAATAGCTATAGCGCTTGTTACTTCTGGAAAAAAACTCAAACAAATGTTATAAACGCCAAAAGGGAAAGTTTAGGTGAGTTTCATCACCTATTTCCTCAACTACTGTCAGAGGAAGATCGTTTTGTTATGTACTTTAGGATGACAAAAGAAGAGTTCTACAACCTTTTACACATTATAAAACCAGCAATTACAAAATCCAACACTCAACTAAGGAAATGTATACCAGCAGAAGAGAGACTTGCTGTATGCTTGAGGTGAGTAAAACTTGCACAATGATGTCTTAATTTTATTTTCAGCTAATTAGGTACATGAACCACATAAATATGTAAGATATTACATAGAAAAATATGGTGTGGCCATTCCTGTAGGACATGTAGAATGTTCCATTTCGGGTAAAGGGGTAGAAGGTGCTGTACTCGAGGTAGAATAGCAATTGGGGTTTGATTCACCAAAGGATGTAATGGAGGATGTGGGAGAGGGTGATGGGATTGGTACTACGGGTGGATGAAAGGGGCCAGATGCAGTGTTTTGATAAAGGTTTTGCTGCTCCATCTCCCGAATCTGGGTCTTGAACACCATATTGCTTATTTCCATCTTTATTCTGGCTTGTTCAATGGCACTAAGTTTTTTAACAGAGCTGGCAATACTTGAAAAGAACATTTCCGTTTCGTCTCTATCCGTTTTGTGGCCTTCTGAAAGTTGAAGAGTTTGGGCCCGCATACGGCCGTTATTCTTCATGATATTTACTATTTCACTCATGGATGAATCCACCGTCTGCCTTTTCCTATACTTTGGTTTGGGAGTTGATGTACGATCTTCAATTGTAGTTTCTTGATTACCATTGTCATCGGCACCCTTCTCTGATGCTGCATTTTTGTCTACTTGGCTTCTGTTTAAGTCCTCTTCAGTAGTTTCATTGATGACCGCATTAGACACATCATCAACACTTGGACAAAGTGGTTCCACATTGCCATGGGTACTGAAACAATAGAAAAATAAAAAAAAACAATTAATAAAAGTATGTAAAAGCACAAATTGTTTTCAACTTTGGGGCTTTCCTCCAACCACTGCAGCAAAGGACATTTTTTGAATGATTAAATTTCACGTGAAATTAGTGTGTTTAAATGATTTATCATACATACCTTCGTGGTTCCAATGTTGAGATCAAAAATGACATTTGGTCTTCATATTTCCACTTAGGAACATTCTTAGCTGCTTGACCAGATTTTGTGTTCCTTCTCTTTCTGGCATTTGTATAAGCATTCCGAAGTTTTGTCCATGTGTCTTTGCATGCGTCAGCTGCAAAAGATAACTTTATGATTAATAACGAAATTAAAAATATTCATATTTTATTATTATGATAATTATTGTTATAAGAAAGGAAGCTTCATTTTTTTATTTTATCTTTTTCAGATATTTGGCGACAGGAAATTCATACAGATCACTTGGATTCTCCTTTCGAATGGGCTTCAGTACGGCTGGACAAATAGTGAAAGAATGTTGCCAAGCTATTTGGGAATCACTTAAATCTATTCATATTCCAGAGCCAGAACAAATAAAGTGGAAAGAAATTGCGAAAGATTTTGAAGAGATATGGGGGTTTCCACATTGCTTAGGAGCAATGGATGGTAAACACATTCAAATGCGATGCCCTTACAATGGGGGATCCTCTTACCACAACTATAAAGGAAATCATTCCATTGTCTTGCTGGCGTTGGTAGATGCCAATTATAAATTTATTATGATTGATGTAGGAGCTTTTGGAAGGAATAGTGATGGTGGAACATTTGAAAGGTCTAATTTTGGTAAAAAATGTGCCAAAAATCTGCTTAATTTTCCTAAAGCTGAAAAACATGACGCTTCTGGTGATCCATGTGACTTTGTCATGGTAGCAGATGAAGCGTTTCGCTAAAAATTCAATCAATGGAGATGAAGAAAAGATTTTTAATTATAGGTTGTCTAGAGCAAGGCGAGTTGTGGAAAACGCCTTTAGCATTCTTGCTGGGCGGTGGAGGGTTTTCCTGAAACCGCTTGAAGTTCAACCAGAAACAGTTGATTCAATTGTACTGGCTTCCTGCTGCCTTCACAACATGCTTCGTGTTTCCAGGAATACGAATTTCGAAGAAGGTATTCAGGCATCCGAGACAGAAATTCAGGCATTAGGAGATCTACAATCAGTCAGAAGAAATCATGTGCGAGAAGCTGCTGCAGTACGAGAAAGTTTCAAGAAGCATTTTGTCACACAAGAAGGAGCTTTAAAATGCCCATGGCAGTGGGACGCTATTCGCAAAGGCAGGAATACACATTAACCAGAAAGGAATTCAACGGTGAATTATTGTGACCTTTAAAAATAGAAAATTCTCAACAAACAAGCGAGCAAATGAAATTAGTATACTACTGCTTAAAAAGCTATTTGAAACTGCTACCGAACTGTATTCTTTATATATTGTATTCAATAAATAAAATAAATATAATGTTAATTTACCTGAAATACCAATTCGTTCGCTGATTTCCTCCCAAGCTTCTCTTCTGGCCTTCAGGTCCCTATAATCCTTGTTTTGTGGATTAAATAAGTGATCGTATCCTCTAACATATTCTATTAACTGTTCCTCCATAACGAAAACACTTTTACTTTATTTTATCAATTTGTCACCATACAATAGTACCCGTTGAATAAAATCGAAACACTAGAATAATTTCAAAATATACAATAATATCGAAACACTATAGAATACTTCAAAACATACAATAATATTAAAACACTATACAATAATATGTGCCTACTACACCTATCTGACGCAGATTTCCTTCTGACGAATATCTGGGAGTTTTGATTTTCATCTGATGCGTGTTAACACGTGATATGTCGCGTAACACGTCAGCTGACGTGTTACGCGACATATCAGACCAGTGTGAACTTCATTTGCTACGGCAGGCCTGGGCTAAGGTAGCCGAAATAATTAAATTTAAAAATAGGAGGGACGGCAGCTATTACTCGCACGTATTCAAGGTGGTCTTCTCGGAGACTACCATGGCACAGAAGGCGAAAGAACAGGGTCTACTGATGTTTAACGCCAAAATTAGCGGTGAGCAGGTGGAAAAGGGTGAGTTCACCCCGGTCCAGTACTGCTTCAAATGCTACAAAATGGAGACCCACGCCACCAAGGACTGCAAGGAGCCACAGGAAACTTGCTCCAAATGCAGCCAGCTTGGCCACAATTGGCGGAATTGCGTCAGCACCACGGAGAAATGCGTGAGTTGCGGGCAGGGTCACCGAACAATGGCCATGTCTTGCCCCGCCAAAAAAGACGTAATGAGGAAAAAGCAGGAGGCAAAAAGGAATGAAGTTACGCGCAGGGCGAACACGTCCTACGCCCAGGCAGCAAAGGCAGCCATCTCAGAGGTGGATGCCAGAAAAACGTACCTCAAAATTGAGAATGAGGGATCGACTAAAATCATGACGTGCATACTTCATGCGCACGTCATGAATCTGGCTCGCCCGGGCACTTTCGCCACCGTGTTGAACCAGATGTTAGCCAAAAACGGGATGGAACAAATGTGGTTCCCGGATAACCCCCCTTCTGGGGATGTACTGCATTTGTAGATGACCCCGAAGGCCCAGCAGACTACGGAGCAAGCTAAACCTTGCAAACAGCAATCCGAAAAATCGAGTAATGAAGCAGTCGAGGCGAAAACTCCTGCTCCCACCCAAACCAAGACAAGCACGGCGAAACATTCGAGCTCGGAAACGAGCAGCTCATCGGAGTCTTCGGACTCCTCGGACGCGGAAGCAGCCAAACCCCTGGAAAAGAAGGGAAAAAAGAAGAAAACGAAGAGATTGCGGGCAAACTACATCAACCTGAGAGTATACGCCTGCGATCAATTCCCCTTCCCAGAGGAAATGGAACCTAGTCGTATCTTCCAAGGCATTAAAGCGAAGATATATAAATGGGAGTATGACTCTGAAGTAGACCCTGGTACAGTGGAAGAGGCCCTGCTCGCACAGAATGTTATCCTTCATCATAACACATGCGAGCAACTCTCTAACGCGTAATTCAGAAAGAAGAAGAATGGGAGGAAGAAGAACGTCACCCAAAAACACTAGGTGACTGAAAATGGGAAGAGTAAGCAACAGAATGAGGATTCTGACACTCAATGTGAATGGATGGGAGGAGAAGGCCACGGCATATGGTAACATATTCCGTGTGCTTGACCCCGACATCATTCTCATCACAGAGCACGGTATCGACACAACAGCTGGTCGCATAAAAATACCGGGCTACAGAGTGATCATGAAGAATCATTCCCAGGAAAGGTTTGATGGTGCTGCAATAGCTGTCAAGAGGAACATCTCCTTCAAACAACTGCCAGAACTCGATGAGTCCTTTGTGGCAATCGAGGTTCACACCCTGGTCGGAGACCTCGTGATAGCTGCGGCATATCAACCCCCTCGACGAGCATATCTCCCGTTATGCAACTTTTACACACTGTTCGGGCACCGCAGAATGGCATTCTTAGGGGGAGACCTCAATGCCAGATGCCGTGCGGCGGGCTATGGTAGCACCAACGATAGAGGCCGAAACTTGGAATTGATTATGGGAAGAAAGAACATTCAAAGGATAGGGCCGGATTTTCCGACCTATATCACTTCCCGGTCAGCTACTAAACCTGACATAATCTTGACAAGTGAAGGCTTCCCTTTCAACTACTATAGCGAGCCAGGCCCAACAGTCCCTAGTGATCACATAGCGATTCTCACTACAATATCTCTCGCACCTATCCAGCTCCCAGCCCCTCTCCGGAAAAACTACGCCATGGCCAACTGGGATCGCTACAAGCGGCGACTCAGCGACTATGCGCCAGCTGACATCAGCACGGCGTCGTTAGAGGAGATTGACAGGGAGTTGGAGAGGATAACAACGTCCATGCTAAACGCGGACCGCGAGAGCATACCCGTAACAGGGTATAAAACACCTCCTCAGCCCAGATGGACAGAGGAGATGAGAGATATCGCTCGCGTTCACAGGGAAGTGTACGAAGAAGTACGACGGGAGGGTCCCAGCCGGGAAAGAAGCTTGCTGCTTCGACGCCTAAGCTCAGAGCTTAGAGAGGCTATCAACCTCCAGCAGGAGGACATATGGAACAACTTGATAGCCAAAGTCGACAGCGAACTTAGCCCGGCTAAGTTCTGGCGCCAAGTCAGGAACTTAAAGGGACTTAATCCAAGACCCAAGGCTCGGATAAAGGAGAACGGTGACTATATAGATAACCCGGTGGTTCTCGAGGATATGTTCAGGAACTTCTGGAAAAGCGTTTTCAGGATTACCCCCGAGGAAAACGCTGAGTTCGACCAGGAATTCGAAGGTCAACTGATTGAACAACTAAATCAGGAAATACATCGCACGCACCCACTACAGCAAGCCAACGAAGGCAGGGAGATGGCGGGTCATGGACGCCCCATAACATCAAAGGACGTCATGGCCACTGTAAAAGCCTTTCGCCAAAAGGCACCAGGCTGGACGGGTATCACCAGAAACAACTTGGTTAACGCCCCACAGCAGATCATTCAGGGTATCGTTAATATATACAACGCTTTCCTGAACACGGGCTACTTCCCGGAAGGTTTGAAGATTGCGAAGATGATCTTCATACCCAAGGGAGGTAAACCCCCGGATCAACTGGTAAACTACAGGCCAATCGCCCTGCTGGAATTCGTTGCAAAAGTCTACGAGAGACTCCTAGCTAACAGGCTTCAAGAACAACTTGCCGAGCTGGGAGCCCACAACCCTCAGCAGCACGGGTTCCGCAAGGGACGAGGAACGGAAACAGCCCTCGCCCTCCTTGCGGAGAAACTCGCTTGCTTTAAAGCTGAGAGGCGGTACGTAGACGTGGTGCTGCGTGATGTAAAGAAGGCCTTCGATAAGGTTTGGCTGAGAGGACTACAGTACAAGATCCTTAACCTCCAGCTTAACCCACTCCTGGAAAGGATCCTTTGCAATTATATCTCCGATAGGAGAGCCCGAATTTCAATCGAGGGCTGCAAAGGACCCGAATTCGAACTCGAGGTGGGAGTTCCACAAGGCAGCTGTCTCAGCCCTCTGCTGTACCTCGTGTACACAATAGACCTACCTGCTCCAGTGAGGTACGATTCGATGTATCTGCAATATGCAGACGACATCACCCAAATCGTCCTAAGTCCATTCAGGAACTCTGGAAGTCAGGCGAGGGCGACAGCTGTCGAGATTGAAAATATCAACAGATATGAAAGAAAGTGGAAGATCAAGACCAACCGCCAGAAGTTCACGATCATTCCAATGAACCGCCGGAAAGTTGATGACGTCGTCGTCAACAACGAAAACTATCCGTACTCCAACGAGGGTAATGTCCTGGGATTGCGACTCTATAAAACGGGTTATAAGACACATATGAATACCAGAGTCTCCCTAGCCAAACGAGAGCTGAAGAAACTTTACCGTTTCCGAGGCCTCAGCGTGCCTAATATCAAAAAACTGTACATGGCCTTGGTACGCTCAGTCCTGGTGTACCCGGCCGTGATCACGCAGATGGCAAGCTGTACCTCTCTCAGAACGTTGCAGAGAGTGCAGAATAAAGCCACGCTGCTGATAACAGCCACGCGTAGGATCGACCGTACTCGGCAATCGATTCTTCACCAAAGAATCGGTCTAAAGCCGATCAACACGGAGATCCAAAGGCTAGGGAGAAAGACATGGGACAAAATAGACCAGAATATACTCCCAAACTTAAACCTGAACATTAATATACGCGCCAACCGGAGACGCGCAATAGGTAGAACTGCTCTGTTCCCAAGCAGTAGAACCTGCGCGAGAGAAGTGGTACTACCTATGTTTACATAGTGTTAGTCCACTAATCTAAAAAGTCTACGACTCTAGAACTTAAAAGTTGACAATTAGTACAGCAGAGTTAACAAACTTTAAGAAACCAAATTAAAAAGAGGCGAAGTGCCCACATTAAAGTCCCCTCCCCCCCCCCTAATAGAAACATAGCAAGAATTAACAAAATTAAAACTAAATTTAAATAAAAAAGAGGCGAAGTGCCCACACCTAATATTCAAAATTCAAGAATTAAAAGAGGCGAAGTGCCCAACTCCCCAATACCCATATGTTAACATATAAACTAAACAGAGTCAAAATAAACCATACGAAGAAAAGAGGCTAAATGCCCACATTAAAAGGATTACAAAATATTCAACACTGAGATTCATTCAGCAAGTAAAGTCAACCTTGAAAGGCTTGAATGCTTCGAAGGTGGAAATACATATAATATAGAGAAATATATATATTTATAACGGAGGAAACTGACTGTCAATGACAGTCAGCTACTTTTTGACGGAGGAATTTTTATTTTAAAGTCAACATGAAGAATGCTAGTGATGCCCTAACACCAGGGCAAACTAGAAAACATATTCACACCTTTATATACCTACCACACAATGTCACCACTTTAACCTAATTTGTAATTTGTAATTTGTAATTATGAGAACGCATGTTCCAGATTTTTTGCTAACACGTGTTAACACGTCATATGGCGTGTTAACACGTGTCATCAGCGCAGTGTGTATGCACCTTTAGTCTGACTCAATCCAGCATAGGAAAGGAAAGCAAAATGACTGTTCTTTGTGATGGTTGTGGAATAACTGTACTTGCCTTATCGCGGGAATGTTATGGTCGTTTCTAAACTGGATTGGGGTTCACTATTCAGACAGATAACTTAGGGTAAAGTACCATGCGCAAATACTAGTGTAGGTAAGTTTTAGATAAGTAATAGGTGCTTAACTGCCTGACCTATCGTAGCCTAGGATGGGAAGAAATAATGTAAGTAGGTTAATACATTCTTGGGTCTACTTCCCATTCCCGTTTCTTTTTACTTAAAATTGTATTATATATTTTCATCTTTTTGTTTATGATTTTGTTAAATTAATAAAAGTTGCATTGTATATGCCGTCTCCCTTCCTTATTGCTGTAATCGTGGTTATTGGATTTTGTTATTCTTCATATGAAGAAAACGAGGCTTTCATCAGCCCCTCAATGGATTATCTTTATGAGTTTGAATTGTGGCGACGGGGTAAATTATGTGAATTTCATTATTCGGTAGGGAAGGGGGGCGACCTCGCACCCAACATTAAAACTGGATGGGTAGCACAAATAACTAACTCGTTAACTATCCTAATTTTTAATTAGGTAATAAAAGTGTACTGGAAATATGTGAAAGATATTATTTTGAATTTTCTAAGACTTCTTAAAAGGTCCCATTGCGAATTGGTGATTAATTGGTAATTAATAGGACCGAGTAGAAAACAACAAACCGGTCCATGAAAAGGAACATGAACGTGGCACTACTTTGTATTATTTCCTTACGAAGTTGTAATCTAATAATGGCTGCAGATTTAGAGCTTAAAGCGCTACTGGGACAGGTGAGTAGCGTAGTTCGGGACGAATTACCTCAATTAGCGATTATCAACTTTATTCAACTCCCGACGCAGAACAAGAGTTCGTCTTTAAGCCAATTATCACTAAAATGGTTCAGTATTATGAATCTCACATTACTGTTCGAGATGACTGATAAACAAACAATTAGTCAAAATGGATTTAAATTGGTAAACAAGCGCCTCAACACTGCCAAAACTCAAAATAACCTTAGTTATAAAATCACACAAACGTGTAATAGTTTACCTTACTTGATAATGTAATGAACATTGCCGCAATTAGGCATCTCACACTTAACGCTGAATAGTTTCATATAATATTCTCTTATTGTGTAGTGTGATGGCAAACCTAAGTGTTAAACATTAAAGACAGACGTGGTCAGAATTTGGTATAGTTTACTTTGATCCCTTTGTGAAGAACACTAGTCATTAGTAGTGAGTGCGCCATGATAAAGGTAGTGCGATTTTCTTTAGGTTATAAACATGTCTGGAAATTAATTTCATTTGTATTCAACATTTTTAAAAGTAAAAAAAACAAAACCAAATTAATTCCCGGAAAACCTAATACATACTTCCAGAGGTAGAGGAAAATACTTGGGTAAATACATATGTTAAAAAAGACCATTTTGAGTTCTACAGAGACTATATGCAATAGGGAGCTCTTTATTTGATCAAAAATGCCATATTTTATGTTTCTTTGATGTTACTCGTATGTGTGTTATGTGTTAGGTAAGGTGAATCTTTTCATGTCTTGAGAGACGAATTCCCCTAAGCTGTCGCTTCGTTTTGCTCATTTCCTCACTCCAGAGTACTGGAAAATTTTGATCTCGCGGAAGTAGAGACAAACCTTTGAATTAGACTGGAAAAAGATGGTGAGATAGCGGAAACAAGGAGTCCTTTGAAAGAGAGCATCCATCAATGGTCTCCTTGTCCTTTGTGGATCAATTTAACATCCTCACCTCCGAGTGTTTTACGATGAGAAATGCTTAATTGTCCATACTTATGAGGAATGGTGTTAAAACGCATTCTAGTGAGAGGGGGCTAAAGCGATCCTAATTTTGGTATACTAATGGTATAAAAAATGTTATGTAAGTTCCCTTTGTAACCAGTTGGCAACCTATGTATAACCAAGCCACAGTTGGAAATCCTGCTCACAGCGTGCGAACTCTGTATCTATGACCCTATGGGTTCACGCACATTAAGCAGAAAAACAAACAAACCGCGTGCGAATTCTTTCTCTCCATCTTGTCTCGCTTATCAGGCAGGGTTGATATTCCTGGCGCGTCTCCGCGATAAGTCTCGGTTCTGCGCCTCCTTCTCGGACAGTCCATCCACCTTCGCTTCGGTCTTCCTCCCTTTCTTCTCCCCTGTACCTCCATTTCCATGACCCTCCTGCAAATCCCATTTCATGTGAATTAAGATTCCCCTTGGACAGATCTCATTACACCCATTGACTTACCTATCCTTTCACAATACTTTTATTATTGATTAAATTCATACCGAAGACCAGGTCTAAATTTTAATCCTCATAGTTATTCCTCATGCAGCAACGTTAATATATTTTAGCCCCGATAATTTGTAGTATCTAACCCTGACTCAATTGTTTATATTTTGGATTTTTTTAATCACAAACTTATAACCCGGTCGATCCCATGGCGCACATTACAGGGTGATCGCGCCGTAATTCAATTTTATAAAAAGGCTCTTTTAAGATTCTATTTTCAAATTTAAAAGATGATAATGGATAGATGACTTTTGATACGGTGGATCTTTACTTGCGTTGATGATTTGAATGAGTATATGTTGAATGAGTTAAAAAATTCTTTGGCAGGTTGTTTTATCATAGTTTAGTTAGAAGGCCACTTTCATTTAGAGAACTTGTCAATCCTGGATGGATATTTTGTTCTTTAAGTATTAGACGGAGGGTGGGCAGAGAATAAAAAAGAACTGCTGCGCCTTTGCAGTTTAAAGTTACACAATCAGAGGCTTCAAATTTTTCTCAATTGCCCATACAAACATCAGAACATCGTAAAGTCAGTTTATGATCAGTTTATTAAGGGAAATTAAGTTATAATTAGGAATACTCATAAGTTTATATATTTCCGAGTCATACAAGAATTTCCACCGAAAATCTCGGCAAATTAATACAACCCGGCGTTTCTTTTTCGCAACGGAATTAAAAATAATATTTATAAATTGATAACTAGAAAACTCTAGTTAGAATAGAAAGTACTCTTCTCTAATTCAATGCTCCAATGCACTCTCCATTTACTAGTTGGTGAAATATGCGATGTTAAAAGAGGTCAGGTCTTTGGTTTCCACAACCGATTTCACGGTCTTGAAAATGGACGAGGAAAATTCATCTGGCCTTAAGCCATCTGCAAATTGTTGCTTGGATAAACATTCGATAAGCAATGCCTCGTTTGATGATGACCCGCTTGCATGTGACTTCCAAATAGGCTATTAGCATCTCCCCCATTTGTTAAAAATCCTCCAAAGCCCATCTATGGTTAATGAAAACTGTTGTTTTAAGGTTGTCCATGCATAGAGGCCAACACATTCATTGTGGGCATAGGCATCCTATTTTCATGTGTAGATTAGCAGACGTTCAAAGAATTGGAATTTGGAGGATAACCTTTATTCTACTCGTAGACAAAGCATGCTCTTTGCGGGTAGGAATTGCTTAAAGGATGGAATCCATCCATTTAATTTTTTACTTCGGGTATAAACGGTCCGTAAGGACCTTACCATTGTCTTGCGTTATGGTTTTAATGAAGTCCTTGCTAATTTTAGGAGAAAGTTTACTACTAGGGCAGAATTCTATTTGGTATTCCTCCTTGATTATGAACCGAAGTTTCTGGTCTCAAGTACTAAGTACAACCAGAATTCCCACAAGGCCGATGAAAAGAATTCCAAGTTGGCATTTAACTTTCACAATATAAGGCAGGCGCTGGAGGTGGCATAAATTAGGGTAAGGGAACTTCATTATTAAATCTTTATCCTCCGCCAAACATAGCTTTATTTTTTAGAGCTGCAAGAATACAATCTAGGCTTTCTACTTGGAAGTTATACTAATTCAGGACACAGTGATTGGTCATGACTCAAATACTTTGCAATTTGCCTAATGGTGAAGTTGTTAATATTTTTGCAAATCACATAATAATAAATCAGAAAAGGTACGCTCCTAATGATCAGTACGGGGTTTCTCATAAACACCCGAATAGGCCATTGATCAGAAATTGCTTCAAATTATCTTATTATAGGCTTCATGATGTTACAAATATTCTTATGAGAAATTGATTATAAAATTTGTATCAACAAATATTTATTGCCTAAAAAGGTTTACATTGGCGTTCTTTGAAATTTGTAATTGGCAAAATTTAGCAATAAAATAATCGCTGAAAGGAATAAATAATATTTACAGTATCAACCGAACAAGATAAAAAATGTAGAGGTAAAAAAGTAAATAATTATATGCCTTTTCCCTCCGCTGTTGTAGAATGATAACGAAAAGATCATGAATAAAATCAGTCTCTAATTCCTGACACTCTACCGATTTGGTGCATATTTATTTTGTTAAAAATAATTAGACTCACTTGGTGATAAATAAAGATCAGATTACTAAAATAAAATAGAAAGATATGATAACAGTTTGTTACCTCAAATAATGTTGAATATTAAACGTATGAAGGTAAAATGAGAGGACGATAGCGCTACTTACCTTAGGCTATTTCCGCCCCCAAATATCATTTTTAAGGTGATTTCGAAATGGTGGGCTTCGCCCCCCCCTAATCCCCTTTAATCGTGAATGATCCCCCCCCCCTGATTTTAAATAAACCTGTAATATTCCTGATTTAAAAGCCTAGCATTAGATTCGAATTCAAAGGCGATTGGCATATGTCGTTAGGCCTCTAGTTTTTATACCGTGTTTCTTGACTTCAGACATATTAACCTCGCCCCCGAATGCTATTTAAATCAATCATATTTTCTTTAAAATTTATTAATATAAAATGTCCATATCAGATTTTAATTCAGAAAAAAATTCCCTTCAAAATGATATATAATATGATGCGATTCCAATTAACAATGTGGATCCCAAGATGGCGGCCTATCTATTTTTTTTGTTAGAACTTAGAAAAAGTAACAAAGTATCGATAAACTTAATTTACCAGAATTCCACCCAAAACGGGTATTCCTATATAATTTGATGAGCTGAATAACATTTCTTCTATAACTTTTATCGATTAAAAGGCTCTAAAACCCTGGGAATGACGGTGCTATCGTCGTCTCAATTTACCAGTATGTTTCAATAATGTTTTGAAGCTTACGCAAGTTCATAGCATTGAGAATTCAATGAAAAGGACCTTAGGCCCTAGGCCTAGGCAGCCTCAGCAGACATGAAGTATGCCATTAAATTTTTATATGAGACCAAATGCGAATCGCAGAAGCGGGGGGGGGCGGGGCGGGATGGAACCTATTTACTTGCCAGACTCTCTACCCCTCCTCTGCAAGATTGGCGGCTCCTGGGAAGGACACTACGTTTCCTGGGTGAGTCCACAGGCACCTAAGAAAAGAGATCTTGTGTGTAGCGTGCTCGAGGTTGTCCGGGTTTTGGTTACATCTGGTGCATTTTGGTGTTGAGACGAGGTTTTTATTGTGTGTTTGCAATAGTGGAGTAGCCTGACCTGAGTTGAGATTGGATTACTTTCTGTTTTATTTAGTGATTTCTCTGAGTGATTCATTAAGGTGGTGGGGGGGCTCATTTAGAATGTTGTTGATGGTAGTGTGTTCAAGTGGCTTTAGGTGGAGGTAGTACGGATGTATTTAATTAAGTTAGGGTTTGGTAGTGGAGGAGGAAGGTTATTGTAGGGTTGTTGGAAGTAGTGTGGTGGGGGCTTTGATGTCATTTGGTGGTTGGGGTGGGCAGGGGCCAGCGTTCTGCTGAAATGTTGAGTACCAATCCGCCTTAGGTGTTTTGATTAAGGGTATTTTTGTTTCTGCGTGTAGGTGTAGGGCGGGTGTACTGCGTGTGCATCCTGTGATTGTGCTGTGTGGTTTAGTGTTTGTTCGCGTGAGATTTGGCTGTGGTTATGTGCCATGCTGGTGCTGTGTAGGTGATGGAGGTGCGGATGAATTTTTTGAAAGAGTGGTGAGAGGCTCTTTCTATTGTCCAAATGTAACGCATGATAGTGCTTTGAGAGCGTTGATTTATCTGTAGCCTTGTGTCGTAGAATGGACTCTCGACGATATAACATATATCACTATTCGTTGAGGGAACTTCTTTAATTATCTTTAGAGTGCGTTGATGTCTGGTGGGCCGATATTATGTATCTTCGATATGCTTAAGAAGTGGAACTGAGCTCAAGGATAATAATATTGCTATCATTAATAAAATAGAGTTTTATTAATAATAACTATCAACAATACGTAAAACGGAAAATATTGACATAAACAGAGAATGGAAAGGGTCGTGGGGGCTCGGGCTAATCCGAGGAATAAAGGATTTAAAAAGGTAAAACCAATATAGAGTTAAAGGGATGGGATGGTTCGCTAAACCATTTAAAGCACAGGATAGAATTGACAAAAGGGTTAAGTACTCAAAGGTGACGTTTGGCTTACGTAACTTTATACTAATGGTGCAGTGGAAGGCGACGTGAAGGAATTTTCGGTCCGCTGGCGAGTTCCAGCCGAAGGGGGGGGAATAAGATGATCCTGACGTGGCGTTTTGGGAATGAGAACCGTTCTCGACGAACGGCTTGAAGAACAATGGCTGTTCTACGTTGTTCTCTTCTGAACAACCCGGGGGGGGGGGTGAGAACTGTCTCTTGTTTCGGGCTCAAGAACAATGGCTGTTCTAATGTTGTTCTCCTCTGAACAACAGGGGGGGGGGTGAGAACCGTCTCTTGTCTACGGGCTCAAGAACAATGGCTGCTCTAACGTTGTTCTCTTTCTGAACAACGAGGGGGAAGCCTTGAGGACTTGGCGTCACGAAAGTCTCGAACCTTTGGCACTCAAGGGATATTGTCCTCCTTCTGGACAAGTGATGGTGAATCTCAAGGTCGAGGTCCCTTGGCGCACAAAGTGAGAGAGGGTCGTGGTGATGTTTCGCGCCGAAAATCTGGATCTTCAATCTGATCTTAGTGGTAAAGTTTCCATCTAAATAGTCGAGACACTCCCTTGGCGTGGGGGGACAATGGAGTGGGAGCTTCGAGGGAATGCACTGCCGAGGCTGGGAACAATGCCTTATCTGCCCATAAGCCTAACTCAATCTGGCGAGGTCGGCGTATGGGGGCGAACGGGGGGACGATAACCTCCTTGTTTAAACATTGACATCCGGTGGCTGCGATAAGGCGCCAAGCTTCGAAGCGAAGATGCGCGTGGGAGCATCGTGGTTTTAAATAATATGTGATAGGTGGTTGAAACTAACGCTGCCTCAACCCGTTCTATCACACCTTGTTTGTAATGTTTGTTTTGTAGGTTTTGAATGTTATATGGGTGTCTAATGGGAATCCTGGGAGGGTAGATTTTTTGTTTATGTAATGGCAGGTACTGTCCGTTTAGTCTATTTTTGGGGGGGAGGGGGGGCGTTCGATTCGTGGTAGTAAGGTGTGGACAGCGTTACTGTTGATTTGTGGCCAGAAGCGGTCATGCAATTTTGTGTGAGCCAGTGTTCTAGTGTGTTCATATGTTGTTGGAGTGTACTGCTTGCTGTTGCAATTGAGGGGTGTTGAGCTGCGATTGAGATGCTGTCTGCGTAGGTGTGGGTATAGATTAATTGATTTTATGGTTGTGGGATGTCATGTGTTAATAGGGCGCGAGAGAATGGCTCCTTGTGGGACGTCACTGTGGAGTGGTCGGGTGGACGAGTTAGGGGTTCAGTGAATGAGATTGGCTTGCCTGTGAAAGATGAAGTTTATTATCCTCTTTTTGTCATTGTTGGGGAGGCTGGTGTTCAAGAGTTTGTGTGCTAGGGTGTGTTTTAATAGTGTCGAAGGCTTTGTTTATGTTTATTGCCGCGAGGATTGTACGTGAGGGCTAGGTGAAGCCATCAATAATGTGTAGTTTGAAGTTAGTGAGGAGGGTCGTGGTTTAGTGTGCTTTCCTGAAACCGTGCTATTTCTGATATAGAGGTATATTTGATAGTGTGCACAGAAGTGAGATTTAGCGGTAAGATTTGTGTTGTGTTCTGGTTGGTCTGGTTTGAGTATGGGTATGATGTGGGCTAATTTCCAGACTGATGAGATTGTGTTGGCGAGCCAAGAGTGGTCAAAAGTTTCTGTGATGGCTGAGATTGCTGATTTGCATAGGTGCTTGAAATGGATTGGAGATATGTTGTCTGGACCAGTGGTTTTAGAGTTTTTAAGTGATTTGATGGTTTGTTGGACCTTTTCCATGGTAAGGGTTGGGGGGTGCTTGGACTTCGTATATGTGTGTGCTTTTTATTGTTCTGTGAATTGATCTGTTTTGTCTGTACGTTGGGAGGAAGCTCAATGTTCGAGTAGTGTTTCATATGAATGTTACAGTGTTGTCTAGGTGTTGCAAGTTGGTTGTTTCTGGTAACTAGTGACTCGTGGGGGGAAGCTGGGGTGGTACGTGATGTGTGGATCTATTTTATGGATTGAGTTTGTTTTGTGGTCTATTGTGTTGACGTATTGGTTCCAGTTTTCTGTGTTATTTAGTGAGTAGGTTGGTGATGTGAGTGTTGTGTAATTTGATGTGTCGTGTTTCTTGTTGTGAGGGAGCTCTGCTTTGTTTTAGAATCTTGCGTTGCTTTATGTCATTTGCTATTTCCTTTGTGAAGTTGGGGTTGTATTTCTGTGGTTGTGAGGGATGAATTTACTGCTTGCGTGAGTAATGGTATTGCTAATGCAGTGTAGTGCTCTGTATAGCGAGGGTAGTTGCTTAAGGTGAAATTGCGAACTGTGTGTTCTATGTACTGGAAGTAGTTTTGTCGGTCTGCTTTTTTGTAGTTATATATGTGGTTTAGAAGAAGGTTGGTTGTGGGTGCGTGGTTAAGAATGATATAATAATGGGTAAGTGGTCTAAGGGGAGGTCGGCTATCGTGTTCCATGTGGTTCTAGTGTGCAGGTGAGGTGAGCAGATGTGCTATTTTGCGTGTGTTAGAGGGGTTGTCTGGTTGGTAGGGATCTGTTGTTGAGTATATTGATTGAGTAAAGTTGTTCTGCTGTGCGGGTGCCTCTGTTGTATGCTGTTTGGGTTCTGAGCCAAGATGGTGTGTGGTAAAATTACCCACTATGAAGAGGTTGGGAAGTTGTGTGAGGAGCTCTAGGAGATTTGTGTAGTTTCTAGGTATTTGGAGGGAGATGCGAGGGATGTATCTGTTTATCAGGTTGTATTCCAGCTTTTGATCTTTGTTCTAATGGAAGGAATTTTCGTGTGGGCGTCGTTGTTTATAAGTGTTTTGGTATGGAGGGTGGTTTCAGTGAATGGAATGGAGTTGTGTACTAATGTTATGAGTCCGTGGCCTTTGAGAGTGGTTTCTAGTATAAGAGGGGTGTATTGATGGAAAGGACGAAGTCTTTGTTGTGGTTTCAAGTTTGGTTCTTGGATGAGTATTATATAGAGGTTGTGGTTGTGTAGGAAGTCTTGTAGTGTTCGTGGGGGATGGAGCGATTATTGAGCTGTAGGAAGTTAAAGGTGTGTTGTTCTGGAGGATTATTATGTGTGAGTGTTTGAGGTGTGTGTGAGCATATAAAGCATGTCTAGCCTGTGGTGTAGTGATATATGGAGGGGAAGTTCGAGCAGTGTGCGTGTATCCAATGTTTGCCTTTGTTGCATTTTACGGAGCTTTGGCTCCTGTGGATTTTGTGGTGGCTGGCGTGGCATGATAAAGACAGTGGCGGATCCAGGATAAAAATGGGGTGGGAGGGTCTAACCTGAATTCGTCCTTCTGAGTAGTCTGAGCAAAGGGTATCGATCATTAATAATGTTTATCTTATACACCATTGAGTTCATACAGGAGTGAGCACTTACTCTCTCAGATTCGATTTTTTTTTCACACATGAGAAAATTATAAATTGTAGTTTAATGTAGTTTTGCGAAATCAGCTAAGGTATAATATTGAATTCGATCGTTATTGTTTAGATTTTCCTATACTTTAGACACGTATCATATACTGTACATGTATCATGTAATGTACAGTTTAAAAAACTGTTTATATATATATATATATATATATATATATATATGAATCCATTAAAACACATTGAAAGAGAAAACGGAATAATTTTTCCTTGCAGTTATATTTTTATTACCTTTTTTCGAAAAAATCCGTGCTGGGAAGCGATTCGAACCATGGGCACTGAGGCAACGAGCACCGCCGCTTTGATCACAGTTAAAAGTATGCCTTTAGTGCATTATGGTACGCAGAGAACAAGAATTCTCTGAATAGAATAGCTTTTAAGGAATACTCTTTCTGAATGGCAGAATACAAGTATGGCTTAAAAAAATATATATACATAAACGGGTCTGAAAGGATTAATAACAGCATTAAACACACAACATTTATCACGGTATTTCACATGAACATCAACCTTATGTTTATTTGGGCAAATATATTGATTACTCTGTCTATTCTAACATCGATCAGCGCGAGGTCGTTGAGGCGTTCTTAACCCATGCCCTTAGGTACGTTTTCAGTCATTTCATGCCCAAATATGAACGCTCAGCCTCCGCGTTCGAGACTCGGAGAGTGATTCATAATTTGAAGGACCGTGGCCAGGTTTGGATACATTCGGGTCCGGCGTGGGCAAGAGCATCATCAACGGAGTCAAACTTGATTGTTAACAAAAACCAGGACTCAGCTTCCGCCTTCCGCATTGACGAGGATCAGGGCCTCGATGTCAGCCTCGTAGATTTTGCTGACTCCAGGAAAGCAGCAACATCTCCGTGGAAGCCGCTGAGCAGATGTTTGATGTTGAAGTCGACCGGAATAGTGTCGTCATAGAACCAGCTCTGCAGCTCATTCAACACCTGGTCAATGAACGGGACAAAAACGGATTGGCGATGATATTCCTTAGTTGTCTGGTAGGAAACATTCGCTCGTTGTGCTTGCTGCCTACAAACTCGAGACACAGGAATGGTGTCATGTGACGAGCCGATCTTCTGAAGGTACTTCTCTGCCTTCTTGAAGACGCCGTGGAAGCTTTTCAGTTCACCTTTCATGTTGAGATACGTCTCCACTTCACCAATCATAACGTACACTAAGACGAGATCGACCGCAAGAGACTGCAAGGCTCGGCTCGGCTCTATAGTGTGATCTAGAAGCGATTCAGCGACGACAAGGCCAATCAAAAAGCGCGGCTCTTGGATTGCGATCAGTAGGAGTCCCTCCGTCACATCCGAGTTGCTCTCATCCTTGAGGATGTTGACAATAACCGGCAGGAATTCGATGAGCACAATGATTGAGTCGTGTCATTGTGGGGGACACTTAATGAAGTCACTTCACTTTTTACTATTGACTAATGAAAGGACAAATGGGAGGGGGGCTGAAGTCTCCCTTCCTGGATACGCGCCTGAGAAGAAGGTTGAGTTCCATATCACCATTAATTTAGAGAAGAGTTGGGAGGGATGGGTTACCATCACTTATTGGAAGAAAAACGTAGGAATTATGTGGAAGCTTTGAAAGGTACAGGAACCCATTGGACCCTATCCCGAGATCGGGGGGGCAGCCCAAGGGGCGCGCCTCAACCATGAAGAGCCGAGGCAGGGAAGGTAGTGTTGTCTTTGTAATTATCGCCGGCTGAGTTTGCCTTCTTGTAGTTGGTTGTTTCCTTCCGGCTTCTTGAAACCTGCAAAGAGTAGCAGTCCAATCGCGAGCAGGCAACATTCGCATGGCAGGGAGAAAATTAACCTTGTATATAAAAAAAATAAAATAGATGCAAAACATATACAAGCTAAAACTAAGATGACTATTCCAAATGAAAAAGGAGGAAATGTGAAGATTAGGACCATAATCGCTTTCACAGATTTTTTAAAATATCTTTTATTATGTATTTTAAGGTATTTTAAGGTGAAAAAGAAGCGTTATCGAGATAGACCTAATCCAACAAACAAACCCTCAAATAACCAACCCTTCCTAAAATAACCATCCCCTCCTAACTTAACAAACTGTAATGAAAGTACCTAAACATAGCGACACATCCCTGATAATTCTATAGGGGGGTTAAAGTTTATGGCGGCACCAGATTATACGGGTGACCAGTATATGGTGAAGGGGAATTGAGTATCTGACTCCAAAGATGATTTCTAAACTGTGTTCTTATTTTGGCTGCGTTGACCGAAGGTTTCAAGGTAAATCGAGGTAAAGAAGGACGTTGCAAAAATATACTTAATTCTAATATTGTCCTGTTAACGAAGCAAAAGGCAGGTTACGAAATTTCTAGCAGTCTATATGTATTCAACGAGAAGTATTAAATTCTGGAGAGACAAGACATGGTGAATTTAAAAGGGAGAACGTGAACGAGATAATCTTAACGACAGTAATCTAATATTCTTAATAATAATTCTAACCATAGGTGGGCGCGATAACGAAAAAATGTATCACGATAACCGATAAATCTATAACGATAACCTTATCGGCGATAACCGATAATAGATAAGGTGATAACCGATAAATGGATAAATCCAAAATTAAAATACAATATTGATTACGGATTATATATAGCGTTATTTTATAATTCAATAGTAAGAATATTTTAATACTGTTTCTTAGTTTCTTACCTCGTGAGTCTCTCCTTCATCTCTTCATAGGGGTGTGAGGATCCTCCTTCCAGCTCGGACCTACTTATTTCTGCATCCAAGGCACGCCCGGCTCGCCCCTGTGCTAAACTAGAACAAAAAACTGAAATTATATCGGCGATACCGATGAATAGATAACGCGGGAAAAATAATATCGGATAAACGATAACCCGATATCGTTATCGCGATAATTTATCGCAATAACGCCCACCTATAAGTCTAACTGACCTGTTCCTACTATATATATATGCTTATTTTCTAGAGGGCGTGGCATAGAATCATCCGTGGGATGAGCTTCAGTTGTAGAGTTACTTACATCTCCTAAGTTTTTTTTATATATACCAGGATGCGCTTGTCACAGCTTTGTGATACAATTCCTTTTGGTCAACGGATGTATTTACCCAGGTGTTTCGTAGACTTCCGTCTTTCAATAAATCTATTCTGAGACTCGAAATGTTTGTTTATGCGATGTCTTATTGACACAGGTGTTTCTGACCTTTCGCGTGTTCGTACATTCGCGTGTACCGAACGTACTTCTAACGGTCGCTTGCCTTCTATATATATACATTAACAAATATATTCACATTCCTTTTTTTTGTATTCAAATTCATAGATGCAAATTAATCTATACATTCTCATTTTCTTATTCCAATTTTAGACATATTATTTTATATGTGTGGAGTATGCTGGGATTTAATATAAGACCACCGCCAATGCATTTTGTGGAGTTTTTCGCCACGCCTATTGAATTCTGCAATTTGGTACCAGTAGCCTACCTATTACATAACCCAATCGCCATAGTACTTCCCTGCCAGTAATGGAGTTATTGAGAAAATAGCGTTTAACATTACATAGGTAGATACATATGAAATACTTATATTTAGCACACGTAAATCTGACAGCATTTAAACATACGCACAGGGCATTGGCACTTACATAAGTGCATGCATGTACTAAAATGGGCCTATTTATGCCATATTCTGCCATATAATAATAATAATATCTAATTTATCCACAATATTCACTTATCCTTCTTTAGATTTCTGCATAAATAATAATTACGACACTTAACAAACACATAATAAGGCCTGTAAAAAAGCTATAAAGCCAGCAAGGCGTGTGTTGCTACAATATTGCCTACACAAGGATTAGAAATACATGAAGGATGGATTCCTGGCAAACGTGACTCGCCTCCCGGACCGCGTGAAAACGTCTGTCTTGCTGTTCTTCTCTCCGGTTCCAGTAGAGGTATCCGGTTGACTTCTTGTGGCGTCGTTCTTTTCTGTGCCCTGCACTCTACGAGGTGAAGTGCATCTGGTCCTCTTCCTGTTTTCTGCCTGAGTTCATGGGCGTTGCTGATCGCCTGACACGTTTCCATTATGTGGGGGAGGTAATCTCACTGGTTTTAATCTGTCCACTGAGACAGTGTCCATTCTTCCGTCAGGAAATTCCAAAGTGAAAACCTTGTTGCCGCGCTCGATTACCTGGAAAGGGCCGGCATGTGGCGTTTCTAATGGTTTGCGCACGCAGTCTATTCGGACCCATACATTAATTGCTTCACAAAGATTTTGGAATTGAATGGTTTGGGCATCGAGTGCAGGTGCTCTTTGAATGCCTGCACGAAGTCGACTTGTGCCATGGTTGATACCAGTTCTTTAATAAATTTGGAGTCGGCCTTTGATAACGATGCTGAAACTAAAGGTTTTAGGCACAAGAGCGTGGTTCCCGTAACTGCCGTAAAAGGTAAAAATCTCGAATCATTGGGCAAAGAGCGAATGCCTAAAAGGACAATTGGAAGTGCCACCAGCCAGCCTTAGTTGACAGATCATTATGGAGCACTTCAAAGTCCTGTGTGCCCTTTCCACCATCCCATTCGTGGACAGGCGGTACGCCATGGTGTGGAGACGATGAAAACCAACGAGGGCAGACAGTTCCTTGAATATGGGTTACTAAGTAAAGCGGGACTCCATATCTGTAAATCCACATGTCTAGAAATGCTAACGCAACTGTTGCGACACTTATGTCCCTTAGATCCATATCGTCGCTCGGTCGATACATTATAGTAGATACCGAATGGTGAGGAGTAGGATTTTCCAGGCAGTGTACACGGTGGGAGTGGTCCAACTATATGGATATGCACAATTTCGAACTTTGAGGATGAAATATCACTGGGCAGGATCGGGGATTTCTTGTAGCGATTAATCTTGGAAGATTGACAAGGAAGGCACTACCTCGTCCAAGAGCGAATATCCCTGTCCATATTGAGCCAGAAATATCGAAATTTGATGAGACGAAGTGAAACCTTGATACCAGGGTGTGACAAATTATGTAATTTACTGAAGATAATTCTCCTGCATGCCAAAGGGACAAACGGTCGTGGGTATCTTGATGTTATTTCACACCAAAGCTGAACTTCCGCTGGAAAAGGGTAAGATTTTAATTGCAAGCGAAATTTCTTCGTTTCTTCGTCATTATTCTGCGCTGCCGCAAAAGCTCAGAGGTCCAGAGAGTTAATTTAGACCTAATTGACGTTCTTTGAAAGGCAGTCCCTGCGTACGTTGTCCCGACCACGCACGTAAGTGATATCACTGGCATGCTCTAGAATGGCCGTCCAATGGCGTTGTTGCCTGTCTGTTTTAGTACTTAATAGCGATGCAAAAGCTGATGCTAAAGGCTCTTGATCAGTGCACAAGGTAACGTCGCAACCTTAAATCAGGTGCCTAACTGCCTGACAGCAAGATACGACGCTATGAGCTCTCTGTCGTAGGTGGAATATGCTTGCTGCGTCAGGCTGAGCTTGCTCGAAAAGAATGCTACTGGTTTTGCAGATATGTCAACCATTTGTTGCAGGGCAGCGCCTGTTGCGCATTAGGAGTAATCCGTCACCAGCTGGCATGGCGAATCATTGGGCAACGGGTGACAGAGTTTAAAGAGGCCGATTTGGTATTTTCAAATGCTCCTCGCGCCTCATCATTCCACACGAGCTCCCGAGCCTTTATTTGCAGGCGTACAAGCTCGTTCAACGGGACTGCAATCGTGTGATAGTACTCTAACGTTCTCAAATCTGTTCGAAGCTCCTTGTAGTCCTTTAGTAATGGTATTCTCCAATTTCCTCCATTTTCTTCACTGGTGGGCAGATTCCTTTGGCCGAAATGTGTTGCCCTGAAAAATATATTTCCCCCTTCGCCAGCTCACACTTCTCCATGGATATTCTGGAGCCGCTGGCTCCTCCACCACCACGATCTTCGACGTCTGGAAGAAGGCTAACATTCCAACCTCTGACACTTCTTACGTCAAGAAGAAAGTCATGAAGCTTTTCACCGATTTCAAAATAATCAAGAAGCTGAAGAATCGCACGGCATATACGGAGGTGGCAAAGCGAGGGATTTTCAAGTATTCCTTGGAAGATATCTTAGAAGTGGCCCACGCGGATGCCCTGACCTCAAGAATACTAGAGGAGGACAAGTAGTTCCTAAGGGCCCAACGTGAAGAGAGGGCGAGCTCTTCAGTGAAGAAGCAGGAATGGGCCTAGCTGAAGAGGAATCGAAAAGACGACCGACGAGAGAGAGAGAGAGAGAGAGAGAGAGAGAGAGAGAGAGAGAGAGGCCGCAGCTGTGTCTTCCATGCTGACGAATGATGTCGCTCTCGAGACATCTGGGGTAGGGGGGCGTCATCTTCAACCGAATATGATGATAAGTTCTTGGGCCCAATGCCTGCAAAATCACCTTGTCGCCGTCCAACGAACAGGTTAAACAAGGAGATGACCATGTCCTGGGATCGGGACAACCTGTCGGTTCGGGCTGCCACCTCGTCATTTGTTCGCAGCAATTGCCATCGCTCTTGGCCACAACATCGACGATCTGGCTTTGTCCTTCTACTCTGTCCACCACGCTCGAGTGGAGAACAGATAGGAGATCGCGGCTTCGCTGGCCTGGGGTACGGAAGTACCATGGGTCCTCCCCTGGAAGGGCAAGCTCCTCCCTAATATCACGGATAGCAAATCACTGGAGGAGAGGATCGCAGTCTTGCTCACTTGGGAGGACACAGAGGAACTCCTGGGAGTCCCTGTTTCCGCTGACGGAACAGGAAGAGCCGTGACCGAGACAGTCTTGAAGCTTGTCCAGGAGAATGGCCTGGAAACCTGCATCATCGGCATGGGGTTCAACACCATAAATATGTTTTTAAATTGTAATATTAAATCAATGGGGATGCCCTCGGCGGCGAGCACGCACTCTCTCTAAGGCCTGAAGGCTGCGCACCTGTTGCGGACGAAATTCTTCCTCATGGTGGCGCACACACGGTTGACAGAGTTATGCAAATGTTGAATACTATATCACTGGACTAGATAGCGTATATGATACAATATTCTTCACGCATAAATTTTGATTGATTGAAGGGATTTTGAATTATGAACAATGTAGGCCAAAGGAAACACTTCTCACGTGGGATGGAAAATAAATGCAACGACTTTTTAAAGAAAATAATATATATATATATATATATATATATATATATATATATATATATATATATATATATATTGAGATTACAAGTCCGAGTACCGACGAGGCATCTTGACGATGCGGCCGGAGCGCGTGATGACAGTGCGATTGGCTTGGCTGCGGGTATGGGGACACAGATTCGCTGTGGCAGTACCAGTAGCGTTGTACGAGGCACCGTCACGAGAGAAGGGCGATGGAGCGAACATGATCCGCTTGTTGGTTCCTTCCGAGATGGCGCCAAGCAGGATGTGAGATTCTTGAGTCCTGTTCTCCGCTGCCTAGTGACCAGTGGGGACAATAGTTGCTCCTGACTGACCACTCCTGCCGAAGAGGTATACTGCAACACACGAGGAGGAGGAAGCAAAACGGAAGGTGGATTTGGAGTAGCAGGGGTGGTTAAAAAGGTGGGGTTGTGGTTGGTTTGGGTGATTACTGTACCATAAAGGGGTATAGTAGGAGGAGAATGAGGTGATAGTGGTGCTAGATGAACATTTTTGGTATAAGCGGGTTTAAGGCGGTCGATAGAGACATTATCTTACCTGGTGTTAAGCTTTAGGACGAAGAATTTTGGCTTCCTGGAGATGACCAGAAAGGGTCTGTCATAAACTGGTTTCAAGGAAGTGGGAGTTGAATCGCGACGGACGAAAACATGGAAGCATGTTGTCATCTCCTTCGGCACGAAGGTTTTATAATTAACAGGCACTCAAGCGGCAGTTGGCTTAACTTCAGCCATCACCGTACAAGATTATGTACGTATGAAGAAGGATCTAGGTGAGAAGGTAGAGCTCGGTCAGAGGAAGAAATGAATTGACCGGGTAGACGAAGTTGAGTACCGTAAACTAATTCCGCTGCAGAGCAAGCCAGATCCTCTTTCAAGGACGAGCGAATGCCAAGGAGAATCAAAGGTAGCTTGTCCACCCAAGTGATGTTTGGATCGGTGGAGCGTAAGCTTGCTTTGATGGTCCGATGCAGCCGTTCTACATTAGAGTTATTCTGGGGATGATAGCTTGTAATACGAGGGCGAAATGAGCCAAGCCCTAACATGAGTGCATCCCATTGATGGGATTTAAACTGGCTGCCACGATCAGTCATGATCGTTGAGGGAACACCAAAACGACCAACCTATGATGAGACGAAGGCTCGACTGACAGTAGAAGCTCTGATGCCTGAGATAGGATCCGCATCTGGCCAACGAGTAAAACGATCGATCATGGTGAGAAGATAATTGCAACCACGGGAGTAAGGAAGAGGACCTACTAGATCGACGTGAACGGCCTCAAAACGTGACGAAGGAAGAGGAAAAGGGACCAGAGGAGCTTTTGTGTGGTGGTGGACCTTAGCAAGCTGGCATGGCAGGCATGAGTGAGTCCATTTGGCCACGTCGGCATTCATACCTAGCCAAACGAAGCGAAGTGCAACGAGCTTGCGTGTGGCATTGACGCAAGGATGAGAAAGACCATGAATTTGGTCGAAAATGTGCTGACGGTAAGCAAGAGGAATGAGAGGACGTGTACAGTCAGGAATTGAATAGTCAACCAGGATGCGCCTGGAAGGACTGTCCGGCAAGTCGATCTCGCAAACGACGAGTTGAGAAGAGTGACGCAGTGTTTGCGTGTCTTCATCTTGTTTTGGGGCAAGTGGTATTGTTTGATGATCGATGGGCGCAGTGTAGGAGAGTTGCGTGCCCGAAATCGATGAAATGCGAGAGAGCGCGTCGGGTACGACGTTTAAAGAACTAGGAACGTAGCGAATATCGTTCGTCATTTGGAGGATGAAGTCAAGATGACGAGTGTCAACTGCAGTGTGTACTGACGAAGTACTACAAGACGAACATGAACCGACCTAGGGTTTATGGCCAGTTAAAATGGTAAATTCACGCCCTTCAAAAATAATGGCAGAAGTGGCGGACAGCGAGATATATTCCGAGGAGTTCTCGAGAGAACGTTGAATATCTCTTTTGAGGGTCTGTAGGAGCGCAAGATAAGAAAGCAAGAGGTTGCCATTGGTCCCCAACTTTCTGCTGCAAAGTTGCACCTACGTGAGTTGAGGATGAATCGGAGGCGACGCTGATGGGGGCTCCTGGAGAAGGATGAGCCAATTCAACAGCGCGGGCAATAGCCTCTTTAGTGCGAGAGAACGAATCGCAAGCCTCATAAAACCATTCAACAGGAGAGTTATTTTTGGTCTTAGTGAGCATAGAGTTGATAGGTTGCATGGCCTGGGCACATTTAGGGATAAATCTGTGGTAGAAATTAACCATGCCACAGAAACTCCTGAGTTGCTTGCGTGATGTAGGACGAGAAAAGTTTCGCATCGTAGTAACTTTATCTCCGGGTGGGCTAATCCCTGCACTCGAGAAATGGTGCCCCAAGAATGAGAGTTGAGGGACACTAAAGAGGCGCTTGGAGGCGTTTAGTACATACCGTACTCCTGAAGACGAGAAAAAACTTGGCGAAGGTGAGAAAGGTGTTCCTCCAGTCAGAAGGATAATATTAGTATGTAATCTGGCCTCCTCCTCTTCCACGTCAGGGTCTGCCCTGAACAAATTGAAAGGGAGGAGTTCATACAAGTGCAAACGTGTTTCAAGTGCTATAAGCACAATGAACATACAACGAAATCGTGCCCCCAAACTACCGATGTCTGCTCGGTGTGCAGCAGATCTGGCCACGTATGGCGCGAGTGCAGGTCCCAAACCAAAAGGTGCGTGAACTGCAAGGGCGAGCACTCCGCAATGGCAATGTCTTGCCCTGCGAAAAAGGAGGCAATACGCAATGAAAAACGGAGGAAAAGGGACGAGGAGGAAAAGAAGAGTAATCTGTCCTATGCCAAAGTGGCTAAAGCGGCAGTGAAGGAGGCCTCTGCTCACCCTACCTTTCTTAAGGTAGAGAACGAGCAGTCTACAAAAATTATGTGTTGCATATACTATGCACACATAGCCAACCTTACAAGGCCTGGCTCCTTCAAAAAGGAGCTAAATCAAATGCTCCTTAAGAACGGGATGGATGAGATGTGGTTCCCGGAGAACCCCCCATCTGAGGAAGTGCTGCGCGTAAAAATGCAGCCCCCCCAAATCCCCAAACCGAGCGCCCCTGAACAACCCATCAAATCCCAGAAGGTAAATACAGAACCCACCAGCGTCCCCCCCCAACACAAAACCCCCACACTAAGGAGTTTGAAGAACCAGCAACCCCAAACCCCTCTACGGGAGCTGTCAGGAAAGCGAAGTCCCGCCACTGCAGCCGCAGCAAACGATCCCCAAACCGTAAGGGGACGAGGTCAGCCTCGTCCTCCAGAGAGGATAACCATGCCTACCACGGCAAGAGGATCCACCTGAAAATATTCACCACGCACGATGCTCCCTTCCCGGAGGTCAATACGCCCAAGGACGTGAGTGACGGCGTGACAACAGGACGATACAAGTGGGAATACAGTGAAGACGTTCCAGAGAGGGTTGTCGAAGAGGCCCTCATTCTGGGAATGGTCCGACTGAACAAAGAGGCCTTCGTTTCATTGACGGCCTCTGAGTTCAACAAAAAGAGATCTGGTAGAACCAGATCTCCTCCAGCCAGCCCCTCCACCCCCAAGAAGCACGTAAATAGGACTGACTAATTGACAGACGATGGACAGACTAAAAAAGGACATAACAGTGCTCCAATTCAACTCTGACGGTTGGAATGGAAAACAAGTGACTTACGGTAACATTATACGACAGTGTGACCCTGATATCGTTCTGATATCAGAACACGGCCATCACTCGACACAAGTAAAGATGAAAATCTTTAACTACAACATCGTGTCAAAAAACCACAGCCAGGAGCGTTTCGATGGCGAAGCCAGGAGCGTTTCGATGGCGCAGCCATCGCCGTCAAGAAGGGTATTCAGTTTAGGTCCCTCCCAGATTTGGACGAGTCTTATCTGGCAATCGAGGTCCAGCCTACCCTGGGGCCACTGGTAGTGTCCACTGGGTACCAACCCCCAAGACGGGACTATATCCCGATGCACAATTTCTTCCAACTTTGTGCACATGGGAGAACAGTCCTATTCGGGGGAGATCTCAATGCCAGATGCTCGGAATCCGGATACACCGGAGTTCCGAATAAAAAAGGGAGGAACTTGAAGCACCTTATTGGCGGGGGTATTGTTGCCCGCATTGGGCCTAACTTCCCCACCTATGTCACCGAAACCTGCGCGACGAAGCCGGATGTCATCCTGACCAGCCCGCAATTCCCTTACAATTACTTCCTGCAACCCGGTCCTTTGATCCCTAGCGACCACATATCTACCCTTATCAAGATATCCTCAAGTCCCATTCAAGTACCCGTCAGGATGAGGAAGTGCTTTGCCAGAACGAACTGGGAAGAGTACCGCACCCTTCTCAGCGAGTTCAGACCCTTACCACTCGAAGAAGCCACCCTGGAAGAGATCGACCAGGAACTGGCTAGGTTAACGAAGGCAATGGTGGATGCGGACCGCGCAGCAATACCCAGAACATCACACAAAACGCTACCAGCACCAAGATGGACTCAGGAGTTATACGACTTAACGGACGAATACAAAAGACTATTTGAAGAAATCAGTCAAACTGGCACTGACAGACTTAAAAGTAGACGCTTAAGAATACTAAGGACTGAAATGAAGAGACTCATAACAGAACAACAGGAAGCCCTTTGGAACGACCTCGTTGACAAAATGGACGAAGAAGTGGACCCCCGAACCTTTTGGAACACCCTTTCAAGACTGAAGGGTAAGCCACCTGACCGAGACACACTCCTCAAGAAGGACGATGGGACGAATATGACCCCAATGGAGACGGAAGAAGTGTTCAGGACCTTCTGGAAAGAAGTGTTCTCCATCACACCAGAGGAAAATGAACTCTTTGACCAAGACTTCGAAGACCAAATACACGACCAACTAAGACCAATAGTGGACAGGACATACCCGTTCAACAACACAACAGCAGACAGAGACATGGCTGGTGACGGCCGAAAAATAACCGAAGACGAAGTCCTATCGACACTACGTGCCTTCAAGCAGAGAGCGCCAGGCAAAACCAACTTGACCAAGCTTAACTGGCTGAACGCCCCCCGTAACATCCTAGGGGGGCTGGTCAATGTTATGAACGCGTGCCTGAACGTGGGATATTTCCCTGACGAATGGAAGATCGCCAAAATGATCTTCATTCCAAAATCAGGGAAACCACCGGACGATCCAGCGAGTTTCAGGCCCATTTCCCTCCTCGAAGTAGCCGGCAAGGTCTTCGAAAAGATCCTTGCCAACAGAGTCCATGATTTTATGGAGGCGAATAACCTCCATAACGAACACCAGCATGGATTCCGAAGGGGGAGGGGGACTGACACGGCCCTGGCCGTGATCACGGAAAAACTGGCAAAGATCACAAGCCAGAAAAGGTACGCGGACCTGGTGCTCAGAGATGTTAAGAAGGCATTCAACAAAGTATGGAGGACTGGGCTCCAGTTCAAAATACTTAGACTTGGACTCAATCCAAGAATAGAAAAGATTCTATGCGACTATGTGACTGACAGAATAGCTTACATCCAAATTTTCGACCACGCGGGACCTAACTTCGAGCTGGCTGCAGGCGTACCGCAAGGTGGGTGCCTAAGCCCCCTGCTGTACATCATCTACACCCTTGATCTTCCAAAACCGATCAGGGACGAATGCCTGTACGTTCAGTTCGCTGACGACATCACCCAGATCACGACTGCCCCCTTCAAGAGTCCCGAACTCATGGCACAAATAACCGCCAGTGAGATTGACAATGTCAACAGGTTCGAGAGGAGATGGAAGATCGCCACGAACACCCAAAAGTTCAAGGTGATCCCATTCTTCCGTATGAGACAGGCCAACATCGTAACTGATGACGCCCGTATTCCATACAGCTCGGACGGGACAGTTCTAGGACTAAGGATAGGTAAAACTGGATACGGCGGCCACGTCACTAGGACGGCAGCGAGCGCGAAGGCCGAGCTGTCTAAGCTATTCAGATTCAAGAATCTGAACACGGCCAACAAGAAGAAGATCTACAACGCGCTCGTAAGATCTAAACTGCTGTATCCACCGATACCTATCTGCACTGGTTCTAGGAATAAGATGCAACTCCTCCAGAGAGTACAGAACAAAGGCGTACTCCTAATCACAAACACCAGGAGGAGAGATCGAAGGAGGCAGAGGGACCTACACCACATGATCCAAATGACTCCGGTCAATTTGGAACTGCAAAGTAGAGCCCGCAAGATCTGGGAGAAAATACCACGACTCATGTCAGACGAGACCAGACGGAGACACATAGACATCCCACCCGATGACAGAAACCGTAGGAAACTACACTTCACCAGCAGCAAAGCACAGACCGAACGACAAGAAGTACCGATGTACACATAGGACTTTACCACGACAAAACAAAATAAAGACAACGTTAATAAACAAACAAAGACACAACACTTACGAAAAAACCCGTAATACATACAAGAGAAGAACACGAGAGAAACAGAACAACGCCTACAAAGGCTTGAACGCTACATGAAGAAAGAAACAACATACACAAACATAAAAACAATCTAAGGATCACGAACAACAAAATAATGAACACAAAACAGAAAAACGCAAAAAGTATCATAACCAAAACAAAACATCAAAAACCAAGAAGAATACGAATAACACCCAGTATATATAGAGAAAAGCAACGAGTAACAACATCAAACTCAAATTCGCCTGCGATTCCCTATCACCAGGGATTTCCTCTCCCCCCCCCACTCTCTCTATCCTATTCATCAGGGAAACCTATCCCTACCTATTATCTTCCACTATCATATGCATAGATGCATGCGTGAGTGCAGCTGCATTCTCATATGTGTGTATGTATTATTTTCCTTTTCAACACTTTTTATATCCAATGTCCAATGTCCATCGATGTAGCAAAATACGAAAGGAAGACCCCTAAGGAATTGATCCATTAAGCGCTGGAAAATTTGACCAGAGTTACGCAATCCATATGGCATTTTGACCATTTCAAAAGCACCAAACGGGGTGGTGATGTTAGTCTTTGCGACATCATCTGGGTGAATAGGGATCTGGTTGAAAGTACGAACCAGATCCAAGAGAGAAAAAATCGTGCAGCCATAGAGAGACGAGGTGAAATCGGCTAAGTACAGCAAAGAATAGCGATCAGGAATTGTCACAGAGTTAAGGGCTCTGTAATCACCAACTGCTTTGAATTCCCCCGGCGTGGATTTGGGTACAATGTGAAGTGGAGAGGCCCACGGAAAGAGGAACGCCTACAAATGCCAGCATCCATCATGAATTGGAATTCATCACGCATAGCAGAGATTTTATCAGGTGTTAGACGGCGTGGCTGTGAGAATACAGGACCTCATGTTGTCTCGATCCGATGCACCACATTATGTTTAATGGGCCTGTCCTTTGAAGGTGGAAGAGTGAGCTCAGGAAACTCCTGTAGAAGGCGCTGAAACGGTGACTCGGTGGATGGGAGACGAATAGAGAGGAGGGAACTCTGAGAAGGTGAGTACGAATCTGAGACAGTGAAGAGAGTTTTGCGGTCGACAAGCTTGCGTTAACGAGAATCGACCAAGAGGTCGTGAGCCGAAAGAAAGTCGAGACCCAATATTGGAGAATCTACCTCGGCCATGATGAAAGTCCATCTAAAAACTCGACGGAGAGCGAATGAGACTTGAAGGTTACGCCTTCCCTAGCTCCTAATATTGGTCGAATTGGCTGCTTTCAGAACTAAATCTGAAGGGGCAGAAGCTTTGTCCGCCTTAGAAATTGGTATGACACTGCATTCAGCACCAGTGTCCACCAGGAATGAAAAACCAGAAAGTGGGTCAAAAATACGAAATGGAGGACCTACCTGAGGAAATGAGGTGTAAACAGGGAATGTATACCCTTTTGTCCCATGCCTTTCAAGTTTAAAGAAGGAGAATTTGAGGTGGAAGTTGAAGATGGAAGATTTAATCGAGGATTTGGATAGTTTGGTGATGATGAGTGATGTTCGAGGAGTGGAGAGGTGATATTAAGTGAAGGTGGAGATAATGGTTGCACATATGTGCAAGGTAGTAGGCATTTTTCAGCCTGTGCGCCATATTTGTTGTGATACCAACACCTTTGAGTAGATTGGGTGAAAGTCCCATTACGCTTTGAGAAACTACTAGGCGCAGTTTGGGAAAAAGTATAATGGTGGTTACAAGGCTGTGTACAGCGTACAACGTTGTGACCGTACCTTTGATGGTATCAGCATAGGCCCTGATGGTGTGAAAGATGGTGAGAATAGTTGGAAGAAGTTGAAAAATATTGCTCCCTCTCACCTTTTGCATCGGAATGCTCTCGTTGTTTTTTTTGTGAACCAGAGCGGGACCTAAGCCTTTGATTCCCCAAACTCTGCCTGTGATCGCTCTGTGATCCCTGGTGCAGCATTAACATTTGGATCTAGGCCTCCATCCTACGTATTGAGGCCTCGAGTGATCTCGATAAAGATGATGGAACCTCTAAACGATCGGCCCAGTTATCAGAGGAGCTCGACGTTCCTCGAATCTGAGAAATAGTAATATTATTAGATGGGCCGTTGCCCCAATTCACGTAAGGATTCATAAATAATCTATCGGTGGCTATGGCTATCTCCTCTATATCCGAGGGGTTTAGATTTAAAATAAGCGGTCTGATCGCCCCCTGGGAATCTCCTCATGAAAATCTCAGTAAGGAGATGGCTAAAAAGGTTGGTTTGCGCACCTTTTACCCAGATAAGGTACTTTATGTGCTTTAAGAAAGTCAAAGGACTTCTAGCTCCCATTTCCTGAGTGTTCAGCAGCTGCCTTAGGTCGTCTACTTGGGACCTGCCGTACTTCGTATGAAATGCCTCTCTCAGGCGGCCAGAACACCGGCCTGTTCCCCGTTAATCAAAATATCCCCAAATTCAATAAATATACTCAAGGGGAGACTCTGTATGATTGCAGCAGTCTTTTCTTCTTCTGCAATGCGCTGGGGCTTGAGTAGAATGGGCGATACCTACACTTTTGAAGCATCAAAAGCGGGTAGCGAGAGATATGCATGGGGCTGTCTGTTGGTGGGGTGATCTAGAGATGAGGAACTTTCATCCAGTGAGCCGCTTACGGAAGTACTTCGATGGTCCATTATAGTTGCTACTGTGTGTACACGTGATGGATGAGTGGATGTGCGTGTGTGTGTGCGTGAACTTCAGTCACGCGAAGGAACGTAAAATTGAAACAAAAAAATTCTCAGAAAAAAGAAACTCACTCGTATTTATGGGAAATTATGAATTTAAATTAATATGAATTATAGTGATTGGAAGAATGATGTTTTGGATACAACGTGATAGCCAAAGGAAACACTTCTCAAGTGATGTGGAAAATAAATGCAACGAGTTTTTAAAGAAAATAATATATATATATATATATATATATATATATATATATATATATATATATATATATATATATATATATATATATTAGAGATTAGAGATTAGCAAAACAGATTATAATAAGTTGAATTACGTAAATTAGGCAAGGTTGAACTTGAGTTGAAAATAACTTCGCGTGACGAGGTGAAGTGTGACGTATAAATTGTGTAAATGGATGTTGAATGTGGAATGATTTTGATGTAGCGAATGTAATCGTTTTGCTGTAGCGGCTATAATTAGTGAATTGGGTTGTAATGGAAGTGTAAATGGGAATTAGGATCTCTCTCTAGTATGGGGTAATTTTAGAGGATAAGTGGAGAGGGAAGTTTTTAACTGACCTTAATATGACGGCGACGAGAATACAAGTAAGAAAGTCATTTCGCGTTATTTCACAAGTGGTGAAATGCGTGTGTTTGTATGTGCGTGAAATTCTAAGAGATGTTGTTTGTATATGTGCGTTAAATGAAATCAGTTTCTCGTCATGGAATGATTGAATTATTAAAGGTTACATAAAATAAATGAATGATTAAATTGCAAAAAGTTATGCATAAAATAATTGAATGAATTATTAAGTTATACATAAATTACATGAATGACTTAATTGACAAAAGTTAAGTAAAATAAATGAATGATTTTAATTTTAGACATAATATATATATATATATCTAAGTTCCCCAGGAGGATTTTATTATAGGAATGCCAAACGGTTGACAACTAGAGATCAATTCGAACGAGGTCGATCTTTGAGGTCATCCCCGTTCTTGAGCCGCTCTTTGCGACCGTCTGGACGATCATTCGGCTGACGTTTAGCCTCTTGGCGATGTCAGACTTGTTATGGCGAGTGCTCAGAGAGCAGAGATCTCGATGTTTCCACTTCCAAACCCGATATTTGCATATCAATATGAATATAACAGTGGAATAAAAAGGAGAAGTGTTGGGCTGGTTAGACCATGTAATCTCCCAGGAAAGCTCGGTACTTCTCTGAATTCATATTATTACCATCAAAATCGATGAGACGACTTACCCTTGAACTTGAAATGCCCATACTTTTACGGCCAGCATGCTTTACTGTTGGCACTATGCGTTACACTGGCCAACACCAAATTTATTGTCTAAGTTATTTTAGCTGATTTAGGACACGTTTGACGGACTCAATCCAAAAATCACATTGGTTCTGCTCAATCAGGGTAACTTTTTGATTTATTGCCACGTGGTTGTTTTTTTTTTTTATATGTACGAGTATTTGCAATTTATATGACGGAAAAAATCTGTCTTATTTCTATAAATAAACGAATTCTGAAGAGTTATATGCGGCAATTTTTGACTAACTGATATTTTCTTTTGTGGCTGAATTAAATGGATTCGGCCAGAAGATCTTGCAAAAATAAGCCCAATGTATTCTGTTACATCCCCTGCGAATGCACTTTGTTCCTAACACGAATCCAGTAACAAGTGGCATAAAGTGTGTTTACCAAGCTTAATTTGGTATGAAACTTGGTGAGTAGGATAAAGCTTGGGCGCCACACATGGTATGCAAGACATGCACAAAGTATCTTCGTCGTTGGACCGAGGGCAAGAAAAGATGTCTGAAGTTTTGAATTTTTATGGTTTGGAGGGAGCCGACAAATCATGGTAATGGCACTGATGATACTTTTGCGCTATTGATTTGACTGGGATCAATAGAAAGAACCGGAGCAGCCTCACGTATCTTTATATTCAATCGACGCGTCGTCCTTTATCTCAGTGTGATGAAATTCCAGTACTTGTCTTTAAGAACTTCCTGACCTTAGTGACGAAGATTCCTCTAGCGTTGAAGAAAATGAAGAAGAAGAATATATGTTTTTTTGACGATGATGCGCTACATCATTTTCTCAAAAGGAGCTAAATGATCTATTTCGCAATCTCAGCTTGCCAAAGTCCTCTGTCGGCATTCAGATTGAAGGAAGAAAACCTCCTCTCTGAAAGTGCTCACTTCACCTCCTACGGCAAAATATATCAAGAGTACTTCCGTTTTTCTCTAAAGAGAAGGACTTGGTATACTGTACATATATTGTGCAGCTTCTTACTGCTGCATATCAAGCTCGGCTTGATCAAACAGTTGACCAAAGCTCTGGAAAAGGATGGTGGCTGCTTCACTTACTTGTGCAACGCTTTTCCAGGATTGACCTTGGAAAAGTTGTAAGCTGGCATCTTTGACGGTCCTCAACTCCAGCAGATCATCAGAGATCGTGAGTTTGAAAACCCAATGAACAAAGTGAAACTGGAAGCGTGGATGGCTTTTATTCTAGTTGTGAAGAACTTTCTTGTCAAGAAGTCCAGGAACTATATAGAACTTATCACCAATATGCTGACTGCTTTCAGAAACCTCAGATGCAACATAAGCATCAAAATGCATTACTTGTTCTAACATATAGATCGGTTTCCTGACATTCATCAATGAGTGACGAGCAAGGGGGAGGGGATTCCATTGGGACATGGAAGATATGGAGACCAGGTAACAGGGACGCTGGGATGCAATCATGATGGCTGATTGCTGTTGGAGTCTGAAGAGACATCTTTCATGCTGAGCATTCTGGGAGTTCGAAGAAACGTAATTCTGAACAATGATGACCTAATATCTAATTTACATGTACTTACATTTATCAATGTCTACTATTCAATGTACATTGTTAAAATTTTTGTAACATTTAATTAATAAATTATGTTACAAAACGATTATTCTTAATCTTAAAAACCTATTTTGGATGAGAAATATTAACAAAAATGAACTGAAAATGTCACAAAAATGTAATCAATTTAGTTATAATATAGGATTTTTCAAAAATGGACTTAGAACAAAAACTTGACCTCATCAGAGGAAACGGATGACATTTTAGGATTCAGCGGTGCAAAATTGTCCTAAATCAGTTGTAAAAACATAAACGACTTACAAAGGTGTGTGTGTGTGTTTTTTGTTTTTGTAACCGAGTGCTATCGATTCCACTGTTCCCCTGACCTCTTGCGAACTCTAAAGTTGCTTAGGGTAAAAAAAAAAATAAATACATAATGGAATGTGGAGTCCTCGCACTATAAGACACGTCCCCACTGACGCATGGTCTAGTTGTGGTGAGCACGTGACCAAGTCAGTCGACGTCACTTCTTTCCGCTCCTGTCGGGCTTTATATGACTTCAGGCCTTGCGCAAGCAGTATGTAGCAGGTCTGTTCTGATGACTGAATTAACCTGGTCGCCCTCTTCCATTTCTGTTACAGCTGGATGGCGGCTTTCTTACGATCCCGAATGCTCATGTAACGCTGAGAACTTTCGTCAAGTTGCATAGTAACCCTGGGTCGTCAAGAATGAGCTCGGTCTTGGATATTTATATTTTTTAGGATCCTTTTCAACACTTCTGTAACACCGGAATGTGATCCACCAACCCTCCGGATGATTGTCGGACTACTGAAACTTTTCTCGTGCAGATTTTGCGTATCAGACTTCCTTCCTCGGGAGTAGAGTTACCTGTTTTCGCCATCATCATATCATTATCAAATTGTGTCAACAAGGAATATCATTTTAATCAACATATACGAATTGTTATATGAAGAACTTTTGGCTGTAATATAAAGCATACTGATAGCAGGATTTCATACATTTTAATAGCAGCGGCATTTTAGATATAAAAATAAGTTATAAGGAAGCTTGAATAGTTTTTTATCTTTCCAAATGTATTGGACACTTGCAAACAAACATACTCAAGCATATGAATACACATACACAAGGAATAAGAAAAAAAATCAGATGTACGCATGCTTGTCGCCTGACGTCGGTTCTCTCTTCTTATCATAGTAGAATCAGTTGTGCATCGTCTGTGAAGAAGCGGTACCATGGCTGAATTTAATTTTACCCAAATTTGAAAAAAAACAAGCTGTGCTGCTTGGGATTCACGCCGGGAGCTTCACGCACAGATTTATGAGTTCTTGGGTGTTAATTTGATGACGGTACAGAGGATCAGGGATTAATTGGAGGAATAAGGGTGTGATTACGAGGTTGCGGCGACTCGTAAAACCTCACTGTAAGCGTTCTGATAGGAAAAAAACTCCTGGATTTGTCGCAGAGATCCAGGCCATCATTAACAACGATCCCAGAGAGTAAATAAGGTCCATAGCAAGGAACAAGAGAGTTGTCAGTCTATCTCATTAGGCAGTTAGTGCATGAAGACATCCGCTACTATTCATACAATATGAGAAAGTGCGAACTTCTGTTACAGAAGAGAAAGGGCAATCGGAAGGAACGAGCTGCGAAGCTTGTGAACAAACTAAAGCATCCCCTCAAGTCTGCCATGCTTTGGTTATTCTCAGACGAGAAGGATTTATGGCAAGACCATGTTGTGAACTCGCGAAACAACAGCTGGCTTGCTATGTCCCCTAAAGATGTACTGAGGGCCATTAAGACCAAGTTCCCGATTCACATCATGGTGCTTGTGGTTGTCAGTGGCGATGTCAATGTTATGCTGCAGTTTATCCTCCTGGAAAGCTACATCAAGTGTCTGGAGTAGTTAGTATTATCCTGGATCCAGAAGGTGACAGGTGGAAGTCAATACGTGTGACAGCAGAACTCTGCAGCATACCCCACAAGCAGGAGCAGCTAATCTTGGCTGTCAGATAATTCCTTTGATAACATCACTCCGATCATCTAACTTTCTTACTAAATCCCCAAATTACAATGCCATGTGTGGAGCGCGGGTGACAGAGAGGGAGAGAGAGAGAGAGAGAGAGAGAGAGAGAGAGAGAGAGAGAGAGAGAGAGACGGAGAGAGAAAGAAAGAGAGACCCACAAGTTACAATGCAGTACCAAGGTAGAGCTTATGTCCAGGTTTACTACAGTTTTCCTCAATTAAAAAGGAGGGGACCGTTAAAAACGCCTGCGCAGCTTCCGACACCGCATGGAGGCCGTGGTTGAGGCCGACGGCTATTTCAGTAATTTTATATATATACATATATATAATAATTGTCATAGAGAAAAAGTTTACTCCCCACCCCCCTAGAACCCAACGTCTACCTGTGGCGCCTGAGAAGATACACCTGAACGGCCAGACAGCCCCAAGCAAACCGCGTAATCCGTTTGAGTTCCATTCCTCGCTGTCGCACCGTCTGACCGGCGCCAAACTCACGGTGCCAAGGACTTTTGCGCAAAGCTGTGAAGCTGCCGAGACTATCGGCCCCCCCTTCCACTGGCGCGCCAAGTCTAATGAGATCCCTGTCTCCCTTTTGAGGGCCCCCGGCAACCACTTCCGCCGAGGCGGTATAAATACTTCGAGAAAAGCTTTGAGAAAGCAGGACCATACAGCCCCGTCTTGGTTAGCAGCCACATACAGTCTAGTACACCCTGCTTTGCCTCACAACGGCTTCTAGCTACGAACGCGATGCGTCACCTCTACCCGGCCTTGCTCGTATCTAAGGCCAGAGTTCCCGCCGACAGACGATAGGCATGGACAGGCATCTATCACTCGGTTATCGACTTTGTTCAACGACTGGAGTACTCCCTCGCCCATTTCTCAGCGAGGTTAAAGAAGAAGGAACTTTGCAAGAGAAACTTTGCAGCCCTCCTACTTACTCGACGTATTAAAGCCTCCAGAAAATTAGGCTTTACGGGAGTCTCTCCGATAATTGAACTCTCCCATTTTCTCTGAAATGAATCACCGTGCATTCCCTATTGGACTCTCGTGCCTGTCGAGTCATTTGTATCCCGCCCCCCACCGTTTGGTACCCCCAGTCTCATTTTATTTATTGTCAATTATTTACTTGTGCTATTAATATTTTCTTTGTATATATATGGTAAAGTTATATATTTTTCTATCATTAGTTTCTCTAATCCCAGAACCTCTAAAAAATGCATATTTAGGCCAACCGCACTCGACTTTGTTTATTTAACCCTCGCACTGGGATCTGTATCCTTATTCTATGCAGTGCCCTCTTCACGGTCACCGTACGACATCTATATTATATTCTGCTGTCCGGTGTTTAGGGTCACCCTATGACATTATATTCTGGTGTCGAGTTTTTTAGGATCATACGCTGTATCTGATCTCATTTCTTTTAGACCTGTTACAGATTATATTGTGTGTTATTCTTTTAGATTAAAAGTTTTGGTTTTAGAAACTGTAGAAAAGACTTTACCCATTTCCCATTTTTTCCTACTGTATGCATATTTGATATTATATTTGTGTGACCGTGTGTAACTTTAACGCTTTTCAGGCCTCATAAAACGTCTGCCGTATTGTAAAGGGGTTAATCTTATTTTCTTCTTTTTTTTGTATTGTGTTGTCGTATTCTTCGTGCGTATTGGGCAACACAGGCTCTCGCTAAATTCCGGAGTGAATATTGCGAGTATAATTAAGAATTCGCGCCGTGCGAAATAATTATCTCTGTGTTTGTTTGTTTGATTTTTAAGTGAAGAAACGTAGGTCCCCAAAGCTTAGCAGCACTTCCCCTTGCGTCAAATAGTTCCCCTTTTTGGGAGGTGCTTTTCTTGAAAGCTGCTCGAACGCGATAAAATGTCCTCATTATTTAACACGTTAAAGTTGCAAGTAGTGTCGCTTGGGCTCAACGGTAGGTCCTCGTAGCTTATATTCGAGAGGAGGAAAGGATCAAAATAGAAAGAAAAGAGAAGGAACAAGAAGAAAGGGAAAGAATCCGCCGTCATGAACTTGAAATGAGTAGGACCAGGAACGAGACGCTGTCCATCAGCTCAAGGTCCGAAGCTTCCCCTACCGCGCTTGTTAAGCTTCTGGTTTTCAAGGAAGGCAAGGATTTTGGAGCCTTTTAATCCACTTCGAGAAAATCTTCGAAATCAACCACTGGAATATCGAGGCAGATGGAGTGGCTCAATTGTTGCCCTTGCTAAATTCCGAACTCTTCCCTCGAAGGCAACAATTGATTATTCGACCTTAAAATCAGAGTTACTGGCGGCATATGACATGACCCCAGACTTTTACCGATCCAAATTCAGACATACCCACCTTCAGCCAGGCCAAACATACCGTCAGTTTGGATACACCCTCCAGCGTCACCTCAACTTTTGGTTCGATGCTTCTAAAATCTCGCATGACTACGATGCCTTCGTTGACTTCTTCCTGAGAGACCAGTTGTTGGCGACACTTCCGGCTGAAATCAGATCTTTCGTTAAAGACCGGCAGTGCCTCACATTCAAAGAGTGTACAGAAGAGGTCGACATTTATTCAGTAAGACACAACCTTTGTCGGAAAGAAGGGAAGAAAAAGAACCCCCCCTTTCCCTCAAACTTAAGCCAAACAAGGGGAAATTCATCCTTCAAAATGGAAACAAGTTTGCCAAGGTAATTGGTCCGTCGAAGCCGAAACCACTTTTTTCGTACGAACACTGGGATGTAAAACCGTTGTCTTCAGCCCCCCCCCCCCTTCGTCATCTTTCCCCAAGAGACCCATAATTTGTTTTTCTTGTGGTGTGGAAGGGCCATGTGAAAACGAACTGCCCCCAGAACTCTCAGTTTAGGAATAACTCTTCTCGCCAAGTACACCAGATCTGTGCCACATCTGCGCCTTCGTCAACACCATCGGAATCTTCTCCTCCCCCGAGCACATCTAGTCCTGGCGGCCACCAGGTCAACTTTTTGTTTGATAAGAATACCCTTGGGGGCCTTAAGTTCGAATCCGGATCGATTAATAGTTTCTTTGTCTCTACTCTTGTGAGAGATACCGGGTGCACCTGCATAGTGGTGTCGAACAAGCTGCTTCCCCCAGTAGCCCCGGACCTTAATAAATTCGCCTTCGTGCACGACTACTTGGAGCGCGCCAATCGTTAAGTGCTACATCGATTGTGCGTACTTCACTAATGGGCAGAAGTAGTAGCAGTCCCTATTAAATTCTGTTCCGTCCTCAATGACCAGTGCCCAGGTGTCTCCCCCAACTCCTTGGACCAACCCGTGGTTACCCGTTCGCAAATGATAATAGATTCGAAGATGCCCTCGCCTCTAGAAACCTCACTTTCTTCACAATTCAAGGAGGTCATGACTAAAGACTTCGCAAGGAACCTAAAGAACTGCGATTTCCTCCAACCCCTGTGGGCTAAGGCCCAGTCAAAAGAGCAAGAAGACACCCGAGGAGACAAGGTAATCTCCTACCAAGGTACGGACGGCTTACTTTACTGTGCGTGCTCAGAAAACGGTAAGCCCCCGACGCAGGTATTGTGTGTACCGCGTTCCTACGTTGGTCAAATTTTAACCACTGCCCATGACAGCCTATTTTCAAGCCATTTTAGCCACACAAAGACCACCTAGAAGATCTTCAAATATTTTTATTTGCCAGGGGCTCATGAAGGAATCCTTCGCTAATGCAGATCTTGCGACATATGCCAAAAGACTGCCGTCAAAGGACGCGTTAAGCACGCAGTGTTGCAGAGGTGACCCCCTAATCTCAGAGCCGTTTTTCCCTGTCACAATTGATCTCCTCGGTCCGATACACTCCCCGTTGAGGAAGTTCACAGTCACTTGCTAACTTTAGTGGATTTTGCCAACCGGTTCCCCGAGGCCGTGCCATTGAAGAATATAGTCAGTATATCCTGCGCATAAGCACTAAGCTCTATCTTCTCCCGCGTTGGATTATCCGAGGAAATTCTGTCTGATCGCCCCGCCAATTCACGTCGCTACTGATGGAGAAAGTCGGCAGCTCCTGAAGATAAACCCATTTTTTCCAGCCCCTTTTCACCCAGCTGGTAACAGGATGTGTGAGAGGCTCAACGGCTCCCTCAAATACATCTTCAAGAAATTGTACACCAAACAACCCTGAGAATGGCACCGTTTCTTGCCGGTAGCCCTTTTCGTATACCGGGAAATTCCCCATCGCACCTGAGGTTTTGCCCCATTTGAGCTTCTGTATGGACGTAATGTTAGAGGGCCACTCAGCATTCTGAAGGAGCTCTTCTCCAATTCGAAATTAGACCAGGAGATTCAATCCTCCTAGGCTTACCTCCTAAACCTGAGGCAGAGGTTAGGAAAGTGCGCAGATATCGCTCATCAGAACGCCGAGACAAACTTGGGCAAGTATAAAACCTACTTAGACTGTAAGTCCCAAGAACGAAAATTTAAACCCGGTGACGAAGTCCTTTTACTACTCCCCACGGAAAACAATAAACTTTTGAGCCAATGGAAGGGCCCCTTCCCAGTGATCGAGAGACGCGGCCACGTCGACTACTTGATGCTAACCCCATCTGGCACTAAGCTATTCCACGTGAACAAGCTTAAAAAGTACCATTGACGCGCTTGTACCAATCAACTTGTGGCCTTGGACAAAGAATCCGCCTTAGAGTCCAGCTACCCGCTTGTCTCCTTAGCCATGGTACAAGTGGCCTGCGTGGAACAAGATGCGGAATATCCTCTTCACGCTTTGCCAGATAACCCCGATTCCTCATCGACCGAGTTGAGCATAAGCCCTCAGCTTCCGATCCCCCAGAAGACCCAGTTACAGGCGCTACTTACCCAATTCACTGATATAATCTCGGATACCCCTGGTTGTGCTACCCAGTTCGAGCCCAATATTAGGCTCACCACCCAGGAACCTCTTCGTTCGAAGCTGTACCCCCTGCCCATTCATTTAAGAAAAGCGTTCAATCAGGAGGTAGACAAGCTATTGGAGATGGGTATTATAGAGCCCTCGGAGTCGAAGTATTGCTCCCAGGTCGTCATATTGAAGAAGGCAGACAATTCTTACCAGATGTGCATCGACTTCAGAAAGTTAAACACCGTCACCGTGTTCGACGCTGAACCGATTCCCCTCATCGATCAGAATTTGCATATGTTCGAGAAGGCCAAATTCATTACCGAATTAGATCTGTGTAATGCCTATTACCATATTTCATTGAAGAAAGAGGTAAAGAGGTACACGGCCTTCCCCACCGACAAGGGCTTGATGCAATTCCGGTGACTCCCTTTCGGGTTGGTGACAGCATGTAGCAATTATAACCGAATGATGAGGCAAATATTGGATGGGTTGCCCCACGTCACCTTCTACTTCAACAACATTTACGTGGCGACCCAGGAATGGGAACACTATCTGGCTGTCCTCTGTGCCCTCCTGTGCCGACTCAGGGAACATCACCTCACGATTGGCCCCAACAAGTGCTACTTCACCTTTGATACTATTGACTATTTGGGTTTCCACATAGGGAACGACTCCTTGGCTCCCCAAGCTGACAAAATCAGAGCAATTCTCGAAATGCCACTGCCTGCAACAAAGAAGCAGTTGAGGTCCTTCATGGAGTCCGCCTCCTTCTACCGACGTTTTATTATGAAATTCGTATCAATCGCCGCGCCCCTGTGTGATCTCCTCAAGAAAAAGGCCCCCAGAGTGCCTTGTCTGGACACCCCGTTCGATCGCTAGCTTTGACCAGCTTAAAGACAAGTTAGCTTCAGCACCGATCCTCTGCTTACCCGATCCCCTTAAACCATTTGAAATACGGACTGACGCGAGTAACGATGGCATAGGTTGTGTTCTCGTCCAGTATGGTTACCATGGCGAAAGTTTCTCCATCTCGTTTGCGAGCCGTAAACTCCTTCCCCGCTAGAAAAACTATGCGGCAATCGAGCGAGAAGCTCTTGCCATCGTTTGGAGCATACACAAGTTTAAAGTGTTTCTCATAGGTAAAGAATTCATTATCGAGACTGACCATAAACCTCTCTCTTACCTACGGAACATTAAGAACAATAATGGTGGCCTCATGAGGTGGAGTTTCTCTCCAAGAATTCCAATTTAAAACTGTATATATAAAGGGTTCCGAAAATTGCCTGGCGGACAGTTTAAGCAGAAATCCTCTGGATTTGTCTCCAGAGTAATTTCCCATTAATTGCAACTTTAAATAGATCACTTTTGTATATATTCCTGAATATTTTTTGTAGTTTTGCCTTATAAGAATATGTGTCATTATTTATTTTTATTATTATGTATATATTTTTGATGAGTTACCCTGTTCATATGTACCCTTTTTTGTATTGTGAGATCTTTCTTTTTTTTAATATCCTTGTATTTAAGCCCCTGGTTAACAAGACTATGTTGACACCGGCTATTGATAACTATTCTGCCTGTCTTATTGTATTATTGATGTTATTTATTATTTTTTCTCGATGTGTTCGGTAATGGGAATACCGAGCCTTTCCCGAGTCCCTTACACTTGACTTATTTTGGGTGCAGAGTACCCGGTACCATCCCTTTTGTAATTGTTTCCCAATGGGAAATTTAGCCGTGTAATTACCCTATATTATTCTGATGTCACTTCCGTCGGAAGCTCAATCTTGGGAGGGAAGGAGATGTCAGAGAGAGAAGGCTTAACCCCCCCCCTAGAATCAAACGTCTACCTATGGCGCCTGAGAAGATGCACCTACGCGTCCAGACAGCCCCAAGGGAGCCGCGAGATTTTTGCGGGACCGCGTAATCTGTTTGGGTTCCATTCTTCGCAATGCACCGTCTGACCGGCGACAGACCCACGGCGCCAAGGAGCTTTGCGCAAAGCTGTGAGGCCGCCGAGACTATCCTGCCCCTCCATCCTGGCGTGCCAAGTCTAATGAGATCCCCGTCCCTCTTTTGAGGGGTCCCGGCGACCCGCTTCCACCGAGGCAGTATACATACTTCGAGAAAAGCTTTGAGAAAGCAGTACCATACAGCTTCGTCTTGGTTAGCAGCCACGTTCAGTCTAGTACACCCTGCTTCTCCCCCCTCCCCCAATGGCTTCCAGCTACGAACGCGACGCGTCACCTCTACCCGGCCTTGCTCGTATCTAAGGCCAGAGTTCCCGCTGACAGACGATAGGCATGGACAGGCATCTATCACTCGGTTATCGACTTTGTTCAACGACTGGAGTACTCCCTCGCTCATTTCTCAGCGAGGCTAAAGAAGAAGGAACTTTGCAAGAGAAACTTTGCAGCCCTCCCCCTCCCCACCTAATCGCCTTATTCAAGCCTCAAGTCAATTAGGCTTTACGTGAGTCTCCCCGATAATTACACTCTCCCATTTTCTCTGAAAGCAATTACCGTGTATCTCCTCTCGGACTCTCGTATCCGTCGAGTCATTTGTATCCCCCTATCGTTTGGTACCCCGGGTCTCATTTTATTTATTGTAAGTTATTTACTTGTGCTATTAATATTTTCTTTGTATATAGTAAAGTTATGTATTTTCCTACCATTAGTTTCTCTAATCCCAGAACCTCTAAGAATTGATTATTTAGGCCAACCGCATTCGACTTTATTTATTTAACCCTCGCACTGTATCCTGATTGTCTGGCGTACCCTCTTCACAGTCACCCTACGACATCTATATTATATTCTAGTGTCCAATGTTTAGGGTTACCCTACGACAATAATGAACTTTTGAAAATGGTGGTGATATCATTAAAATTCAACAATAATAATAATCATTAATGTTTCTGAGAACGAGAGAAAATAGCAAACCGCTATTTATTGCATTCTAGTTCACGTGTTTATAAAATAAGTTCTTTAATACCTTCATTTTCAATGTTATTAAACTCGAGTGAGGAAATTATAAACTTTGACTGTAAAGAATGACGCCATAAAAAGACGCTTCGTAACGCCATCTACAAACGAGTGAGGAATCGAAAAATAGCTTTGCGAAGTCTTTGGAGTGAGCAACACTTGGATAGGCTGGAGGTGTGGAGTTAAATAATTTAGGCCTGTTGCTGGTATTTACTATTAATTAAAGTTCCTTAATTTGTCAAAGGATATTTTCTTGACAATGTTGCGGAATATATATATATATATATATATTCAATCGGTTTGCTTCTAAGAAGTCTTATTTTTAAGTTAAGGATCAATCTGAAATGAGACAGGTAACAGTTCTCATTTAATTATGACGACGTTTCGGGTACATTACCCATCTTCTTGTTCTATAAAATGGATACGAGTTAGAACATAATATCTATGATCACAGGAAATTATGATTGTGATCAAAATATAGGAATATGAAATTGATACAGCTAAATGTGAGCTGGCTTACACTGACCAACAATGAAACGATAACATTAATTAATTAGGTTATGTAAAGGATCTTTAAAATTATCGATTACGTAAACACAAATAATGTTAACCTCTAGCGAAGAGCAAAAACGGAGAACTGAGGGAGAATTTTTTTTTGTATGTGACGTCATAGGATCGGTAGGTTGTAAACTTTAAGAGATTTATACGATGAGGAGGGGGAAAGGCAGTAGAATCAATATTGAGACTGGGGTTTAATTGCTTTATGAATAGTGATTCAAGAATACGAAGGGAGGTAGGATCTTTGGAATGTCCTAAAATTCCAAAGTTTAGGTGGGAAATATCAATCTTACATAAAATGGAGTGATCGCGGATTTCTCTTTATTAGTGAGAACGGAGCCAGTACGCGGGCTGATGCCTAGATGGGAACAGAGTCGAGCCTTCAGTAAGCGGACGGTGCTTCCAATATAGGTCCCCTGGTGGCACTTGGGGCAAATTAATCTATAAGCAACCGAGCAATTCATCTCAGGGGGAGGGGGGCTGTCCTTAATTCTAAAAAAATGTCCTAAATGAAAATTACTAAGGAAAGCTATTTTAAAGTTAGTGTGTGTGAAAAATCTTTTCAAGAGGTTATTGAGTTTACGGCGTAAGTGAGAATTAAGGGGACCAATATCTGGGAGGAGACGATAACAAAGATTCTTGGCAACAGTGGCAATTTGTTGGGGTGGGTGGTATATTTTGCCCCAAAAGATAGTTAATAGCCACGATAGAGAAGAGTTTTAATGTTGCTAATTTTGTATGTAATGCCACAGAAACTATAAAAATTCATACCAAGACAGGAAAAAGATTTCCGATAAACCGAAGTGGTGAAGTTGGTCGAAACGGACCGTTACGTTTCACAACTTATCCAAATCCACGATGAAAAGCTCCATAAGCTAAATTTGTCCCGTTCAGTTTTTCATTCCCCTGTGAGTGTCATTCATAACTCATCTGAATATAAACTAAGGATCACGGGAAACGTTTCTCCTCTTCCTTGGTCTCCAATTTAAGTTGCTTATTTTTTGCCACAAATTTCCAGCTACTTTCAGTATTTTGAAAAGTTCATTTATGACTTCCAATCTCTTCCAATATATGAAATTTTCAAGATTTCAAATCGATCTTTGCCCAACTTACTCATTAATTTTACTTTAAAATGAAAAACCTCCGATTTAGTTCACTATTCATTTGCAAAAATGACAAACAGCCCCTTCGTAACCTTGGAAATAAGCCTGATATTGTTGTCACTCGGCCTGATAAAGCTAATGGAGTGGTTATGGTAAACAAAACCGACTATGTTAGCAAAATAAGTAATATCCTTTCTGATTCTACGAAATTTAAAGTTATTAAAAAAGAGCCTTCAAAACTTTCTCAAAGTCTTGATAATAAAGTAAATAGATTGCTTTTTAAACTTAAATCCATTATGATCATTGATGAATTAACCGACAAGCAACTTGTCTCCTCCCAGATATTGGTCCCCTTAATTCTCACTTACGCCGTAAACTCAATAACCTCTTGAAAAGATTTTTCACACACACTAACTTTAAAATAGCTTTCCTTAGTAATTTTCATTTAGGACATTTTTTTAGAATTAAGGACAGCCCCCCTCCCCCTGAGATGAATTGCTCGGTTGCTTATAGATTAATTTGCCCCAAGTGCCACCAGGGGACCTATATTGGAAGCACCGTCCGCTTACTGAAGGCTCGACTCTGTTCCCATCTAGGCATCAGCCCGCGTACTGGCTCCGTTCTCACTAATAAAGAGAAATCCGCGATCACTCCATTTTATGTAAGATTGATATTTCCCACCTAAACTTTGGAATTTTAGGACATTCCAAAGATCCTATTTCCCTTCGTATTCTTGAATCACTATTCATAAAGCAATTAAACCCCAGTCTCAATACCGATTCTACTGCCTTCCTCCTCCTCACCGCATAAATCTATAAGAGTTTGCAACCTACCGATCCTATGACGTCACATACAAAAAAAATCTCTCCCTCAGTCTCCGTTTTTGCTCTTCGCTAGAGGTTAACATTATTTGTGTTTACGTAATCGATAATTTTAAAGATCCTTTACATAACCTAATTAATTAATGTTATCATTTCATTGTTAGTCAGTGTAAGCCTGCTCACATTTAGCTGTATCAATTTCAATAGGTAAAAGGTGTGTAAGGAGAGATAGAGAAAGATTTCCAGCCCACCCCTTCCTACTCCGGTCATCCCCTCTTCTTTTTGGGTGATTAAACTCTTGATCTCCTCTCCTATTTCCTGTTGTGTTTGTGGAATTAGCTTCTTTCCTCTTTTTTCTAGTATCTTGTTAATTGGTTTCATCTTCACTTTTCTATGTAGGTTTCTTTGACTTCTTCTGTCTCTTCTTCTCGTGCTGGTGATTATTAATACTGCCTTGTTTTGATTTATCTGTAGTTCCATCATTCTACTCTTTGAAATGGTGTACATAGGTATTACTGTGTATACAATTGCTGAATGGATGATCGCTTGATATATTTTCTTCTTGTTTCTCCGTCTAAGGGACTTCAGCCTATATAGTAGTCTCATTCCATCTCTTCCTTTTTCAACTCTTTCTTTAACATGTATGGAGTATCCTGTCCTGGTGATTGTCAGTCCAAATATCTTGGCTTCGCTAGCGTACTCATATATCTGTCCTTCAACGTGTATGTCTCTGAGTTTCCTTTTAGAAATCGGCACTATTTTGAACTTATTTTTGTTATTGCTTATTTTCTATTTTCGTTCGTACACATTAATCCTTCTTATTTCCTCCACTGTTAAACTTGCCTGCATTTTTGGTGTCCTGTAGGGGCAGAGAACGATTTGTGTGACGTCATCTGCGAATTGCATGTTGAGGCATCCATATGTAAATGGTGGTGGAATGTCTGAGGTATAAACTAAGTATAGTGATGGATTCAGGCACCTTTCCTGTGGCAAGCCAGTCTCCATCTTAAATATTTCCCCTCGGTGGTTCCTAATCTCGATGTTTGCACTTCGATCCGTCAAGTAATTGCATATGAGTCTTTCCATTTTGTCATTCATACGTAGTTATAGTGTTTTAAGTTGCATTCCTCTACTCCAAACTCTGTCGAATGCTTTCGAAATGTGCCTGCAGAGGATGTCAACGCTAGCCTTCACTTTTTTCGCTTTGTCTATTTTTTCGGTAATGACCGTGAGTACCATTTCCGTGTTCCTCTATTTTCTGAATCCAAATTGAAACTTATTCAGTAAATTGTTTTCTTCCGGGTGCTCCCTTTAGTCGTTTGTTTATAATCTTCTCAAACACCTTCCCGATGAAGAAAGGTAGGGAGATTGGTCTATAGCTGTCTACTCCCGTTGGTGGTTTTCCTTCTTTAGGGATAAAGATCATCTTGGTGACCTTTAATTCCTTTGGAAAGTAGCCGGTGTTCAGGCTGGCGTTAAAAACAAAAGTAATACCCTGTAGTATACTTTTAAGTATTTCTTCCTGATGCTTCTTAGTGAGTCCAGATCTTCCAGATGCCTTCTGTTTAAACTGCAAAATAGTATGCTCAACCTCTTGCACTGTGATTTTTGCGTCGTTACCGTCAAGGGTGTCTCTCTCTACATCTACAGTTGGATGCGGGTGAATTTTATTTGCATCCTCGTTGAGTGCTGCAGTGATGTCTCGTTCAAAATCTGTGTCGAATTCTTCATTATCTTCTTCGCTTATGCAAAAAATCCTCTTCCAGTGGTCCTTGAATAATGTTCCTATCATGTCCTCGTCTTCTATGTTATTTCCTCGGCTGTCTTTGATTACGTTTCTTTGCTCCTGCTTTGCCTTTCATTTGTTTTACCTTTTTCCAAAATTCTTTCACTGGTGCATCATTGTCTATTTTCTGGATTGTTTCATTCCAGTGTTTTTTTGTTTTTCTATAATTTCCATATTTAGTTCCCTTTTAGTCCTTCTCAACTCGGCGTGTAACTCCCTCGTTGGTCCATTCCTTCTTATTTCCTCTGAGATTTCTTTCAGCTGTCTGTGTTTCTGTACCATTTCGGGTGTCTATGTGAAAGTCTTAATAGTCTCGTAGTGGTTTGGGGGGACAGACTTATCGTCTGCTGCCTGCATAGATTTCTTTATTTTTTCTAGTTCAGTATCTATCTCTTCCATAGTTGCGTCTTCTAGTAGATTAGGTTTGAACGAGTTTAGTTCTCTTTTGTATCTCTCCCAGTCTGCTATATGGAAGGCTTTTTTTACTTTACTTGGGATTTGAATTGGTATTTGGTTAATTGTGAGAAGAGTTGCAATATGATAAGTACAGGGTATATCCTCTGGTCTCATATAATAGTTGCATAGTAGATAATCATTGCCTAAGCAGGTATCCGGCTTTGTGGCAGTGGTTCTTGTCACAAAGGTATGGTATTCTGGGCCCAGTCGTTGGTATATGCTTCTTGCGAATACCGCCTCCAGGTGTCTTCTTATGCCGTTTTTTTTGTAGCCGCTCTCTCGGCAGTGAGCAATGAGGTCTCCAATTAGTATTACCGGGTTTCTGCTATTAAAGATGTTAATGAAGTTACTAATTGGCAAATGATCTCTCCTAGGTGGTTGATATCCCGTTGCTATTACGATGCTCGATAGTTCCAATTTCACTTCTATTGCGATGTATGATTCGTCCAGTTCGTCGCAAGTTCTGTATTCGATGCCTCTTTTAATCGCTATTGCAGCTCCGTCGTGTGTTTTTCCTGTGGGGCTTACGGCTATCCCATAGTGATTCCATATTTTTATTTCGTCGTTTGCTAAGTTTACTCCGTGTGCAGAAATTAAGATGATGTATGGGTCTAATCTTCTGAAAATGTTTCTGAACATTTGTCTTTTGTTCCTTCATCCGTTGACGTTAATCTGTAGTATATTTAGGTTTACCTTTGCCATTGTAGTTGAGTAGTTCCTATAGAGTTGCCTGTCCATTTGATCGTGTTAGGTCGTCCTTGGAAATAAGTGGCGCTTACTTCCGTTTCTTCACTTGCTTTCTGTTTCCATTGGCAAGGGTATTTTTTCTCGTGGCATTGGAGCAGGGTTGGGTGAAACCTTTCGCAGGGTCTGGCTTTGGCTCCTCTCAGATTTAGATTTTTTCCTACGTTGTGTTTTTCTTGTTACCCTCTTGGGTTGTTCTTCGGCTCAATCTGAACTTCCTTCCTCGTTGCTGCTTCCCTCGTCGGTTTCCGATGCGCTTTCCTCTTCCTGGCGTTCTCATCAGCGTCCTTCCCTGCCACCCGCATAGTTAAAATCGCTGATGAGTTAACGTTATATGGGACAATAATTGGTTCCAGTCCTTTAGCCTTCAGAAGTCCGTTCAGGGTCTTTTCATACGTTCCAGGTTGTAAGGCATTTTGAACGTGAGCGTGAATCACGCATGTATAATTCTTCCAATAACATGCCTGTGGGGGAATTCCACGTGGAATTTCTTTTCCAGCACGGAAGTGACGTCCATGTGCTAAAGAAAATTCTAGAATTTGGTTAGGCTTAAATTGGTAAGCCTCCCCCCCCCCCAATCCACAAGCGGTAGCCTCGAACCGCGTCAACCCCGGAACACCTTTTCGCGGGTTAGAATCGCCTGGGCGTAAAGGTTCGAGGCCATTCAAGAGAAGCCCTGACCAAACACCCCATGTTTCCCCCACCCCTGTGGGGGAGCCTCGGATATATAGGGCTCATCTTCCAGGTGGGAGATACAGAGTTGAAGAGTCCCGCCAGGATCTAAGAAGCATTTCCCCTAGTTCCAAGTCAGGTGCTTAACAACGAAGCAAAGTGTCGGCTGAACTTTTAGTGTCGTTGGAATTAGCCCAGCCTGTGAGGTATTTCTATTTGACGATCGCCACCGAGCGATTTTTCCGACTCCACTCATCAACTCCTGTAAAAGCCCTTCTCGTTCCCTCCTCATCTTTGGGTGGCCGAAATACTCTCCCCTGGACCGGACGTTACCGCCCCCCTTCCCTCACGTCAACTTCCCGCCCAGAAGATCTGACTGCCCTCACCCTCAGGTTTATTGCCTGCAGAAGACATCCGTGAAACCTTACCCTGACGTCTCACCCGGAATCCTCCGTAAGCCAATCCCTCCCCCCATTTAGCAACCCATTTGAGTTAATCCTGCCCTTTGGAATAGTCTCTTTCTATAACGCATTAATTTCTAATTTCAGAGTCTGATGCATAACTCTGCAATTCCCCCCATCATTTACCAATATAATTTTGCCCATTGATTCTCTTGTTTTATGTAAATAAAATTATATTTTTTTACATGCCTCTTTAAATAACCTTGAGCTGTGCCATTGCCCAAATTTTACCTGACCTCGTTTTACACTCTATTCTCGCTGCTCTGCGCGTCGAAACTCGTGGCGTTCCGCCCCTTTGTCGGTTCGCCTTTAACTTATTAGTCCCTTCCCATATATATAATATGGTATTGATATAATATAATGTCACATCACGACAATACCCCTCGAGATGTTGGGTAGTGTTGCTGCGTTGTTTCGATGGGATTTCGCTACTGCTACATAGGAAGTATTGCCTCTCGTGGTTTTCTTTTCCTCCTGTTCCTTCTCCTTCTTTTTAATTATTTCCTTCCTTTTTGGGCATTGCATTGCCATCGTCCAGTGGTTACCTCCACAGTTAACACATTTTTTCGTTGATGAATTGCATCCCCTGAAATCGTGTCTCTCTGTGGGTCACTCAGAGCAAATGATTCTACCTTTATGGGGGCAGTTGGCCGAGTTGTGTTCCTCGTAGGCGTAACAATTAAAACACATTTGGATGTTCATAAATGTGTCTCTTTGGATATTAGCAGATGGAATCATCATGCTAAAGTCAATCAATCCTTTTTTCCGTTGCTTTCGTTGACATCTCCGCTGTTTCACACACTACTTTAAAGAGGTGGGTGTGTTATTTGAATTTAATCACCTCCGGAATCTTGATTCACCTTTGATTTCAATTAATTCTTCCTTTATTTCTTCGCACGTGTAGCCCCCCATCCATGTTTCCACTTTTCTGTAGATTAAGCTCCTGCTAGCAGTGATTTGAGGCTGGGTTTTGGCTTCCAGGTCAAGTTTTCTTAGGTTTATGCTTCCTGCAATCGAGAGCAACTGCTCCACTTCCTTCCCTTTGGGGCAAATCAGGGTGAATCTATGAATCGATTAGGGGTCTCGATGCATTTAATCAAGGGAAACGAGAGGTCTGTGAAAGTGGTTTGGACAACTTGTTGCGGTTTCCTCTTACTTCCATTTGGTATAGGTCGTAGGGGCAATCTCCTAAGGTCTTCGGGTCAGTCCATCCTGGAACTAGTATGCCCTACTATTGCGGGGCTCCTAGTAGTAAACTCTAGAAGAGAAAAATTACCTTGTTGCACAAATGGGAGAGCCCTCTATTTATCCTACTTCTATCTCGCCTACATTCCAATTTTCGTTCTCCCCTTGGTCTCCCTACTTAGCTTCGCCTAGCCCTATCAGCAGTCTGCAGATAAGTTCGGGCTCGTGATCGAGAATCGACCTCCCTTTTCGGACCCCCTAACTGGGTCTCCTCCAGGGGTTCACTAATACCAACTGCGTCTCAGACTTTGCCGGCGACCAAGTTATTTAGCACTAGTTAGAAATATGATGAAGTAAAAAGATGGTTTAAAATAAAATCCAAAAGAAAGAGGAAAAAGGTAGCCCCTTCTGGGGAAGCTACCTCGCTCATAAGGAACAAGAGAAATCTCCAATCAACCCTGTGAGCGCATATATTTATTCGAATAGAGCTTCCTCGGTGATAATAAAGAGTATTCCTTTGTAAACAATTGAGTAAAGCAAGTTTGCGTGAAAAGATTCACGTTCTTATTACTTTCATTTTACTTTGCCTCCTTTGCCAGAAAACTTTACCAGAGCTGTAGCGCGGAAGGTCAGGTCGGTCATAGATATTATGTTCTAACTCGTATCTATTTTATAGAACCAGAAGATGGGTTATGTAATCGAAACGTCGCTATAATTAAATGAGAACTGTTACCTGTCTCATTTTCGGATACATACTAAACTTATATATATATATATATATATATATATATATATATATATATATATATATATATATATATATATATATATATATATATATATATATTTGAGTGAAAGAACTAAATAGCAAGTTATGATATATGATAGTGAAACCAGTGTATATGAGCATAGAATTTACGAGACTAGTTTCGATATGAAGTTTACAATAACCTCTTCAGTCGTATACTGAGAATGGAATGAACACACAAGTTACTAAACACCTCAAAATATCAACTGCTTACGATCAGGTTCTGGGAATAGGAGCTACATTTAAATTGACCATCCGAAAGATTAAAATTGCAAATTTCTCCTATTAGTATCGATTCTAAAAATTTTCTTTGGGCCTTTAAATAATCTATTCAATGGTTGTAATTACTAATACCGTTAAAAATACTGGATGTAGTAGTGCCTCGCCTGACATCACCTTTGTGTTGATATATTCGGTTTTTTTAATGTTTTCCCAGTCTCTCCTCTGTAGAACGAGGGACAGTTAATGGATTCACACGGGATTACATATACACCTGCCTCGTTTGGCTGATCCATGGTATGAGGGAATAAATATCACGAGGACAAACAGACACTAGTTTGTTTATACAACGTCAACAGTTACGTTACATATGGGCCGATACTTTACCTCCTCCCCTCCCCTTTGCCCCGCTGCCCCAAAGATCCTCGAGCGTCGCTCGCAAAGAAGGATTGCAATCAGCAGATTTCGTAGTCCGTTAATATAAACATAGGAGGGTGGGATAGCCTTCAGAATAAAAACCTATGAACAGGTTCACTGTCCCCTCAGATTGTTTATGTCTATTTTCGCCAAATAGACGAAATTTCACTTTCTCCGCACGTAAACCAGAAGGGCGAATTGTCACAACGTTGAAATTTATGCCCTAGAAGAGAGGCCTAAAGGTAGACCATCGTCTCCCCTCTCCTCCTCCGAGGGGATAATCGACGTATATATAGTTTGATCTGGAGAAATGTAAAGAGAATCGGAGTAGGAATCGAGAGAAGAGCAGTCCCTAAGTAAAACAGGGAATCAAGAAGACAGTGGAACCGAGCGGGATTTTCTTTCCCGAGGTTGTTCCTTTGGTCACTTAGAGTGGAAGTAGACCAGTGGTATCGAGACCCACTCGCATACCACTCTCGTCGAGCAAAATCCCTTATCTTAGTTTTCCTGAATAAAAACAGAGATAACCCTCACCATTGAGGAGTACCAACGTGAATTTCCATTCTAGAAAAGATTCACCTCTTGGTCAAGTCTCATCATCGAGAAGCCCGCAAGTGTAGCACAGGAATTGAAATAACCCGTACATCCACAATCCCCTCACTTATATCTTCAAGTCAAGAACCTCGCTACGTGCTCCCCACCTACCTCGGGATAAGCATCAGCTGGGTTTCCCGAATCGACTCCCTAAGTGTTTCTTTCACCCAGACAGACGATCAGCTGTTTACTGAGCCAGTCTCACGCCAGCGAGAAGGCTCCCGTCCAACTCGTCTCTAATCATCGCATCAAAGAGGTTCTCGTTCAAGGTCACACGACTCCAGACTCCCTTTTAGTTAAAGGTAAAAGGAAAACAAAACTTATTCACGTTCGTTAGTTACCATTCCGTGCGAAAGTGATTTTTGAGTCAACCATCGCGTATTACTAATTGGTAGTATTAATTTGTATTAGAACCTCTTATTATAGCATTAGCATATTTAAAGTTTTTAAAATTTCATTCTTTTTCATGTAATTAAAAGTATATTTTTTCCGAGCTGTTTAATTAGATCCTCGAAACGCTGCAAATGGCAATAATTATATCATAACACGAATCCTCCCTGGTAAAAGAATCAAAATAAGTTAAAGCACTTACAGAAAAGTGGAACGGAGTTACTCATGTACGGAGCAAACATACATACGTACTCCGCCGTATACCATGACATAAACTATTCCATTGCGCAGCGACTTTTCCAATGGACCTACCCTTTACTGTCTCGACGGCTTCTGGTCGCTTACTGTCGCTTCCGAATCGGACACAATCGTGAAATGCAGTGCAATTTCATGGAACACTCCCCTAAACCTTACCCCAAACTGTTCGGCGCATTCTTTTCGAATGTCTCGCTTTGGATAAGCTTGGCGCTAACTACGTGTCCCGGTAGCGGAACGGGTGGAGTCACTACCGCTTGTCCCTTGTACTCGGCATAGGTTTGTGCCCTCCCGATTGTGGACCGGTCGAGTTTGGCGAAGAGACGAGCCTCATCCAAAGTATTTAAGTTTTGAGGTCGCGCATACTCGAGCATCTCCGGCGCTGCTCATGCTTTTTTTTCTGTCTTTGTTGGGTTTTGTTTTGTGTGAGTTATTGGTTTGTGGTTGATTCTATTTCTTTTTCAATAAATTTTAATTAAGTTTTTATCTATTTGTTTGGCTTAGTATGAAATTTTGTAAATACACCCGTGTTATAAGGTTTATTTTATGCGTCTTCCTTTTCAGTCCTTCTGCAAGATCATCCTGTCCTGTGTTCTCCTCAGGTTCGGCGATAGATAGGATAAGGTAAGAAGAGCGATGTGAGTAATTTGGTTCGGGCGACTAAGGACACAATATCTTCTCATTGTCGCATATCCGTTACTATGGCAATGCAACAATGGTGAGGTTGACTGGGTTTCATATTGGCTGGGCGGAGCCATTTACGTCGTTGATGAGGCTTCCTTCCATTTAATTTGGTAATTTAATAAAATATAGACCTAGAACACTCAATACGAGAGAGCCTATCAAAATTTCAGTGGTAGGCAAGGTAGGTAGGTCCAATGGGAGAATGAAAATTCGAAACAATTTGAAGTTTTTTTCGCATACATTAACCCCTTTTGACGGTTTCGCCGGCTGTTGAGGGATAGGGGGGGGGGGGTCTGAACTCGGTCATTAAAGCACGTTTCCTATTTTTCTATAATATTTAGGCAACTTGTTTCATATTTGAGCCCTAATTGTATTATTTCCCTTCCCATTTAATGGTCCTGATTAAAAAGAATAATTTCGAGGGAACTTGACGATGTGGTTGTCATAGTAACGGTTATTCACTTCCTGGGGAACGCTCCTCACTAAAGTTAAGCAATCTAAAAAGCCCTAAAAAAAGAATGTTGTTTTTTCGCCTTAAAAATATATATATAAAGTTCAGGTTTTTAATATTTTTTTGAGTAGTTTTTAATTTAAAACGAAAACCAACGAGGGCATCTCCCAAGGAAAGTTTGTAAGGAGAAATATGTAAAGAAAGTGGTAAAAATTGAGGAAGTGAAAATGTGTAGAAGGTAGATAGTAGTAGCTCATCCTGTAGCATTGGGGCCGGGAGGTCTCCTTTGCAGTTATCACGACCATTGGCACTTCCATAGTGGTGCCGCTAATCGCTCATCTGGCACTGTTTCGATTATGATTGACCGTTCGGGAATCTGCTCAGGACGCTCCGCCAGGCCGCAAGTGAGGCAAGATTTTCAACTCGGAAAAAGAGTATATGGGGAGGAAAAAGAGTAAGGAGGGGAGAAAAAAAGAATAGGTGAAAGAGTAGAAAGGGAGGAAGAGGAAAAATAAGGGAGAACAATAGTAAAGAGGAGAGAAAAGGGGTGGAATAGGAAGGGAAAAGAGTGAAAAGGGAGGAAAGAGTGAAAATAGGAGGAAAAGAGCTGAAAAAGAAGGGAAAAGAGTGAAAAGGGATGGAAAAGTAAAAAGGGGGGAAAAGAGTGACAAGGGAGTTAAAAATATGAAAAGGGTAAGGAATAAATGAAAATGGGCGAAGAGTAACAAGATGAGAAAAGAGTGAAAAGGGGAAAAGGGAGTGGAAAGGGAAGGGATAAAAGCTAAAAGGGAGGAAAAAGAGTGGCAATGAAGGTAAAAGAGTGAAAAGGGCGAAAATGGAGGAAGAGTAAAAAGACGAGAAAGGAGAGAAAAGGGGAGGAAAAAGCGTTTAAAAGAAGGGAAAAGAGCAAAGAGGAGGAAAATAGTTAAAAAGGGAGAAAAAAGTTGAAAGGAAAGGGGAAAAGAGTGAAAACGGAGAAAAAAGGGTGACAAGGGAGGTAAAAGAGTGAAAAGGAGGAAGAGTAACAGAAGTGAAAGAAGTGAGCAAAAGATTGGAAAAGGAAGAATAAAAGAGTACATACGAGAGGTAAAAGAGTGAAAAGGAAAGAAAAGAGAGTGGTATAGAAATGAACAAGAGTGCAAAGGGGATGTAAAAGAGTGAAAAATGGAGAAAACTGAGTGGAATAGTAAGGAAAAAGTGCAAATAGGAGGTAAAAGAGTGAAAAGGGGGAAAAACGAGAGGGGAAAAAGCAGAAAAAAAGGAGGCTTTTGGCAATTATATCATTCGAAAGAGAATGTAAAACAACATAAAGATTTCAAATTCCGTTAGAATCGGCCGAATAGTTACGATGTTATTGCCAAACAACTCATTGATAAGTAAAATGGTAACCGACCGACCGACCTACGGACCGTCATAGTAACTTATAAGAATCGAGTGCACGCGCCTAAAAAGGTACAAGAAACCACCATCGATGGCCCTGGAGGTTATGAAGAGCGTTTGTCATAAAGATCGAAAGCGATTCCGGGTTCGAGATTGATTCACGAAACCGAGAAGCTCCAAACTTGCATTTTGCCGCCCCTTCACTGCCTTTTCGGTCCCACAAATCGGCTCTAACTAAAGTCATCAACTTTTTATTAACTTACGACGGTCCGCTCTGGGTCTTGAGGAAGGGTGGCGACCACGCAAACTAATTATTGAATGTAGGCAATAATATCAGGTTATAAAAGCAATAATTCATATACAGAATTTTGTTGTGGGGAGATTTTATAAGGGGCGACCTTTAAATATTAATTATTATTGAATTTTCATCTAAAAATTTAAATACCTAAAAAATAATATAGACCTCCGCAGGTCGTATGCGGCTCCCAGTCCGCAGATTTCGCATATATGGTCTTAAGTTATCAGTTTGTTAGTTTAGGTAGTTTTAAGGTGTGTTGCCATCGTTACAATATCCACACTAAACCTATTGAATATTTCTGGTAAATACTGCGTTAAAACGTTTGATGGGACATCCGTATACCGAGAAGTAGTCAGTGAGTAAATTGAGTTCTCAATCGACATTCCCCCAGTCTTTAAATGGATGGCTTTTCCTTGAGCCACAAAAGAGTTTGAAACGCTGGGTGGTTTGGGGAAAATCTCTAGTACTACTGCTTTTCCTGCGTATTCCTCCGAAGAGGGCCAACCCCTGGTTTCCTAGGGCTCGCTAGTGATTGTTCTTCTGATCTTTATGTTGGTTTCATTGCCCGGTCGGGGACCCACCGTAATGATAGGAAGGGGTGAGAAAAATAAACAAATAATTATTGCCGTTACAGATCCCCCTTGACTCGTTTGTTCTGCTTTACTCGGAAAGTTTTGTCCTCCCGTTCTCGCATTTTTCCTGGTTTCGTTCATTTTTTTTTTCTCAAACGAAATCTAAATTAATCACAGGAGTAAACTGATTTTGTCCTGATTCGTATCGTAGAACTCGTGCTCTGCCTTAGGTAGGTACAATTACAAGCAAAATAGTAGTGTACCATTACTCTTGTCTTTAATTTATTTTTACGAAGGCTAAATAGTAAATTGAAGCCTTTGGAGAATGACTATATGCAAAATGGGGGTAAATATGTTGCGATTAGGCTGGTTTTGTCTCCCTCTTCGTGGCGGTTTGCTCCATTGTGAGCGTAGCGATCGTTGAGAATCGTACGCTCCGGCAGCGTGCGTCTTCCGGACGAGGATTACCGGGCCGCTTTTTGGCATCGAACTGAGCCTTAGGGGATGTCAAATTCCCAGCCCCAGGAGGTGAGGACGCCGGAGGGCATAGACGCACAAGTGCACGAACGGCCCCGATCACGCCAACTGCGCCCGAGTTCCAAGGCCGGAAATTTCACGTCCCAGTTTTTGCCAGAACATCGGTATCGATCGTTCGGGTGAGAGACTGCGCGTAAGGCCAGTGAGGGAGGGACGAGGTGACTGGTGGGAGCTTATCTCGCTGAAGATGTAATGCAATGCCATGACGGTTGGAGTGGAGTTGTTTGACAGCACATCACAGATATGGGACGAAGGATCGTTACTCTCCAATTCAAGATTCGAATCCAGCTCTCTTCTCTCACCCTATTTCCACATTCGTCGGGCGGGCATCCCTCTTTGCCCCCTCGCACACTTCAGGGCTACAGTTTGGGATGAAATACTCCACCAAATACCCTCCGAGAGCATTGGAGTGTTCGTGTAAAGCAAGGAGCCCTATAGGAGGAAAAAATGGAGAACTGAGCACATGGGGCAAGGCAAGTTCCCCCGAACCAGCATGAGAGAAAGAGGAGAAAACACAGTGGGGAAACATATCTTTTTCCATATCTTCCAAGATCGGGGGAAGAGGGGGAGGCGAGCTGCCGTTAACGATTTTGAGAGTTCACAGAGTCCAAACGGACCTTTTCATTTTCGTCCTCCATTTGGTTGTTCTTTTCATCTTCGTCCTCCGCTTGGGTGTCCTTTTTTCAACCTTTATCCTAGCTTCTGTGGGCAGTTTAATATTTAACTTCTGACTATTCTTTGCCTAACTGCTGCCTTTTGGCTTTCGTATGACTTACTTATCCCCTTATCCGTGTCTTTGTCCCTTTCTATCCTTTGTGTGCGTCCTTTCTCTTTCACGCGGGTGTATTTTTCTGTCATTTTTTTTCTGACATTCGTTTGTCCTTTCTGTTCCTTATATGTTTCTCTTTTATCTGTCCTTTGCGTGTTCTTTCTTTCCTCCCGTATTTTTTCGTCCCTTTGTTTGGTGGCTTTTGTTTGTCCCTTCGGGTTATTTGTGGGGGGGGGGGTTCTATTTGATGCCCTTTGTTTGTCGTTTTCTGTCATTAGTCAGTCTATTTGTAATCCTGGATTATTTATCTAGCTTGTGGATTCTCATGTTTTCTCCTATGTTTGTTGTTCGCCTTTCCTCTGTCCGTTTGCTTACGAGGCTCCCTGGTTGAATTTAGGATTACCCTAGTCTCGACGCCTAGTATCGGGATTTTAATTTGATGAACCCCTGGTCCTATGTTGCGGCCATGTAGAATGACCCTCTACCTCTGGGAAACGTATTTCTGGGATCATCAAAACCTCATATTGTGAGACGCTTCTAAGTGGCGTTCTTCTTACTCTCAATCTTCTGTTTTCGACCCCCTTGTATATGGTGTCCAGTAAATATGACCTAAAAGAAAATTCAGTACTTTCTAAAAAAATACATATATCATTAAAAAAATAAAATATTTTACTTTATGTGATTTATGTATTTGTGCCATAATATGAATAGGCACATAAAACTTAACACCGAGACGAATTCTCGGCCCCTTCATCAGATGTTTTTGCTGATTCGAAGCTTACTAGAGTATGTGAAGGGTCTCGGTGCAATGGGAGCATTTAAAAGACTGTAAAATTACGAAATAAGGTGAAATTTAAATTATATTTATTTTAAATAATTTATGCAGTTTTGTTACCAAATTAAATCTTTTTCAGTTATTTAATTTTTTTCCGTACTATATTTACTGGATCTCATGTATATTAAAAGAATTCCTTAACCCATTCAGCCTCCGGTAAGCGCACACAAGGGGGTATGGTAGCATATCTTTCTTCAGTCTAACCCTAAAGAAGTGGGAGGGACGGGTCTAGAGACTATTTGCGTCCCTGTGCTTCTGAGAGCACACATATTCAGGGAGGGAGGGCCAAGTTCGCTGTACGATCAGAGGCTCTTACTGCATTTTCCCTTTTCAAGCTCTCCCACGCGCTGTTTGCGTCATACCCTTTTGACATTCTATCTATTTTAACATCGATTTTTAATTCATGCTACTTGAACTGACATGAATAATATTCATTAAATATTGCGCTTATAATCTCTATTAATAATGCATACTAATTAACGACATACAAAATACATTACCTACGATACCGTCACGTACTTTCATTTATGTTCAAACTTTCGGTGAATCGTGTATAATATACCTTAATGTCTTGTCACGGTTTGAGGAGAATAACAGAAAGTCTTATAAAAACCTTTTTTGAAGGGTTTATCATAGAAAAATGAACCTTCGTCGTCCATTTAAAAAGGTTTATAAAAACGACATCTAGGAAAGTAGTTAAAATGTATTGGATGTGATGCACAAATGTTTCATTTAATGACTTTATTGCATCACATATGAAACATAAACAGTTAAAGGGTTAAAGGAAGAAACATAGTTTTCTTTTATGAATAGAATGTTCACCAACCAATTTGATCTGTAGCCTGCGGCCTAATCTGCCTCGATCAATGGGGTTTGGGTCTAAAAAAATGTAAAAACGTTTCCATTACATATCTCGATAATTCACTTTTGGTCTAACTAGGGTTTTTTTCAGATCCAAGCTTATTTTCTCAGAATTTGTTTGATATACGGAAAAAATCCTCAGAGCTCATTTTTTTCTCTATCTATTTTTTCTTGATAATACGAAAAAACAAACAAAACAAACAGCCCTGCCTTAAAATTAATATATTTTCTGAACTTCACGATTTGTAATTATTTTTGTTTTTAAAATTCCAAAACAGTCGATAATCCTAATTTTCTTAACTCTTAGAAAGAACTTGGATCAAAGCATCAAATATACCTATGTGCCTCACAAACTAAATTTCAAACTGTTCAAATAAATTGTATTCCTAAAAAATATAACGTTATGGATAATCGCATTGAGATAATAATGTTGGTCACTTGTTAAAGAGTGAATGACCTTAAAATGGCATTTAATTCCCAAATTTAGAAAAGCCACTTCAAAAACTTCTGGAAGTTAACAAAACACTTAAAATCTTTACATCAGGAGTCCAATGATAAAAATATTGGGTAAATTCTACAGAAAAGCAACTCCAACGCAATCGAAAGCGATTTGTTATCAATATTTCTACTTTTTACCAAATACGCAAAAGGCTATATATCACTTCAACTAAGGCGCGGAAATTTCTAATTATGATGTTATAACGAAAAATAGATTGGCAGCCATCTTGTCCTTAATAGCTCGTTTTGAACCCCCCAATTAATACTTGAGTTAGGTAAGGGGGCTTAGGTAGGTTAGTATTTTAGTTTGTTTTTAGTCTAAGTTAATTTCTGTGGGTTGATTTAGTTTGTTGTTGTTTTTTAGTAAGTTGTTAGGTTTTGTGTGCTGTTTTTTCCAGCCTGGAAGGAAAAAACAAGAAGTTATTCTAGCGACACTGTGGTATATAGCCTTTTGCACTTTAGGTAATTCGTCAGAGTAAAACTAAACCTACTTAAATAATCTACTACCCTTAACCTTCTACATCGTAGTTAAATTAGCATCATCGTTGATAATATGCATTTCTTGAACCTGTGCAATGGAACTATTTTCCACGCCGAGGCTTAGGAAGTGAAAAGACAGGGAACTAATATGCTCATGTCTTGGAAAATACTACTTTCAAATGATAATAACTCGAAAAATAGTGCTTTGCATGCCGAATAAATAACAACAGATAATTCAGATAGGCCTATAGAATAGATTGAAAGTATTTTTTAATTTTTTATACAAAAACGTTTTTGTTCCTTTGTAGAATTACCACATATTGAAATTTGTAGGATTCCCTAACTCTGTTAAAATGTACTAATATAAAATAAGGGCCCTACCCTGAAAAAGTATTTAAGACGAACTGACGTAACCTATCTTAGTAGTTTACGAACACAAATATTCTGTTTGCAACTCATCTAACGCTCTATTTCAACATAAGAGGTATCTTAACCACAGCATCAAATGGAAAAAGACAGAATTTATTTATACCTCTAATGACTGAATGAAATGAGAAGTCGTCGAAGCAGTATTAATTGATCACCTCCCAATTTTTATATCGAAAGGGAACTTCCGTTTCAAATGTCATTAAATTGCTAATTATCTCCCATATAGGAATCACTTAACCATTTCTCTTTGTAAATATTCCCTTATATGTTTTTTTCTCTCTATTTTAGTTGTTATTATCTCATTTTGCTTATTAAGCATATCTTAGGGCAATATTTTTGGCAGCCGTTGTACAGCTGAAGGATGGAATGCGATGCTCCAAAAACGTGTCTTTTAATTTAATAAAAAAAGAATCGTTTTCCCTAAAAGGGGTTTTATTTGCATTGATTTTAATTATAATTTTAATTTAATTTTTGCTCTTTAGGGGCAAAGATGACTGTCAGTTGATAGGGCATCATTTAGTAAAGTAATGGCCCTGTCAATTCCTGTCACTTTGAGAGATATTCCATTGCAACGTAGTATCCATTATTATTATTAACTTGGACCAGCCCTACAGAAGAGGAGTCGTGCTGGGAATTGACTGTGTGCGTGAGTGTGCGCGTAGAAATGCGATGGCTTCAATCCTCATGTCGCCCTCTCGTTCAGTGAATCTAAAGTCAGCCTGATACATTGTATAAACAGATATCCGTTCTATCTAAGTATGGTAGCGTTTGAGAGTTTGTGTGAGTGTGGTTGGATGTGCGTGTGTGCACGTACATAGATACGTGCTTTGTCTCCCACATCCTCTCATCATAATACGCACATTTCTGGTAGGGGAGACCACCCCCTCTATTTCTTGGCAGGTGCCTAAAAATAAGCGTGGCGAGGCTAACCGATGCAACGCTTGGCTGCTTCGTGGCACACTTGGGCCTTAGTGGCACTGGCAAGATGCGCATTGGCACTGACATCGTCATCGAGGCTCATCGAGGGACGTGTCTGCAATGTGACGGAGACGTGAGTGGCCTCTTCGAGCTTTCACCTAAGTGCCTATCAGCCTGGACCGGCATCTAGGGGTAAAAGGAACACTGATGGGATGGAAAGGACTGTATAGCTCTGGGGCGACGAAGTTCGTAATTCAAGGGGATGGGTGTTATTAGGTATTCTTTCGAGTTATTTATACAAACTTGTTCCTGGAAGATTATAATAAGCCCTATCAGGCCCTCAGATCTAGAGTAAATAAGTAGTATTTACTTACTAGGATGTAGGGTCGATGGCTATTGCTATTTCATTTATCCATTTTCTCCCTTCTTCTTCGTTGTATTTATTCTTCTTTGTATTCAATCGTATATCTCTCTCCTCATTATCCTCATTATTGAGGAGTTTAAAATACTCTATGTTAACGCTGTTCCCTTAAGTTTCCTCTAACTTTTGTGCATATCCCTTTCTGTCAGTCTTTTTGTGTCTGTTTGCTCATTTCTTCTATCCGTCTGTTTGTAGATATGTTTGTTTGTTTATCTGTTTTTCCCTCAGAATGATTATCTGTTTATCGGTCTGTTTTCCCGCCTCTGTTTATTTATTAGTCACTTTGTATCTTTGTTGGTACTCCTGTTTGTTTGTTCTTTCTCCTGTCTAAAACTTCGACTGATGACGTAAGAGGATCGCACCCCGTGACGTCATTTTCACCCCGACACTAATTTGGTATTGATTTTTTTTATTATGCGAGCTTATTTTTGCAACCAACGAGGCCTTCATTGAGTAAAACATAATCAGGAGGACGTACCTTTGAAGAAATATAAATATAAAGAACACAGAAAAGGTTAAGGATGACGAAAACAACGATAGGAGAATTTTAAGCTAAATCCCCATGTCCTTATGGGCTGATTGCAAGCCTTAATGCAAGTCTTCAGGCACCAAATTCAGGGAATCCAAAGAACCAGTTTAGGCTCCCAATCACGTGACGAATAGCAGAGATGATTCTTCCTTAATGGTGCCTTATAATATTGGCACCCTGTGCATACAGTGTATTTCTACTTGTACTATTGGCACTGCGAAATAAACACTCTACCTACTCTATTTCGCTTATTTCGATCGTCTTCTTCTGGTTCTTATCGTTGCTTTTCTATTTATTACCATTGCTTTTCTTATTAATATCGTTGCTTTCTCATTTTTATTTTTTCCTTTTATTTCCTATCGTTACTTTCGGTTTTCTATCTTTGATTCTATTTCTTGTGGTTGTTGTCCATTTCCTATCGTTGCTTTCTTTTTCCTCTCTTTGTTTTCTGTTTATTATCGTTAATTTCAAGCCCCTAAAGTTGTATTTTTAATTCTTATCGTTGATTTTTCTTTATTATCGTTTGTTTATATTTCCTATCTTTCTTTTTTAATTCGTATCATTGCTTTATATTTTTTATAGTTGCTTTTCTATTTCCTATCATTGCTTTTCTAATTCTAATCGTTGTTTATATTTGGTATTGTTGCTTTACTAATTTTTATTATTACTTTATATTTCTTAATTTATTTCTATTTCCTATCTTCGCGCTGCTAATTTATATCGTTGTGTTCTCTTTATTATCGTTACTCTCTATTTCTTATCGTTGCTTTGTCTTTCATATCGCTTTTATGTTTCTTATTGTTGTTTTTCTAATTTTAATCATTGCTTTCTATTTCTTTCCGCTATTTTATAGTTCCTATCGGGTTTTTATACTAAGTCCTATCGTTGGTTTATTAATTTATTTGGCTGCTTTCTATTCACGCGGAGTGCCCTAGGTTATAAAGATACCCCGCAATATTTACATTATACAAAGGTTTAGTTACAAGGAAAGAAAGTACCCTAGGAGACCTTACGGTCCATTCAAAGAGGGTACCTTTGGACTAGCAATCGAGCGGGCACGTGGCTGCTCAATTGTTTTGCGTCCCTAAACGGCCACTTTTCAAGACTTTGTCTAGTCTTGACTTGAACTGGTCAACAGATTCACTGTTGACAACTTCCACTGGAAGTGCGTTCCACTCACCGCACATACTGTAAGTGAAAAATTTTCCACACAGATTGCGGTTGTAACGCTTCAGTTCAAGTTTGAAGCCGTGATTGCGCGTTCTGTTCTCACTCAGTGTGAAAATATCCCGGCAGTCAACATTGTCGAACCCTCGAAGTATTTTGAAAACTTCGATGAACTGACCACGCAGTCTACGGGTTTCCAGCGAGAACAGATTTAATTTTCTTAGTCTATTCTCATAACTTTTATGTCGGATAGAGGGGATCAGCTTGGTTGCCCTGGCTTGTACGCGTTCCAACCTTGCGATATCCTTTCGAAACGAAGGACTCCAAAATTGTACGGCATACTCCAGGTGCGGCCGAACGAGGGAGTTGTACACACAAAGTACTATCTCCTTGTTACGGTATCCAAACTGGCGCTTCATGTAGCCTAACATCCTTTAGGCTTTCTTCTCTGCCTCGATGCACTGTTTCGAGAAATTGAGGTCGCTAGTGATTGTTACACCCAAGTCCTTTTCAGTGTCACTCGATTCAAGAGCAGTGCCCTTAAGGATATACTGAGATTGGGGGTTTCTGTGGCCGATATGCATCACTTTGCATTTGTTCACGTTAAAAGGCATTTGCCACGTGTCCGACCACTCCCCAATCTTTCCAAGATCTTCCTGCAGGCGGGCAGTATTTCCATCCTTTAAAACGTTCATACCAAGCTTGGTATCGTCGGCAAATTTGGAAATCTTGGCAACCATGTCACCATCTATGTCGTTGACGTAGATGATGAATAGTAGTGGTCCCAGGACAGAACCTTGAAGCACCCCGCTAGTAACGGGCACCCACTCAGAAGCCTGTCCATTCAGCACCACCCGTTGCCGTCTGCCACTTAGCCAGTTCTCGATCCAGCCGGCTATTTCCCTGTCTATGCCCAGCGCTCGCACTTTCCGGAGAAGGCGGCGGTGTGGTACCTTATCAAAGGCTTTCTGAAAGTCTAAGTACACCACATCCACTGCCTTGTCCAGATCGTGCTCACTGAACACGAAGTGGAAGAATTCCACAAGGTTCGTCAGGCATGACCGTTACCTTCGGAAGCCGTGCTGGGAACTCCTCAGTAACAGGTTTGACTCTAAATACGACGTCATTTTGTCCACCATCATGCTTTCCATGAGTTTACCGACTATCAAAGTCAGACTGATAGGTCGGTAGTTTGACGGTTGGCTAAGGTCTCCCTTCTGGAAGATAGGAGTCACCTCCGCCTCACGCGTCTCTAGGAACGCATTCGATCTGGATTGACATGTTGAAGATTGCGCTCAGGTGTCATGACACTTGATCGCGCACTTCTTTCAACACTTTAGGTAGAAAGCTATCCGGGCCAGGTGACTTATTCGTCTTTAGGTCACTGATCTTCTTTTTTATTTCCCCTTGGGTGAAGTCCATATCCTCCAGCTTTTCCCCCGAGAAGGAATCCATTGGCTGGGGGATGGGACCACACTCTTCAGTAAACACTGAAGAGAAGTAGTCGTTAAGGAGGTTAGCATTTTCTGCATATGAATGCTTTAATAACCCCTCCTCATTTTTCTAAGGGCCAATCGTTCGACGGATTAGTTTACGGCTGTTTGCATATCCAAAAAATTCCTTGGGATTCTCCTTACAGAGTCTCGCCACTCGGAGTTCCTCAGACCGCTTAGCCGCCCTTATGCTGGACTTCAATCTCCTGACTAGCCTCTGGTATTCGTCAAAGTTGCCCGAGATCTTCGATTACCGGTACACAGTTCTCTTCTCCCTAAGCAGTTGGCCGATTTCTTGATTAAACCACTTTGGTTGAACAGAAGACCAACGGGGACATTTCAGAGGGATGAAACGTGATTGAAGACTCATGAATGTGGTTTTGAAACTGTTCCACGAGTCTTCAACAACATCGCACACTTCTAGCCTCGCGCCAGTCATTTCAGCAGGAAGACCTGCAAATTCTGCTCTTTTCAAATCGAGTTTCCTCGATTTACTGGTTGCAGGCCCTGCCTTCGGGACTTTGACTACAAATCTAATTAGTCGGTGGTCACTGCCACCGACCTCTTCGCCAACAGAGAGGTCCTCAACGATGTCATCCTCAGAGGTGAAAAACAGGTCGAGGATATTGTCTCCTCTCGTTGGCTCTCTCACACATTGAGTGGGGAACTCGTTGTTTGCGAACTCCAGAAGTTGTGCGTTCTCGCCACAGGGTTCTCTGGTTTTCCAGTCAACTTGTGTGTTGAAATCACCCATGACGATACACACTCTGTCTTCGACAAGTTCTCTTAGTAGCTGGTACAGATCTCTGTTCTTTTCAACAAGTTGGGTAGGAGGTCTATAAAGCACCAGGGTCCTGTATTTGGCAGGACCTATCTCTAGGTCAACATCTAGTAGTTCATGGTCGGATATGATGTTGCAATCCTTCGAGTTGAGAGTGTCCTTGACATACAACATCACACCGCCACCCTCTCTGTCTGGCCTATCTTTCAGGAAGAGCTGGTAACCAGGGAATCGTGAATTCACCTTCAAAATCTCGGCTTGAGGTTTTTATTCACGACTCTGTTATGGCCACCATCTCCGGTTCTTCTGTTGCTACGAGGCCACGAAGTTCTAGAAACTTGTTTCTGATAGACCTCGCATTAAACAGAAGAACTTTGAGGGAGTCCCCGACTGTAGGACTCCTTACGCTCTTCCGTTTCCCGCTTTCTTTCTCTGTGGTGGGGTCACTCCCCTCTTTGTGACTTCAGAAAAGGTTGTTCCTGGAGTAACACGGGTGTACTGGCGTACGTCCTCCTTTACTCGGGGTCTGACACTTCTTTGGGTCCACTCCACAACATCCTGGATCATGTTCGCGAGTGCAACTTTCCCTTTAAAGGAAAGATGCACTCCGTCCCTTTTGTACAGGTCATTTCTCCCGTAAAAGGTGTGGTAGACGTCTACAAAAAAGACTTTTTCCGCCGTACAAAGATCTCCCAGGCGTTGGTTTATGGAGAGGTTCCTCGCGTGAGCATTGCGGGATGGACCTCGTCTTGAGAGTATCCCGACCACGACAAGTCTGCGGGTTTTTAGCCTACAGTCGTCAACTCCTCCCATAACCGTGGTCAGGATCTTCCCGCTGGCGCCTACTAATCCTCATCGTAGGTAGAGATCGTTGCCACTTGCCATGAGGGCAACTACTGAGTTCTCAGAGATCTGAGATTTCTCAGCCTCCACTCTTATTTCTCTGTTTCCCTTTCCTGGAAGGCAGCTTACCTTCACACTGGTGCGAAGGCGAGCTGCTAGCAAGGGTTGTAGATCCCGCGCTTGGGAGTCACCGATCACGATGACCCTCGCGCATATGGGTTCAGAGGACAGAGGCTTCCCTTTCAGTATGGGCTCTTTCGATTCCTCTTTCTTCCCTACTTTTTTGGGTTTTTTCTTCTTCTTTTTCCTCTTCGTTTTTTCTTCTGTTTCTACTTTCTCTTCTGTTTTATCTACCGTTTTTCCTTTCTTACTCTTCCTTTTCTTTTTGTTGACGCCCTGAGTAACCCCAGCAGTTGCTGGCTCTGGGACGTCGGATGGTTGGCCTATCTCTATCGACGCGGTGCATGAGGGCCCAACAGAGGAGCCATCCGCGTCGTTGGGAGTTTCTTGTTGCTGTTGCTCTACCTTGGTGGCTTTAATCTCTGCAATGATGGCTTCGAGATGACGGATTTGAGTCACATGTTCAGACTCGAGGATTTTCAACTTTTCTTCAAGCCGTCGTGTTTTTTCTTCAGAAGATTTAAAAAGTTCCTTAAGCTCCTGAAGTTCTGCCCTTAGGACGCAGTCCGTGCAGATACTTCCAGGGTGGCATTTTGAGAAAAACCCCTCCGGGAAATCTACGCACCACTTGTCCTTTTGGCATGTCGAACAGGTATACTTTAACGCACCAGGTCCTTTCTTTTCAGTCATGCTGAAAACTTTATATCTCGGAATACTTTGTGACGACTCAATAAAAAAGAAACGGGGTGATGAGTTCGCCCCGCGTGAGTCGCTCCCACCTATCGATTGGAGAGGTTTCGGATCTTTCAGAAGGCACGCTCCTTGTGCTGCTGTTTGTCAGACCGAGTCGTCAAACCTCGGCGTGCTGTGGCTCCCAACCAAGCAGCACTGACAGTCCCCGAAGGGGCCATCGATTTCTCACCAGGTGAACAACGGAGCACACCCCGTACTAAACTCCTACTAGTTCCCTTCACGACGGCCAAGATCGTGGAGCAGCGTTCAATGGATATCCCGCCACACCAAGAGACTCGACCCAAGATTTTTTATTGGCCTAGCAGCCAACCTCGGAACAAAGGGCTGTCACCTCGGACCGATGCTACCAGAGGCACCCGTCAACGGTCACTGGGAATGGTCAATAATTTAGCGCCAGGGAAGGGGTTAACGGGGCACTACCCTCATCCCATTCATCGTGCCCCAACGCCTAGGACACTTCTAGTCCTAGTCTCTCGCAACCAGTGAGCGTCGATTGGCGTTGGATATAGAGGTTCCAAAGCCTCTCTTCTGACGCATGAGGTAACTGCCAGGTCCTTATATGTAGATAGAGGGAAAAAAGGGAAAGAGTGACATGATAGGAATAGGGGTTGTTTTATTGTTGCTTTTTTTCTTTTTGTATAAGTAGAAGAAATAGGATTAATGTAAAAAAAAGGGAAAGATAGAGTAAAAAAAAGGAAGGAATGACGCACTTAGTCTGGAACCTCGTTTCCGACCAAATCCTCAAGGAAGGCCCTACCCTGGGTACCCAGAAGATGTACGCCCGCCGACATAGCTCGAAAAGTCAAAGGTAAACACAAGCTCTCTTCCCGCGACAAGGGGGCGTCACCTCTCCCTCACAACTCTCGAGCTGCGCTGACAATAGAAGGATGTTTGGATTTTTAGGCAGGGCGCGTGAACAAGGCGAACTAAGAATGAAGAACACAGCAAGAGAGAAAGAGAGAGAGAGAGAGAGAGAGAGAGAGAGAGAGAGAGTGAGCGCATTGACGGCTGATAGTTAAGTGGCGTGAGTTGTTTCCAGTGAGTACCTCAGGAGATGGCGCAGTTGAAACGTACGAGTAGTGGGTGCACTCGATTCAGCTATATGGCTATCATCACTAATTCTTATCGCTAATTTATTTTCTATATCGTTACTTTACCAATTCCTATCGTTACTTTTTATTTCCTATAGTTTCATATCATTTTTATTGTTGCTATTTCCTATCATTGCTTTCTATTTCATATCTGTTCTTTCTATTTCCAAATCGTTGTTGTAATAATTCCAATCGATGCTTTGTCTTTCTTATACCTAGTTTCTGGTTGCCATCGTTCTTCTCTTTCTGATAGTTGCCTTTTGATTTTCTATCGTTGTTTTACTAAACAATTTCATTGTTTTCTATTGTTTAATGTTGTCTTTCTAAATCATCTCGTTGCTTTCTAGTTAAACCTAAGATAACATAATTTCACGGATGAGGAAAGCCACAAGGGCCTATCAAAGGTCATCCGCATCTGTCAAAACCCTCCCAAAAAATGCATCCATAGGATTGTGTCAGATCATATAATTATCTAATCTGCGTTTGAAAACATTCAAGTTTGGACTGTCTACCCTCTCAGATGGCAAACTATTCCACTAATCTACCACTCTATTGGTGAAAAATATTTTATAACATCCAACCTGCACCTCTGTTTTTTTTTTTTAAGGGATGACCCCCCCTCGTCCTATTACTACCTTCCAACTCAGATAACTTGCTAAAATCCAACTGATCCATCTCAGAACAGATTTTAAAAAGCTCAATCTTATCTCCCCTCACACATCTTCTCTAAAATGAGAACATATTTAGTACTTACTCCCAGTCTATCTACATATTTAAGGTGCTTCAGGAAAGGTATCATTTTTGTTGCCCTCTTTTGTACTGACTCTAGCAGGTTGATGTCATGTCTAAAATGTGGTGACCGCCATGCTTGTATACCGTTACTCTAAATGTGGCCTAACATACGAGTTGTAGAGTTTAAGGATAACCCATTTACTCTTGTAGCTAACATTCCTCTTAATGTATCCTAGCACCCTATTTGCTCTATTAATATAGCTCTAGTTCATATAGTTGCTTTCTATTTCCTATCATTCTTTTCTATTACCTATTTTTGCTTTGCTAATTCCTCTTGAAACTTTGCTCATTTTTATCGTTGCTTTTAATTTCCTATCTATTCTTTATTTTTATCTCATTGTTTCACTATTTCCTATCGTTGTTCTGCTAACTCCAATCTTTTATCTCAATTTCTTATCGTAACTTTACTAATTTCTAGCATTAGTTTCTTGTTATATAGTTGCCTTCTATTCCATATAGTTCCTTTCTATTTCCTATCGTTCCTTTACTAATTCCGATTATTGCTTTCTATTTCTTATCATTTTCTATTGTTGCTTTACTGATTCTAGTTGTTACTTTCAATTTGTTATGGTTGCTTTGTATTTGCTATCAATGCTTTACTAAGTCAAATCGTTTCTTTCTATTTATTAATGTTTTTTTTATATTTCATAGCCTCACTGTGCTAATTCTATCGTGCTTTTATATTTCTTATTGTTGCTTTACTAATTCCTATCGTTGTTTTCTATTTCTTATTTTAACTATATACTTCCTATCGTTGGTTCACTTATTTCTATCGTTGCTTTCAATTTCCTATTTCTCATTTTCTATTTATAACATTACTTCTCATTGCGTATTGTTGGTCTGTTTCGCATGTTTCTTCCACGGACCAAACCAGGTGAGAGTAGCCTATGGATCTGGTAGGCAAAGGGCACATGTTGCAGGACAAAGAAGACATGGCTATCCTGACCTAGCGATTTTTCGTGCTACTACATCAAGATCTCTGAGACTGAGAGACTAGGATTGTCTTTATGCGAAAGCTTTTATCTTCCTTCTTTCTTCTGCCATTTCTCAAGTCCTCAGGCACTGGAAGGAGTGGAAAAGCAACAAATAGAGATGAACAGTGATATTTTTTGCCACACCTACAATTAGTCAGCCATTGGACAAGTGGTCAGCTTTCAATGAACTCAAGGCCAACAGAAATGCTTGGAAACATCCAGGATGACTGAGCAGACCTATTTAGGACAGCACTACTCACCCTTTAACATACAAGGGCCTAGAAAAAGCATTATGTTCAAACTCCACTTCGCACACCACCCCTTTAGACACCCACAGTTTGTGCAAGTGCCCTTCAATATTGGCAGACTCCAACATGCGTTGTATGTACTTACAAAAGTTAAATAAAAGCTTAAACGAGAAACTGTCTATCAATGGCCATCTGTGCGGAAGCTCGACTTACCAGGCAAGTTAGCGCTTTGACCAAGAAGCGGTCGCACCAGGAATGGTTTGATGATAACGAAAAACCTATCGAGGAACCACAAGCTAGGAAGACCAAGGCGTTCATGGAATGACATAAAGACCAATCCTCCACCCCGAAATACATGAACAATAGTGGGATAAGAGGATTGATGGGATACCGTGTTTTGCAGATTCCAACAACGCAACAAGGTTTTTCACTCCAAAAAGGCATTTTTAGGCCCTTTGAAAATTGGATCCACCGCTCTCTTATCCACAGACGGAGCTACCTTGAACATCCAGAAGGCTGCCATCAGCAACATATGAAAAAGAGCACTACAACCAACTCTTCAACCGTTCTTCGAGTGTCGTTCATCGGCTTTCGTTCAAATCTCTGAAAAAAAGTCTCCGAAAACTCGATGACCTTCCACCTAGTCCGGATAGCCATAAGAAAGATAAACAATGGCAATGCACCTAGAAAAAAAACAGACTGCCTGTATAGCTGTACAAAGCATTTGGCGATAAGACACTCATAGCTATCCACACCATTCTGACCAGTATCTGATACGAGTTGGAAATTCTACTTGACCTCCGTGATGCCACGATTTTTCCGAGATCTAATTGCTAAAATTGTAGGATGTCATTTTCCTACCTTCCTTGACTAGCAAAATCTTAGCCATCATAAGCCTAAACAAGCTAATCCCTACAGTCTCTGAAGATAATTTTTCAGAATCGTAGTGCGGCTTCCGTCCTTACCATAGCACTGATGACATAGTCTTTGCGTTCCGGCAAGCTAATAAAAAAGATTCGAGCAATACATGAACCTCTATGTCGTCTTCATGGATTTGGCAAAGGCATTCGACAAGATCAATAATGAAACGAGTCCTCTGGGCTATCCTTCAGAATCTTAATTTCCCTCAGAAGTTTTCCAGACGATTCAATCTATTTTACACTGATATGTTGCGATAAGTTAAACAAGGCTGATAATGCTTCATTGCTCTTCAATATGTTCATCACTCAAATGTTGACTCACGCAGCGAGAGGCCTCAATCTAAGAGCGTAATTTATATCAAGTATCGACTGGATGAGTTGTTATTTGACCTTCGCTAACTTATTGCAAAGACAAAGACACATGAAAGCCGACTCCCATTAGCTCTTTTTGCAACTAACTCAAGAGCGTGGTTAGCTTTAAATATCTGAGCAGTACCATTTCCATTGATTGATAAATTGATAAATAGATAACATAGATGCTATAGACAACCATTTAGGATTTTGGGAGGCTCCGTACTGCTTCAAAAAACATCCGTCTTTTCATCAAGATGAATGGGTACCACGCTATAATTCTCACATTACCCCTCCGGGACTGAAAAAAAGGACTCTATACAGCAGGAATATCAGGCAGCTAGAGCAATTTGACAACTACTCCTTACAGTCCATCATAGGAATACGGTAGGAAGATCGCATTTCTAATCAAGAAGTCCTCCACCGTACCTACTCAACGAGTATTGGACCAATATCCTCTAGATATATCTTCGTTAAGCTGACCACGTCATACGAATGAATGAGTCTAGGATCCAGAGACAGTTGTTCGGTGGAGAGCTCACCCTGAACAGCCGCAACGGGGTAAAAACCAAGAAAAATGTGCACGGACAACCTCAAGACGAGTTTCAAGTAGGCGAATCTCATCTGCAGCCAACTCTCGGCCAATGCCTCTAACCAGAATGCCTGGCGCATTTAAGGAAGACCGCTGAAATGTCTTGATGCTAGAGAGCAAATGAAAACGCCGCATCTTCCTCTACACCTGTCTCTCACCTTACAACTGGCGCTTCATTCCCAACTTGCAGCAACTTGTGTGCTTCAGGTTTTGACCTCCGAAGCCACATGTGTATTTATCTTCATCGATAACACCACTTCTTCTTCCCCCCTCTCCTCCCGAGGTACTATTAAGAAGATCGCTGTTCTATTTTTCTTAACGTTGCTTTATTAATCATTATCCTTACTTTATATTCGCTATCTTTGGTTTATTTAGACTTATCGTTGGTTTCTATTTTAATCGGGGAGTTTTTAGCGTTGCCTTCTATATCTTAACGTTGCTTTCTATTGCTTATTGTTATTTTTTTAACTGTGGTGAAGCAAGCAGGTTTATGGATCATGCAAATCTCGTGTTGTGTTCATATTCTGTCCGCAGCGAGTCGCTGGCTCAATATAGCCGGCTAAAACCAATGCTACCAAAGGTAATTGAGGTCACTGAGTTCAAATATGATATAAGTTGACCACCAGGTGGCGCCACCTAGTGGCTAGAGGTGCTAAGTCGGCCATTTTTAGAGATATGAAGGTCAGACCAATATCACAAGGGGTAATAGAGGTTTCTGAGTTCAAATCTGATTGATTTTCGTCGCAGATCCACTAGATAATGTCCCTCTAGTAATTTGTTATAGTTGATTTCTATATTCCTATCGTCGGAGATAGGTGTCTTAGCTAGAGGTCGCTGGTGTATCCTTCGAATATATATATATATATATATATATATATATATATATATATATATATATATATATATATATATATATATATATATATATATATATATATATATATATATATATATATATATATATATATATATATATATATATATATATATCCCTTGGATCTAACTTGTGTGGTGTTAGCAGGCGCGAGGAGACGACTGAGAGGAGTGTTACTGTGATGGAATTTGAGGTAGAACCATTCTGGTGTCAACGGTGGCCCCCAGTGTGCCTTAATAAGACCCTCGTCCGACGCACACACACCATCACGGAGGTAAGTCACACCCAATCCAGCATCACCCACCCAAACCCCTCTGACAACTTCCCTGATCACATGATTCTGCGATCAGAAATCAAAATCAACCATCCACCCCTTTGTTAGCTCACGGTTAGTATGGCTGATTGGCTGCTCAATATGCATCTATTTATTATCCATTTGGGTGCACATACGTTCGTATCTTTGAGTTAGATGATTCAACTTAAGAACACATTCACGGAGCTTGAAATCCCTCCCCCTTTAATAATAATATTCTTCTGGTATAGCTTTGTTTTGATAGGTTTCTTGCATTATACTTGCAAAAAAACGCACCGCTCGGTTGTTTTGACGACGCTTTTCTCACGGACCATCACTATCGAACGGCGTTTGCTTCGCTTTTGTTTTAATATGGCCGCGCGCGATAACTTTTTAGGGAATTCGACTGTTTCCTTATCACGCGGACTTAGTTCGTGTAGGTATGCTTTCCTTAATCAAAAACTGATATATGTTTGAGGAATCCCACGCTGACGTGGTCTGTGATACGTGTGGTAGTGTCTTTGTCTAAGTACCGTTGTATGAAGATAAAGGGGAGAAATTTGAATTCAAGAACTAGAGGAGAAAAATTGTGTAAATTTTGTAAGTAAGGGACATGGAAGAATCCTGATTCAGCGTGAAAAAATAATAAATATACACAACACCAACTCTATTGTATAAGTTTTTATAGTTGATTTAGGACAATTTGGATGTGCAGAATCCAAAAATCACATTGGGTTTGCTTAATTAGGTCAACCTTTTGCTTTATCGCCACATAATGTGTTTTTTTTTACATGTACGAGCATTATATATTTATATGATGCAAAAGGTTTTTCTCATTTCTATAAATAAATGAATTCTGAAGAGTTACATGCGGCATTTTTGACTAACTGGTATTTTTATTTTGCAGGTGAATGAAATGGATTCGTCCAGAAGATCTTGCAAAAATAAGCTCGATTTATTCTGCTCCATCTGCGGCAAAAACGCCGTTGTTCTTTACAGGAATTAGGTCACAAGTTTCATAGTTCGTAATGACCATGTTTATTTTGGCATGAAACTTGGTGACCAGGTTAAAGCTTAGGCGCCACACATGGTATGCAAGACATGCACCGAGTCTCTGCGTCGTTGGACCGAGGGCAAGAAGAGTTGTCTGAAGTTTGAAATTCCCATGATTTGAAGGGAGCCGACAAACCATTCCACTGACTGGCTACTTCTGCGCTTTTGATTTGACTGCGATCAACAGAAAGAACCGGAGCAGCCTCACGTATCTTTATGTTCAATCGACGCGTCGTTCTTTAACTCATTGTGATGAAATTCCAGTACTTGTCTTTAAGAACTTCCTGACCTTAGTGACGAAGATTCCTCTAGCGTTGAAGAAAATGAAGAAGAAGAATAAATGTTTTTTGATGATGATGTGCTACATCATTTTCTCAAAAGGAGCTAAATGATCTATTTCGCAATCTCAGCTTGCCAAAGTCCTCTGTCGGCATTCAGATTGAAGGAAGAAAACCTCCTCTCTGAAAGTGCTCACTTCACCTTCTACGGCAAAAGATATCAAGAGTACTTGCGTTTTTTCTCTGAAGAGATGGACTTGGTGTACTGTACAGATATTGTGCAGCTTCTGCAAAAGCTTTGAGGGCCACAGTACAAATCCAAAGTTCGGACACTACTCATTGACAGCAGCAAGTGATCGCTGAAATGTGTTCTGCTGCACAACGGCAATCAGTTTGTCTCTGTACCACTCACTCGCTCGACTACACTGGAGGAGAAGTATGAAGCAGTGAAGTACGTGTTGGAGAAAATTCGTTATGATAAGCATGAATGGTTGATTTATGTTGATCTGTGCATGTGCATTACACGAAAAAGAACTTGCCTGTGCGTGAGAAATAGGTGCCTTGCAGAGCAAGGAACGTCATAAACAACCACCTGGGGGACAGAAACAGGATATTCTTCCCACCGCTACACATCAAGCTCGGCTTGATCAACCAGTTCACCAAAGATCTAGACAAGGATAGTGGCTGCTTCACTTACTTGTGCAACGCTTTTCCAGGATTGACCTTGGAAAAGTTGAAAGCTGGCATCTTTGACGGTCAACTTCAGGTGTTCATCAGAGATCCAGAGTTTTAAAATTCAATGAACGAAGTGGAACTGAAAGCGTGGAAGGCTCTTGTTCTGGTCATAAAGAACTTTCTTGACAACAAAAAGTACAGGAACTACAAAGAACTTTTCAGCAATATGCTGACTGCTTTCAGAAAACTCAGGTGCAACATGAACAGCAAAATGCATTATTTATTCCCACATATGGATCGGTTTTCTGAGAATCGGGGATCAATGAACGACGAGCAGGGGGAGAGATTTCACCAGGACATAAAAAGGATGGAGACCAGGTATCAGGGAAGTTGGGATGCAGCCATGATGGCTGATTACTGTTGGACTCCCTGTGCTGAGTATTCTGGGAGTTCGAAGAAACGGAAGTTTACGTCCTGAATTCTGCACCTTGATGACCTAGTTTCTAATTTACATATACTGACCTTTATCAATGTCTACTATACAATGTACATTAATCAAATTTTGTAACATTTAATTAATAAATTGTGTTAGAAAAACATGTTTTTATCTCAAAAACTTATTTTGGTTTAGAAATATTTTTAAAATGTCATACAAAATATGTAATCGATTTAGTTATAAATATCGCCTTTTTTTTACATCGAATTAGCACAAAAACCTGACCTGATGTAGGAAACGAAAGTTATTTTAGGATTTATCGATACAAAATTGTCTTAAATTAGTTAAAAAAATGGACGACTTACAAATATTTTTTTTTTGTAATCCAGTCTAATTATAGTTACATAGATATCGGAAGCAAGCTTGAGAATGGATTAAAAAGATGACTTTAAAATAGGTAGGGTGTGTGTGGCTGAAGAACAAAAACGAGGGCGAAGAGGTGTAAAGTTTAAACTAGTTTCACAGATATGGAGAAACAAATGATCGTGTATTTAGATAGAATATATGGAGGGGTTGGAAACTTGTTGGATTGTGTGACTGGTTTGATATATGTGTGTAGGGGAGTAAGGGTAGGGTATGTGATATCGCGATGGATGGAGTACCGAGAGAAGTACTCATTGAAACGAAAGTGGTGTGAGATTGTCGAGGAATGGTTTGGGATGGGTTCTATGTATGGTGATGACCTGATGTTAGTAGCTGAAAGAAAAACAAGTGTATGGTATCGTGTATGGTTATTAGGTGAGGAGGGTGGTACTTAGAGGCTTCAGCCCGAGGGTGAACCCTAAGTTATGAGATACCACAACACTTAGGACCCCATCGCTGTGAAGAGCCAATAGGGGCGGGAGGCGGTACCTTATAGCTTAATAAGGCATAAATGGATGCGATTAAGGGAGTACTTTTGAAGCATTGATGCGTGTCTACCACAGCTTTTTTAAAAAAAATTGTGGTGATGATCACACTAAGAAGTATTTTACAAACTTCGCTCCATCTCTCGTAAGAGTGGGATGTTGTATAATAGGGAAAATATGCGACAAGAACTAATGACGGGAAGGAAAACCGAAAAAACTATTATTTCCTCTTCCCCTCATCACCTTGTGTTCTTACTTTACTTTTCATGACCCCAAGCTTTCTCAATTTTGCTATAACTGTGTACCTATATCCCTCTTTTCCTTTTTTCTATCCCCTCAGTGACTTGCCTTCTTTTCCAAAAACGAGCAGGAACGGGAGAGCTGCGTGCTCTGTTTCTCTGCATCACAGTCACCTCTCTTACCCACTCACATTAGACCTCTCCTTCACATTTATCCTCCTGATATCTTTACTTACGAACATATTCACACTCTGGAGCACATGCCCACGTTGGTTCCTCCTTATATATTAATAGGGCGCAAATCCTGTTTCCCCTCAGACTCGTAACATCACGAGGGCAACGCCCGTCTGCTGCGAGGGTTTCAGACACGAGGCGGATCCAATGTCGCCCTCGGCCCTAATGTGCGTGCCAAACTGCGCTCCGTCGGATGTACAGTGCCCGAGTGCCAATAAGCGACAAGATCCGCAGATAGCACCGTGTCAATGCCCTGGTCAAGGTATGTAGCGATGAGGGGTAATAATCTTCTTCCTCTTCCGCCTCTTTCTTCTTATATTCTTCTCGAGTTAAATAACATAATCATGGACACACAACGCGGATATAATTTACATAGACTTCCCAAAAGTCTCTGATCCCGCTCCTCGTGAGAGGCTCTTCCTGAAAAGGAAAGCGCACGGAAAATGAAGAAAAATTCTTAAGTAAATAGAGAACTAGCTCTCATATCGTTCAAAGATGGTTGTTATAAGCAGGGCAAGCTCAGATTGGGCCCTAATCACTACCTTAGACGTAAATAGTGGATCCCCTTGTTTATTGTATATATTAATCACCTTGATAATGGATTGACCAGTAAAATCTCAAAATTTGCAAATGACACGAAACTAGGAAACAGAGACATTTGAGATGCGATGTTGCAGAACTGCAGCATGACCTATATAAACTTGTCGAGTGGGGGATAAATGGCAGATGAACTTAAACATACGCAAATGCAAGATCATGCGCATAGGATGTAGACATTTAGAAGCGGATTGCCAATTGAACGATCGAATTCTAAAGTCGCTTGCTTACCTTAGAAAGGGACCTTAATTTAAGAAGACCTCAAAAAGTCGAAATTATTAAAAATGCAATTAGAATGTTGGGATACATTGCCCGTAACATCACTTTTAAATCGCAGGATGTGATTTTATCTCGCATAAATCTTTCATGAGACCTTATCTCGAGTAAGCAATGCAATTTTGGTATCCTTACTTCGAAGAAGACGTAGCGCTGTTAGAAAGAGTGCAAGGTACAGCAACTAAACTAATTCTTGCACTTAGAAATAAACCAAACCAAGGAAAACTTCATTCCTTAAATCTCTTATCACTTGCAATGATGCAATTACATGGGCCATTGATCGAATCATTTAAATTTTTAAAAGGATTCACTAATATAAATTATATATTACAGTTTGAGATGGGTGCTAGAGAAAATACTCGTCAAAACGAAATCACATTAGTAAACAAGCGCTTTAACTCCCTCCATAGCTCAAATTACTCTATTTATAAACCACACAAACGTGGAATAACCTACATAACTAAGTAATGAAAAGCCTCTCACCAAATATTCTTAAGAATAGACGAGTATTTTTGGAGCCTAAATATTTCCTAGTAAGAGACTTAGATAAAAAGTCCAATATCAAAAGATGTGTTAGAAAAAAGTAGAAATAAATAAAATGATGCCAGCAATTGCCCCCTGTCAAATATGTGTCCATATGTGTTTTTTTATTCTTTTCTGACTTTCATATCACTACATTCCATTCAACACTACCAAGCGAGGCTCTCTACGGAGTAAACATTTCCTATCATCTCTTTTGTATGACTGAGAGGTTGACTTAAGCTATATTAGAACCCTGCATGGACATGTAGCTTAATGCGCACTGTAGTTCTAAAAATAGTAAAAAAAAACCCAACATGATTCTAATTAATACACATGACGTTAACATGTAAGTTAACGCCATCTTTTGAGCATCTTTAATTTGTACAATGGCTAATTTAGTAAGTGGTCGGATGCAGTTCGTTTGCTGTAGCGTTCACCTTCTCTCTTCTCGGGTTGGTCTTGATTAGATCCAAGGAGCTTCCGTGCGCAATATTCTGTAGTTTACCTTTTTATTCCTCCTCTTTCTTCTTCTTTTCTTATTTATTTTTCGTCGCTTTCTTTCCTCATCTTTTATTGTCTTTTTTTCTTATTATCATTTCTTAAAGTAAAAAAGCGAAAACCATCGACGGCATATCTGCAGAATGTTTGCAAAGAAAGTAATGAAGTGAGGAAGGTGGAAATGATTCGACGGAAAATGGCTCAAGTAGGCTCAAGCTCGCGGAGGATGCACGACTCGAGAACGGGTCAAAACGCACGTAAACAAAGGACATGTGGTTTGTTATCAGACTTTTACGCTATTTCAAGGGATTTAATCGGTTTTATCATTTCTATTTTATTTTTTAAGTAATACCGTAATTGACGAGGATAATTATCCTTCATCTTCTTCTTCTTCTTCTTCTTCTTCTTCTTCTTCTTCTTCTTCTTCAATTTTCAATCGCTCATTAGAAGATGGCGTAGTCCCTTTAGACTTCAAGCGTGCAAACGTTACACCAATATTTAAGAATGGGAATAGATACGAAGCAACGAATTTTCGTCCTATTAGTCTAACTTCGGTAGTTGGAAAGCTTTTAGAATCGGTCATTAGAGATAGAATAGTGAGCCACCTTGAGCTAAATAATCTGATTAAAGATTCCCAGCATGGGTTTAGGCGGGCGAGATCGTGCTTGACAAATTTGCTGGAATTCTTCCATAAAATGATTTGCGTTTACGACGAAAGCAAAGCTGTAGATGTAATCTATCTAGACTTTAAAAAGGCGTTTGACACCGTTCCGCACGAGAGATTATTAATGAAAGTTAAAGCAATCGATGTGAAGGGTAAGATATTAAATTGGATTAGAAATTGGCTGAAGGATCGTTCGCAGCGAGAAGTTATAAATGGTGAATGTTCAGATTGGGTCAACGTCAGTAGTGGAGTGCCACAAGGCTCCGTTCTTGGCCCATTATTGTTTCTAATATATATAAACGATTTGGATAATGGCGTATTTAGTACGATTTCTAAATTTGCTGACGACACGAAGCTGGGCAACCGTGCCTATGTAAGATCGGATGTAGAAAAATTACAAAAGGACCTAAACTTGATTGTCAGATGGGCGGATAAGTGGCAAATGCAGTTTAATTTAAGTAAATGTAAGGTGATGCATTTGGGTTGCCATAATTTGAGGGTAAAGTATACCATGAAAAGCCAGGTCCTCGACGTAGTTAAATTGGAAAAAGACCTGGGAGTTTTAGTCTCGGATGACTTCAAAGTCCCGAAACAATGCGCGGATGCATGTAAAAAAGCAAATCGTGTGCTGGGTTATATCGCGCGTAATTTCACGTTCAAATCCAAAGAGATAATTTTACCATTGTATAAATCACTGGTGCGTCCACTGCTCGAATATGCGGTTCAATTTTGGGCTCCATACTTAAACAAAGATATCGCGCAATTAGAAAGAGTGCAGCGTAGGGCTACAAAATTAATTCCCGATCTGAGAAACAGGCCCTACGAGGAAAGACTCAGGGCATTAGATTTGCCATCTCTCGAAGGCAGAAGATTACGTGGCCAGCTAATAGAAGTATTTAAAATATTGAAAGGATTTTCAAACGTTGATTATAGGAATTTTTTCGAATTAGATCATAGGGGAAACACTCTCCAACACGGATTAAAATTAGTGAACAAGCGATTTAACACTAGTATAGCCCAAAACTATTTTACGTTTAAAATTACTCAAATTTGGAATAGGCTACCTACCCACGTAGTGGATAGTAGGTCGGTAAATATGTTTAAAAACCGTCTCGACGCGCACTTAAATAGTATAAATATAACGTAGTCTGAGCACAGTAAATAATAACGTCTTTGCAAAAGGAGTTTGGAGCGGAGGAACAACGAGAGTAAAAATGATGACTAAAAATAATGCCAGCGATTTCTCTTGCATGTGTAGTTTAGATATCCATTTTCTTTTCCGCCTATCCTATAAATAGTCTTACTATCCTAAAACTAGATTTTCACCACTAGCAGTCGAGGGCTGCGGAAGTTGAGAAGAAAAACTTTCTATCACCCCCCCACCCCTAGGTTGAAGTAGTTAATATGCATGACATTGTACACATGTAGATAAGTGTGTACAGTAGATTATATATTAAAAAAAAATAATAATAAAAAAATAAAGCATGTTAGAGATACACTCGTAGATAAGTGTGTATCGTAGTTTTGGATTTAGTGTAGCGGACTAGCCTCGAGCGGACCTTAGGGTCTTTGCTGGTCCTAGATTCTGTAGTTCTGTAGTTCTGTAGTTCTTCTTCTTCTTTTTCTCCTCCTTTTCTTCTTTTTCTTTCATACTACTAATACTGATGCTACTACTACTACTACTACTACTACTACTACTACTACTACTACTGCTGCTGCTGCTACTACTACTAGTCCTACTCCTGCTGCTGCTGCTACTACTACCACCCGTACCTAGTCATCGTACATGTATATAAGTGCCCATCATTTTGGCCTCGCTTTTCTTTATTTTTAATTCTCCCACGACTAGCCTCCTCAGGGAGGATTTAAGAGTCCTTGACCATCTGTAATTCTTCTCCTCTCCCTTGACTAGTACCAATATCTTCTAAGGACTGGTGCTGAATTAATACCCCATCGGTAATGGTGGCCCTCCTATTCTCTTTTCCTCTCGACTCCCCCTGGTTTTGAGTCGACCCAAGAGGCTTTGCTGATATTAGTTCTGTGGTGTTGTTTTAAAAATAAAACCCGATCGAACCATAAACGTTTCCCCACGAACCAATCTAGTAAAGATAAAACCACTTAGAAGATGGAATTAATATGTCGAATACTCCGAACAGTCACTTTTTGAAACTGTGCTGATCCATATTTATTTAGAAGAATTCATAAACTCAACGTATCTACATAAACAAAGACTGCCTGATAAGGGTTAGTCGTATTCTATACAAGTCCAGGTTATTGCATAACACCGGGGAACAATTTGAAAAAGAAATTCTGTTGAGTTAGATTTTTGTGCTGATTTAGACTAAAATTAGCATACTGATTCCAAATTTGTAGTCAGCTTTTTTCTAGCACGTCTATTTTTTTTCTCCACAGCTCCCCCCCCCCCTCCCCCGAGAAGTAAAATTCCACTGCTTAGCTGAAAATAAGATTCGCCTGCTGATTACGATTGAATTCATCTACAGCTACGTGGCAACTTGTTTGCGCAGTCACCATTGAGACAGTGCAGTCAGAGGTGTGTGTTGTACGTTCTATTTCGTTATATGCTGTTTTTTCAGCTTTTAAAGCTGGTAACTATTCCATCTTAGTGTTTTATTTACATCGGTATATATTTCCTTTGTTTCAGATCATGTCTGCTCCTCAACTTCTCGTCGTAAATGCCTAAACAACCTGACTCCTTCTGCTACATTTGTGGCAGTTTCTCCATTCCAAGTCAGAGGGCAAACATCAGTGAATTTGTCAAATAAGCATATTTAGCATATTTTAAAGTAAAACTCGATGATCAAGACAAGCCATGGGCCCCCCATAAAGTGTGCAGGCAGTGTGTCGAGAGTTTACGGATGTGGACCAAAGGAACACGTGAAAGGTTGCCATTTGGTAACCCCATGGTTTGGCGAGAGCAAAAGGAGCATTGCACAGACTGTTACTTTTGTTTAGTGAAAACATCAGGATTTAACAAAAAAAAGAAGTAAAATAGAGTATCCTAATCTACCGTCAGCTATAAGGCCAATGCCTCATTCAGCTGAAATTCCAGTGCCAGTTTTCGAACAACTACCTCCTTTAGAAGATCTGAGTGATGTTGACGAACGCAGTGACAGCAATGATGCAGATTTTGAAATTCACGAGGATTCGGTTCGTAGGAGGATTTGATCAGCATGAGTTTAATGATTTGGCACGTGATTTTGGCCTATCAAAAAAACTTCAGAAGTCCTAGCATCAAGACTACATGAGAAAAACTTACTTGAACAAGGAGCGAAAGTATCATATTTTCGAACCAGAGAAAGTACATTTATGCAGTACTTTCGAAGTGGCAGCGGCTTTGTGTATTGCCATAACATTCCTAGTTTACTGAAGGAATTAGGGCTTTCAATCTCCATTTCAAATGAGTGGCGAATGTTTATTGACAGCTCAAAGCGGAGCTTGAAGTGTGTCCTTCTACACAATGGCAATTTATTTGGTGCAGTCCCTATTGGTCATTCTGTCTGTCTTCGTGAAGAACATGGAGATATAAAGAGGGTCATTGAGTTATTGCCAAATGACAAACACAATTGGATCATCTGTGTTGACCTTAAAATGGTGTGCTTTCTTCTTGGTCAGCAACGTGGGTACACAAAGTATCCCTGCTTTCTCTGTATGTGGGATAGCAGAGCTCGAGGGAAACATTGGGTTGAGACGAATTGGCATCCAAGATCTGATCTTAAACTTGGAGATCCCAACATTCTACATGAGCCACTTTTTGACAGGAAGAATATAATATTCCCAACTCTGCACATAAAACTAGGTTTGATGAAGCAGTTTGTAAAGGCATTGCCAACTGATGGCGACTGTTTTAAGTACATCATCTTGACATTTCCTGGTCTGTCAATTAAAAAAATCAAGGCCGGTGTGTTTGATGGTCCACAAATTCGACAGCTCATCAAAGATGAACAGTTCACCGGGACTATGTTAAACCTTGAGAAGAATGCTTGGGTATCATTCAAAGACGTCTTTCAAGAACTTTCTTGGAAATACACGTGCAAGTAATTACACAGAAATTGTTCAGAATCTATCGGAGAGCTACAAGGCGCTTGGTTGCAACATGAGTATTAAACGACATTTTCTGCATTGCCATCTTGTCAGCTTTCCGGATGATCTTGATGCTGTTAGCGACGAGCAAGGTGAACGATTTCACCAAGATTTGAAGGCTATGGAAGAATGTTATCAGGGTAGATGGGATGTATATATGATGGCTGACTATTGTTGGAGCATCAAACGCGATAGTCCTCAAGTTGAACACTCCAGAAAGAGCTATAAACGTAAATTTTTACCTTAACTACTTGCACACAATTATAATTATATAATTACAGTAGCCATATCCTTTGTTAAAACATAATAGTGTTAAATAAACATTGCATTCATGCCTGTTTCTTTCATATTTCATTGTATGTCAGTCAATATTTGCAAAAGTTCAAAAACTTGACGTGATAGAGAAAAACGGAGATCAGTTTTGGATTCAGCACCGAAAAATGAGTTAAAACCAGCTGTCAGACCTAACTCAACAAAAATTGTGTTCCCCAGTGTAATTAGCGAAGGGAATGGCACTGATTAAACATACCCTACGGATAAGCTGGTTATCATATATTAAATTAGCGTTCATTGCTTCACTAAAGATAAGAGAAACGAACAGAACGCCGTACTGCCAGTTTGAGGCTTCACTCTTCCTTAACAGGAGTGCATTGAATGCAGTCGGGTCTCGCCGCATTGCACAAATACCGATTGACACAATTACCCGGTGGCATAATTACATCATTGCAAGAATACTGGATTGAAATGGTAACGCATCGCACTTGTACCGCATTGCACAAGTACAGGTCTAGATAAGTACCGTATTGCACAAGTACAACGGTGCACAAATACCACATTGCACATGTGCCGCACTACACACGTACCGGATTGCACAAATAAAACATTACACATTTACCGAATAGCACAAGTACAACGTTGCGAGAGGTACTGCATTTCACGAGTAAGGGATTGGACAAGTACCGCATTGCACAAGTACTATCTAAAAAATCTACCACATTGTACAAGTATCGCATTACACAAATACCGTTTTACATAAGTACTGGTATCAAAAGTACTGCATTCACACGTAGTTTATTGCTAAGTTCCGCAGTGCACAAGTATCGCAGTGTCGCTTTGCAAAAGTCACGATTTACACAATTACGTAATTGCACAAGGATCGCATTACATAATTACAAAATTTCACAAGTAGCGCATTGCACAGATGCCGCCTTATACAAGCACAAGTACCGCATTATACAATTGCCGCGTTGCACAAGCACTACATTGCAAAAGTACACGAGTACCATTTTGCACAATTACCATATTACACAAGAACCATCTTACACAAGTATCAAGTTCCGAAAGTATCGATTTACTCAAGTAGCACATTGCACATGTACCACATTATAAAGTACCCCAATACACAAGCACACAATAACACAAGTTCTACTTCGCACGGTTACAACATTGCACACGTACCGCATTGCAAAACTACAGCATTGAACACGTACCACGTTGCTCAAGTTTCACATTGCAAAAGTACCACATTGTATAAATACTGCTTTACACAAGTACAAAATTTCAGAAGTAGCGCATTACAAAAGTACCACATAGTGCAAATATAACATTGAACAAGTATCGAATTACACAAGCACTGCAATGCACAAATGGAATTGCATTGCATTTTACAAATACCACCTTGCGCGACCACATCATTGCACAGTATTAAATTACACAAGTACAACATTACACAAATCCCACGTTGCAGAAATACCGCATTATACAAGTAAGACGTTGCACAACTAGCATAATGAACAGGTAACATAACATTACACAACTAACGTCTTACACAATATCCCCATTGTACAAATAATACATTGATACATAGCGCATTCCACAAGTACTACGTTGCAGAAGTACGGCTCGGAAAAGTACCCTATTCCCCAAGAAGCACCATAAACAAACACCGCATTGCGCATGATGCGCCATTACTGCATTACAAATGTAGCACCTTTGAAACTTCGCCACCACTTCGAACACCGAGTCAAATGGCAACTTCTCATTCCCTTAATTGTAATTTTGCCATTTCTCAACCGACATAATCAACGTTTCGACAGGAAGAACCCACCCCACCCCATCCCTCCCTCTCTCTCTCTCCCTCTCTGTATGTCTGTCTGTCTCTCTCTTCTCTCTCATATTTTCTCATCTATTTTAAATAGATTCCAATTCATTCTCACATCCCCCCCATCTCCTTCTCTTTCATCCTCCAACCACCTCCCTCGAGGGAATTCGAGGTACCGCAGCAGATTGACCGCAGACGACAGCAACGATAACAAGGAATTAAAGTTTGCCAGGAGTAACTTGAACTTAGAGTTACTTCACACACACACACACACACATACACACACACACACACACATATATATATATATATATATATATATATATATATATATATATATATATATATATATATATATATATATATATATTGCATCCGAGATCTTGGTAGCACTTGATTAGGGTCTCCACTATACGATCTCGCTGGGCCCCTTGGTGCTTTCCCAGAAGTCCTCATCAGCTATAAGTTGACGAATCTGAGGAGCTACGAATATGCCTTCTTTAATCATGGTCTCACTTATTTTAGAGAAGATCGCTTTGAGCTACTGAAAAGTGGAAACATATCTTTTTATGTTGCAGTGCTTTGGTAAATTACTTCATTGGGCTTAGTTTTACATGCAGTGGTGGAAAAATGATTTTCTCCTTCTTAACTAGTGGCTCATGAATTACATTATTGCATCCAGGCGTCATAGTTTCCCGAGGTGACCATTCTGAGCGTACATAATGTTCTGATCTGGCCCAACTGTCCCACTAACAAAAGAAGCACATAAACTTGGTGAATCCAGTTTGTAGCCCATTAAGAAGGGCCACTACTTTCAAGTCCGCATAAATTAGCCACTCATGCTCCTTGTAACTTATGCAGTGTAAAATAAAAGCAAGGTTCTCATATGTTTCAATTAAAATGACCTAGTGAGCAACTGGAACTGAAAGTATGGTGTTCTCAATGTGCAACAGAACCGCTTTTATGTTGTAAAGCAGTGGTCTCTAAACTACGGCCCGCGAGGTCAGTTCATTGGGCCCGCCGCTGCACTGTGCCACAAATGAGCTAAAATATAATTAGGTGCATATAACTTGTGCATTGCAACTTGCAACTTTGCATAGAATTATTTTTCTAAAACATTTTAGATAGAATATTCAATGTGTAAAATTCTAAGCACTTATATGTATTATTGCTTCCCTCTCCAAATTTTTCCTTCCTCCTATTCCCCCACCTCCTACCTCCACTCCTTTATCATTCCACCTATTTCCCCCCCTCCCTCCTCCACCCTCCTGGCTGGTAGAAACATTGAGACTACTGCTTTCATTACTAGAGTTATTCTTACTATTGGTCAGGAAAAATAATTAACATTTTTATTTACCCTTTTGGTCGTTTCTTCAGTGCTATTAAACTGAGATTGTGATTAATTTTGAAGAAAAAAATGATCAATTTAGTGTTGAAATTTAATTAACTTTAATTCCTTCAAGGTGAGTTTGATTTTTCATATTGTACAGTCATAGGCAAATTTGACTCTGATTCTCTTTGTCTTAAGTTGTGTAGGTACTCTTACATGCATGCTTCTCGGGTTTTTTTCTTTTATTATTAATTATGATTTAATTTTTATTTTATTTTAAAGGGTTGTTATTATATTAGATGCTTATTTTCTTAAAAGGGCAACTGGTCTGTGGTTGTATGGGAGGTTTAATTTTCAAATATAAACTTCTTTACACATGCTTACTTGACATTACAAATTTCTTTTAAAAAGCAGTAATTATCGAACTTTTTTATAACCAGTAGAATTTAACGATCACACTGACAGTTTTAAAGATAAAATATACATTTAAAATATTTTGATCAATATAAAACTTAATTTGACTTGTGAAATTCATCGGGTGGCGTAAAAAGGTTCCAAATTTGAACTTTAATAACTCAGTTAATTTGAATGATTATCACTTTATATTTGGTACGCATTATCATTCATTCTTAATAAGTTCACAAAATTTAATTAATTTTTACCAAATATTTTGGCTACAAGTAATAGATAAAAAACATGGGTCGTAAATTTGATTGGCACTTCAATCCTTTTAGGTAAGAACAGACATAAGTGCGCAGGACAAAAAAAAATATTTACACTGTAAATAAAAATATTTTAGATGAAAATTCTAAACAACTATTTATCGTTTTCATATCTTGTTTTCTTTACCCATCGTTATGGCTACTAGAAAAAGAAAAGTGGATACTGAGTGTCACCTTTTCAATGAAGAATGGGGAGCCAAGTACTTTTTTGCGGAAACAAACAACCAGAAGGCTAGTTGCGTTTATGCAACGAAAGTGTTGCCGTTTTGAAGGAGTACAATCTTCGGCGTCACTATCAAACAAATCATCTGTCAACATATTCGAAGTTTTCTGGAAAGGTGCGTTCTGAGAAGTTTGAGTTCAGGAAACGTAGTTTGGAAGCTCAAAAGTCTGTCTTCACAAGAGTGTTTGCTGAAAATAAATCTGCTACTCGAACAAGTTACAAAATAGTGCATAAGATGGCAGAGCAAGGAAAACCTTTCACTAACGGCAACTTCATCGAAGAGTGTATGACGGAAGCAGTAAAAGACTTGTGTCCTGAGAAAGCCAATATGTTTGCAAGTATCAGCCTTTCAGAAAATTCTTTTTTGCGAAAAAAAGAAGAACTTGGAGCGAACATAGTGCGACAGATACGCGAGAAAGCTAGGAACTTCTGGTGGTATTCTCTGGCGCTGGATGAGTCTACTGATCTCTCGAGTACGTTACAACTTCTCGTGTTCATTCGTGGTGTTAATTTGGACTTTCATATCACTGAAGAGTTGGCAGTTGTTTGCAGCATGCACGGAACAACAACTGGAGAAGACATTTTCATGGAAGTGGAGAAAACTTTGCAAGACTGTAACTTTCAGTGGAATCAGATTCGATGTGTTCCTTTAGTTGATGGAGGAAAAACATGGCTGGTGTGAGGAAGGGGTCTGGTGAGGCAGAATAGGACTAAGTTGGAAGCTTTACAACTCCCAGGTGCTCTGTTTATACACTGCATTATACATCAGCAAGCACTCTGTGGGAAGGACTTAGATATTTCTTACTTACTGAAACCAGTGAACTTCATTCGGGGTCATGCACTTCATCACCGGCAGTTCTAAGCTTTTCTTCAAGAAATTGATTCTAAATTCTGTGACTTGCCTTATCACACAGCAGTGAGGTTGCTCAGTTACGGTAAAGATATGTTTCGTTTTTATAAGCTCCGAAGGGAAATAGATATTTTTCTCACCGAAAAGGATCAAGTTAATCCACTTCTAGCTGGCTGTCAAAGTTGTCATTTTGGGTTGACAACACATCCCACATGAATGAATTGAACTTGAAATTTCAAGAAAAGGATAACCTTATCTGTCATCACTACATAATCATCAAAAGATTTCTTAGAAAGCTATCATTGTTTGAAGCACAACTGAAAGGAGGAAACTTCTCTCATTTTCAGTGTTTCAAAGAGTTTCCGAAGAAGATTATTCATGATTTTCCAGAAACCGTTTGATTGCAACCTTAATGACGTGCCAGTCGAACTACAGTTGGAGCTCATCGATTTGCAAGCAAATGACTTGTTGAAAGAGAAACACAGAGAAGGAAAACTTGTTGAATTTTATCGCTGCTTACCTGATGATGAGTTTTCAAAGTTAAAGAAATTTACCTTTAATATGGCATCAATGTTTGAAACGACTTATGTCTGTGAGCAAACTTTTTCCAAAATGAAGTATGTGAAGTCAGCACATCGGACGAGGCTGACTGATGAACACTTGAAAGCAATTCTCTTGATTGAATGCAGCAAACACAACGCAAATATTGATGATATCTTAAAAGCTAAAAGCCAGTTTCACAAATCTCACTAACCAATTCTGCTGCTTAGTTTGTGAGACTCGGATATGTGCGCACTGTTGCTTAGTAAGTGTTAGATCACGAATTAGATCATTGAGTTCCGGTTGGGTGATGAGGTATGGTTTCTTGTCAGATTCAAGCTGTGCCACATATGGTGTATCTTGAGATTCTCAATCGTCTAAGTTGCTCTTGTAATCGCTTGGTAGTTCAGAAAGCGGCTGTGGTACAGGAATAGCACTTGAATGTGGAACTGGGCGAATAACAGACGGAAGATTTGGCTACATGATAGATTTGTTGCCTTTTCTGTTGCGACCTGCAGTGAAATAAAATAAAATCAGACTAAAAATGGATATTGCTGTCTGTTATCACATGCAGAAATAGTGGAAGTACAACATAGTATGTATTTCGATCTTTTTAATTAATATATCTCTTGAAAATATATTAAAGGCCAGGAAAGAAAACCCATTGAATACCCAGCTTTAATATCTGTTAAGGAGAAGTAGCAATCTGTTGAATGTTCCTTTGGCTCAGTCCAGACCATTGGTACGCCAAACATGAGGCCAGGCCCTTTGCCTTTCACCCAGGCAGCAAGGGAACTTGTACACCTGACACAACGTATGTGAGGTGCCCAGCGTTTGTCCTGGTCACCCACTTTCCATCCAAAGTACAGCTCATAAAGTTTCTTCGCATGTTTAGTCAACTATCTATTGTATTGTCTGAATGTAACTGATCCACATATATAACAGAAACTGTCTGGGGAATTTTTTCCATTCTCTAGGCATTTTAGTTCTGTCTCCTGTAAAGAAAATAACACTGTAGTATGTGAAAAATAATATAAATAGTAACACCAACTAATATTAAATAAAAAAGTAAAAATAAAAAGCATTTATATTAAGTTACAAAATTATCAGGCGTTACGTAAGAGCTACCACGGATTTGGACCCTTATAACTAAAAGGAATATTTAGTATACTTTCATAAATGTCATAGCTTAGAAACACGCCATTAAAATATTATCAAAATCCGTTTATAAATTTTAGAGTTGTCAGTTTCGGCACAATCCTGTTTGCACTCAATCCCTACGGAACCAGTTTAAATGTATTAACATCGGTGTACTTGTATATAAGGGCATATCTTTTAAGTTCTTTTCTCTTTAATCAATCTTTTTTGCAGTGGAGAACCTTGAGTTGGCTAGGGGGTTTTGTAGTCTTTACTTACGTAATTCAATAGTAAAACTATAATTTAAGGCACTCATAATGAACTAAAATTCCCCCCCCCCTCTCCTTCCAGACTCCGCCTCCTCCTCCCCACCCTCTCCCTCTCCCTCTCTTTTTTTAGCCTATTCTTTTTATCATTCAGGCTTTTTTTACAATGGCTTCGGGAATTTGAAAATGATAAATATATCTGAAGCTGACTTTAACTCCTCGTGCTTCGTCCAAGGAAATTTAGGAAGTACCTCCGATAGTGTCAATGAAGATCCTTTCTTCCTTTGGCGGGTAAGACTCCTTACAGCTTTTGGGTGTTCCCTTGGAATTTACGCAATTATGGACAAACACAATACAGAGTATATAGTATATTCCTTTGGTTGTCTGCATCTGCAATAATTATCTACAGGTTTATATTCCACCTATTACAGGGTGTCCCTAAAGGATTGAACTGGTACTTCTCGTTGGCCTTCAAGGATGGTCACATCGAAAGATAGCAGATGATTTTAATGCACCTCATCCCAGGAGGACCCAAATTGGCTTTTCCACCGTAGGGAAGGTGGTTAGTAAGTTTAAATAAACAAGCAGTTTCATGGACAAACCCCGTTCTGGATGACCAAGTGCATCTGGCAAAACGATAGAAACTGTAATGGCTAATTTTACGCGAGCCACCCAAAATCACTTCGCAGGACATCCATGGAACTGGGTGTTCCCCCAAACAACCATCAGTCGCATCGTAAAAGGGCAAAGGTTTCATCCGTTCAAATTACAAATCTTGCATCACTTAACAGAGAGTGACTCTGATAGATGACTCAAGATATGCGAATGGTTTTCCAATAAATTGGATAAGAACAACTGTTTCACAGAAGAGTGTGAGTTCTTCAGCCCCAACTTGAAAAAGCTAGATAAAGTACTCCTTGAGTAGTTTCGACAGGATGGAGCCCCTACACATTTCGCAACATGATAAGAGATTGGCTGAATGACAATTTCTCTAACTGGATTGGAAGACGTGTTCATGTGAAATGGTCTGTTCGTTCATCCGACTTTAATCTTTTGACTTCTTTCTCTTGACTATGCTAAAGAAGAAGGTGTACTAAATGAAGGAACGCATCATAAATGAATGTGCTCCAATTGACGGAAATTTGGAGTTAATGCATCGGGTTCATCCGAATCTCGCAAAGCGCATCGAACTTTGCAGCACAAATGGTGGAAATCGCATTGAAGATATTTATTAATATTTCAATTGAATAAAATGCAGTTCAATTTTTTTTATTTAAAATATGCATTTTGCCTGTGTCCATACTTTAAGCACACCCTGCAATAATGGCTTGGCTCTGCATATGATGGCCAAGTTTATGTTCAAAAGAGTTTCTCGAGTAGGCCCGTGTAACTTCGACCGGGAGAGCATTCCATTAATTGGTTATCTTATACCTGAAAAGGTTTGCTGCAACATTCGAAGGAAAACTCTTTAATTCTTTATAATATTAATACACTTTTCCGCTTTATCTTATTCAGGGATGAAGTAGTGTAAAGCTGCGCATAATTTTCTATCATTTGCACTTACAAGGCGGTTCGAGTCGGTGCTTTTGAGTGTTTTACTAGCTCGTTTCAGGAGAGTTTTAATAGGCGATAGGTTGGGTGTTGCACTCTGTTATCATTAGCCATCATCATTCCTATATTACGTATTTATGTAACTTTTTTAGTCGCGTGCGCGACTCTATAACTTACTATGTCGGTTCGTAGGTCGATCGGTCGGCGGTAACCATTTTACTTTTCAATGACTCTTTTGGCAAAACATCATAACTATTTGGCCGATTCTAACGAAATTTGAAAACCTTATGTTCTTTTACATTCCCTTTCGAATTATATAAATGCCAAGGTTATCCCAAGGTTAATCCCGAAGTTATTAAAAGAAAACTAATTATTGGTCTAAATGCCCCGCTTGTTGAAAGTTTTGAAGGTCGTAAGGTCAAAGGGTCATGAGTCATAATAATTGAGAGCACGCGACTTCGATCTGTTAACTTTGTTCTTTATCTTTCCTTTCCCCTTATTCTTCTGCCCTGATTAAAAATTGTCTCGTTAGTCACAGGAGTGGCTTTTATACCATAGATTCTCCCCTATTTACTTTGGGGGATAAGTAATGCGGTCAATTAATTAGATAGTTTAAAAGAAATACTGTATAATCCCTAAAAGAAATACTGTATAAATCCGTTAAAAAATACTGTATAATCCCTTAAAAGAAATACTGTATAAATCCGTTAAAAGAAATACTGTATAATCCCTTAAAAGAAATACTGTATAAATCCGTTAAAAGAAATACTGTATAATCCCTTAAAAGAAATACTGTATAAATCCGTTAAAAGAAATACTGTATAATCCCTTAAAAGAAATACTGTATAAATCCGTTAAAAGAAATACTGTATAATCCCTTAAAAGAAATACTGTATAAATCCGTTAAAAGAAATACTGTATAATCCCTTAAAAGAAATGCTGTATAAATCCGTTCAAAGAAATACTGTATAATCTCTTAAAAGAAATGCTGTATAAATCCGTTCAAAGAAATACTGTATAATCCCTTAAAAGAAATACTGTATGAATCCGTTAAAATAAATACTGCATAAATCCCTTAAAATAAATACTGTATAAATTTCTTAAAAGAAATACTGCATAAATCCCTTAAAAGAAATACTGTTTAAATCCCTTAAAGGAAATACTGTATAAATCCTTTAAAAGAAATACTGTATAAATCCGTTAAAAGAAATACTGTATAATCCCTTAAAAGAAATGCTGTATAAATCCGTTCAAAGAAATACTGTATAATCTCTTAAAAGAAATGCTGTATAAATCCGTTCAAAGAAATACTGTATAATCCCTTAAAAGAAATACTGTATGAATCCGTTAAAATAAATACTGCATAAATCCCTTAAAATAAATACTGTATAAATTTCTTAAAAGAAATACTGCATAAATCCCTTAAAAGAAATACTGTTTAAATCCCTTAAAGGAAATACTGTATAAATCCTTTAAAAGAAATACTGTATAAATCCGTTAAAAGAAATACTGTATAATCCCTTAAAAGAAATACTGTATAAATTCGTTAAAAGAAATACTGTATAATCCCTTAAAAGAAATGCTGTATAAATCCGTTCAAAGAAATACTGTATAATCCCTTAAAAGAAATACTGTATGAATCCGTTAAAATAAATACTGCATAAATCCCTTAAAATAAATACTGTATAAATTTCTTAAAAGAAATACTGCATAAATCCCTTAAAAGAAATACTGTTTAAATCCCTTAAAGGAAATACTGTATAAATCCTTTAAAAGAAATACTGTATAAATCCCTTAAAATAAAATAAAACAATGAACACAAAAACAATCGGACAATCGTATATGGCTCACACGTGCCTAGTATATGAATGGATGTACCCCCTCAAGAATGTGCCATACACGAATGTATTTACTTGTGTTTGTGTTTATGCATAGCTGGACACCATTAGTATTTCAAAGGTGTCATCTTCCACACTTTTTCTGCATCGAAAATTATAGTTAATTGGACTATTTAGACACCTCTGACCTCTCACCCACACACATAAACATCTGCTCTTTTCCCCAAAATCAAGTTCAGCACAGGCCTTAAAATAATGCTTCCGCCCTCTCATTCTTTACTTTCATGCATTACCCCACTTCAACCCGTTTTATTCCCAACATACTTTTCATCTTTTAAGCAACTAATTCTCTAATTCATCCATCGATTCTTCCCTACACCTTGGTGTTTCTTCTTTCACTGCATTCACCCTTCCTTACACGTTGTTTCTTCCTTCCCGTTACGCCTCCTTGGTATTTCTTCTTTTGCTGCAGCCATCCTTCCCTTCCCCTAAACTCTCTCTATACTTCCGAACACCTTTTAGTATATTTCACGTCATCCCTATATCCATCATCACACTACATCTTTTTGTCATTTCTTCTTTCCCTGCATCGATTAATCCATCCTCTCCCTGGATATTTTGGGCTGGTTTTTCTCTATCAGTATATGCATTCATCTATTCTTTCCTACGCCTGGGCGCTGCTTATTTTACTGCATCCATCCTATCATACATTTTTTAGCGTTACTTTTTTCACTGCAGCCATCCTTCCATCCATTCTTTACCTCTTTCTGTCGTTTTTTTTCTTTCTCTGCATCCATCTTTACACCCTCCCCTCCCCTTAGCGTTTCTTATTTCTATGCAACCATACATCCTTAGTTTTATCTCCTTTCAAAACATCCATTCATACACCCTTCCCTGCACCTTTTTGTTTCTACCTTCCCTATACGCCTTCTTAACCTTTCTCTTCTTTTACTGCAGCCATCATTTCTTCCATTTCCGTGCATCTTCACTGCATCTACCTCTATACTTCTGCCAACCTTTTTAGTATATTTTCTTTCACGTCATCCCTCAATTTGCCCTCAAACTACATCTTCATTTAATTTATTCATTTAATACAGCCATTAATCCATCCTCTTACTACATTTTTTGGTGGGTAAATTTCTTCCAGTACACCCATCCTTCCATACACATCGTTGTTTCTTTCTTCCTCCTAAACCTTCTTGACATTTCTATTTACCTTCACTGCATCTACCTCTTTATACTTTTGCATACCTTTTAAGTATATCTTTGTTCACGTCATCTTTCTATTCATTCTTCTTGCATTGCATCCATTAATGCATCTTCTTCCTAAACCTTTTTTCTTTCAGTGATCCATTCAATCATCCTTCTCTACATCTTGGCGCTGATCTTTCACTGCATCAATCCTATGCTACAATTTTATTGGCTTTGCTTATTTCACTGCATCTATCCATTGTTCTGCATTACATATTATTGTCGTTTATTCTTTTACTACATCCATCCTTGCACCTTTCCCTACATCTTATTGTTTCTTCCTTCTCCCCACGCCTCCTTTGAGTTCTCCTTTCACTACAGCCCCAATTGTGTCCCCGTAAACTTTTTTGATATTTCTATGTACCTTCTCTGCATATAACTCTGTATATTTCCGCACACCTTTTTCAGTATATCCTCTTTCACCTCATACCTCTATCTATCCTTACACTACATCTTGCCATTTCTTCCTTTTATGCCTGAATTAATGCATTCTCTCCCTAGATCCTTTTAGCGTTTCCTTTTCTTTGAATCATCCTTATCTACACCTTGGCGCTGGTTCTCTCACTGCATCTATCCTTTCTTCCTCATCAATATTTTATTGGCGTTTCTTCTTTTACTGCAGCCATTCTTCCATCTCCTCTAGATATCTTTCTACCGTATTTTTTTCTTTACATTCATCTTTTCATCCTCCCCTACACCCTATCGTTTCTTTTTCTATGGCGCTATACATCCTCTAGTTCTAATCTTCTTTCAATGCATCGGTCTCTCCCTCTTCTCCACACCTTATTGGTATTTATTTTTCACGTCATTCATCCATCCCTCCTCTCGTACATTATCCTAGCGATTTTTATTTCCCTGCATCAATCCTTCTGTCTTCCATTGCACCTACTTAATATTTTTTCTCCAAAAGCTCTCATGTCTGGATCCTTCCTTACATCTTGGTATTCTTACACATCATCAATTTCTTTTCAATCAATTTCAAATCTACTTTTGAATGCACAATACTTCTTCCAAATCACTTGTTTATCCCAATTAGGAGAAAAGGCCCTAATATTACTCTAGAAATTATCTTTCATCATCATTTACACTTAATCAATGGAAGAGATCTAAAGTTAATATAAAAGACCTCCATCGGTTCCACCAAGCAAGCAACCACAAGCCTCCATCGGCTTCCACAAGACAAGCAGCCACAAGCCTCCATCGGCTTCCACCAGACAAGCAACCACAAGCCTCCATCGGCTTCCACAAGACAAGCAACCACAAGCCTCCATCGGCTTCCACCAGACAAGCCTCCATCGGCTTCCACCAGAAAAGCAACCTCAAGCCTCCATCGGCTTCCACCAGACAAGCAACCACAAGCCTCCATCGGCTTCCACCAGACAAGCAGCCACAAGCCTCAATCGGCTTCCACCAGACAAGCAACCACAAGCCTCCATCGGCTTCCACAAGACAAGCAACCACAAGCCTCCATCGGCTTCCACCAGACAAGCCTCCATCGGCTTCCACCAGAAAAGCAACCTCAAGCCTCCATCGGCTTCCACCAGACAAGCAACCACAAGCCTCCATCGGCTTCCACCAGACAAGCAGCCACAAGCCTCAATCGGCTTCCACCAGACAAGCAACCACAAGCCTCCATCGGCTTCCACCAGACAAGCAGCCACAAGCCTCAATCGGCTTCCACCAGACAAGCAACCACAAGCCTCCATCGGCTTCCACCAGACAAGCAACCTCAAGCTTCCATCGGCTTCCAACAGACAAGCAACCACAAGCCTCAATCGGCTTCCACCAGACAAGCAGCCACAAGCCTCAATCGGCTTCCACCAGACAAGCAACCACAAGCCTCCATCGGCTTCCACCAGACAAGCAACCTCAAGCTTCCATCGGCTTCCAACAGACAAGCAACCACAAGCCTCAATCGGCTTCCACCAGACAAGCAACCACAAACCGATATCGGCTTCCACAAGACAAGCAGCCACAAGAGAGAACGTAAACACTTTTATCTGAGTAAATGGCGTTTTTTCTTCATTTCTTGGTCATTGAACCATTTAGATACTTCGAGATTTTGCTCATTTATAGTAAATATTTTACACTTCCAACAGCTTCATAGTATATATGAGCTACGTCCTCACCGAGTCGAAACACACTCTCGGCAACAGTGAAGTTAAACGACGACGGTTATGGCAAGTCGCTGGATGGAGTCCAATTTGAGTTGAATTCTGGACTGCTACTAGGCGTTGTATATACCAGCGGTTCGGTTCCCATGTTAAACTGTAGCCTCCCTACAGAAAAATTAAAAGGCCTCAGAAGAGAGAGGATCGGTGGTATAACACCTACCACATTATTTTCTCTTAACATACATCATTGTGGAGCTTTCCCCAAATTGTTATGGTTGAATGTGCGCATGGCATTGGTTGAGCTCTGCATTTATCGATCGGGATTCGACAGCACAATTTGTTTTCATTCTTCACATTCCAGATCACTAAATATTTCCATGCCTATTAAAAAAAAAACCCTGCTTATATCAGAAATTGTCTCGCAACAACTCTAACAATTCACCTTTGTAACTAAACAACTACTAGAAATAACTGTTTAGAGCTAGGAAATAAAAGATTTAAGACTGCGATAGAATAAAATTTATTTTCTAATAAAATAACACAAACTTGGAATAACTGGCCTTTGCAGGTCATTAAAAGCTCTGCACTGATTATTAAACATAATTAGTACAGAACATTGGCTAAGAGTAGTGAAAGTAATTATGTATCCATATCCTCTCTTCCACTTACCTGTCCTTCACCTCTGACTTCCACCCTTTAACCTCCTTTTATTGAACTAGCCTCGAACGAGTCTTTGCCGATTCGAAATTCTATAATCTTTTCGAATTTTAATATTTTTCATCAGCATAAAATGTCAATTAAAAAAAATTTACAACTTAACAACCAACATATGTGGAATTAATTGATCAGCTTTTCTTTCGTAATAATTAGTAATTATATAATAATTATCAAAGAAAATGAATAGCACAGCACAAGAGGGGAATAATTTTAGTCCCATTTTCACTGCTGGGTTTTCCAGGTGTGTGGGAGAACGAAGAAGAGACAAAAATAGAATAATAAAGAGGGAATAGAAAATATTAGGGACGAAAACAAGTATCATAACAAACCGCATCGCCGATGCAAAAGGATGTATTTAACGCCCCCCCCCACCCAAAGATTTCAAATGACACCCTCTTGGACCATGTATGGTACCGACTCGCTGGTTGTTGGAAAAACGTAGTACTCTCGCTCTCCCTGCCCCCCCCCCCTCCTTACCCGCCAGAACTATCCCTGGAGTTATCGTGTTTGACAGCAATTGTCATTCTAACCTTTATGTGAATTTCATTATCCGCTCCATGATTGAATAAGGACGAGCAGCGCGATTATCTATCCCTTCTGCCCAATCTGTGGGAGGAGAGATGGATGTGAGGGATGCAATCCTCGATCCACGGCTAAAAAATAGGATTGAAATCAATAACGAAAATGTTACTACCATTTTCCGATATATTAAGACTTATTTATTTGGTTTGGAATTTTTCAAAAGTGTAAACAACTTATTGGTGTTTTTTTTTGGTTGTAGAAATGCATCAACATCTGGGAGGCTTCTGAATTCGGGCGTGAAGACGAAATAAACAAAACAGCTCAAGATGGAGTCGATAAGTCAGTGGCGAACCCACGCGAGAAGCCTATTCAGGGTAAACGCATGTAGGCGGAGAGGAATTCCTTTAGACAAACATTGTATATTTCGTAAAATGAATTACATCGGTTTTAATAGTAGAAAAACAATTAATATTATAAATCAAACAAGGTATACAAACTACTTATCACAATATAAGAAAGTCCGTAGTTAGTGAAGGGGTTCGTCAATTGTTTATTTATAATGTACATAATTAATCCTCGTAAAAATAATATCGAAGGGGTTAATCACGTTAAAGTTTTTTTTTTAGTCTCCTAAAAAAAGGCCCTGTGAAATTATAAATTTCAATAAACAAAGTCAAAGATGGACTAATTACTAATTCAACATCTCATAAGGGCCAAAATGATTACTTTCCTTTCCTGATAAACTGATAAAGAATTAAGATATCGTATAGCCAAAGATCATAAATTGATATAACATTTCTTTTTTTCACAATCACTTTCAAGATAAAATCCATAGAATGTTTTAAAAATGTGAGTCAGGACGGGTCGACTCATCCAACCGAATTTAGGCATTATATAATGCAAGTAACGAAAAAAAAGACTTTCTCATGACAAAAAATATCAAGTGATTACTTAGATTAAAGGAAAGATTAAACCCTGTTTATTTCACTTGCACCAGAAACTTTAGTCTTATGTTATTTTGAGCAAAATTGCAGCAATGCAATGCTTTAGTAAGATGATATCCAAATGCCATAAAAATAAATTTATCAGCGTTAATAATGAGACCAAACTTCTCCAATGACAATGAAGCTCTATTTATGCCATGCAATGCCTACGAGGATCGGGCGAGAAGGACAATATCGCTTGCCAGGTAAGGTAGATTGGTAGTTAAGGAAGGTAGGTAGATTCTACAATAAACTATATAGTGTGATAGAATTTAGAACTTTTAAATAAAACATCGACATTTTTATAGCAGAAAAGGGGTAGATGAGTAAATCTCTAAAAAAAATGATTTACGTCAATTGCCGAAAACCCGACTTACGAACTCGAACGTTCGTAACCTTAGAATTTCATGGATTGGCACGAACGCTTGTCATGAAAGGGACAAATCTTAGTGGATATCCGTTATTTTATAAATTCAATGCAAAAGATAATTAAGTCCCTCTCTTTGTTTTATTAAAAGAAGACATTTTTGTCTCTTTTCCTTTAAGAGGGATCTTTTAAACTTTCAGTCCTTCTTAACAGTATGACCCTCGGAACGGGGTCAAATTAGGATTTCTGGGTGCTTATGACCAAAAATGGTCGTTTGCTTGAGTCTAAAATATATTTTATGGAGTCCATTATTTTGGGATGTTAATATTATTCTAAAATTCTTTCACTGTTTACCTCACTCTATTTTTCCTTCCTTTTATCCATTCACTTTAATTATTATTCTATCTATCCACCTTCTCATCAGTCTTCCTACCCCCTACCCCCGCGCCCTTTGACTATTTAATTAAAAATCCCTACGTGGGTTGGACCAGTTCCATTCCCTCCCTGCAAGGGAGGAATCAGGTTTGGCATGACCAAGCATGCTGCAGCTGACTTCTGTAGGTTTGTGTGAACTTCCGGTCCCAACCTCCGCAATTAGGTGCCCTCCCGGTGCCAATACATGCAGGAAGATATACTTTATATTTCTTCCACATATTTCACTAACATTACTTGTTTAGATGACACAATTACATTTTTTTCACTTATACTTTTTTGCTCACTTAATGTGAGCAAAAAAGTATAAGTGAAAAAAATGTTTTCGAGTCTCTTAACTTCACAGGGTAGAAACTTAAATGGCCCCGAGACTTAAGGAGGCGTCTCTCTTCACACTGGGGTGGCACAAAGACTCGAGAACTTACCAGTGCTCATATTTATCCATCAAGTTATTTAATCTCGATTTGTATTTACAAAGTATCCAAAAGCCACCCAATCGAATGGTCGCTGTAGTTTATGTTTCATAGGGAAGTTATAGTAGTGTGTATATTTTATCTATTTAATGAGAATGTTTTCATAGAAGTGTCAACATTTTCTAACAAAATCTATAATCGTGAAATTGGCTGGATTATTTCGTCAAAGCGGAAATTGTTCATGGAAAATAAAAGAGAAATTCAGAACGTCGTTGTATTAGGTAATTTCTAACCTATTCTGAATGAACATCTTTTGCGGTGACTCAAGTATTTGCTCCGAAAGATTATTGAACATCTCAAAGTTCAAGTTGTCAAAAGGAAAGGCGTTGATTCTGAAATACTACAGCAAGCAGATGTGAAGAGGAGCGTAGAGAAAGTGTCTATAGTTTGCATTATGTACTGGACTTAAGAAATGAAAAAAAAAGAGTAGTAAACATGCTATAAATGTGAGGTGAAGTGGTAGACATAATTCATCACTTTTCCTAAATAGTCTATAAATATTTTACATGTGCTGTCATTATGTAAGGCATGTGGTAATTACAATTCATAGTTTTAACCAGTCAGCTCAGAAATAGCTTCTATACCAAGTCGTTTCCTTCCACGCATAAAAATTGCACAAAAAAATATAAGTTAAATAGCGCCAAAACCAAGAAGTGTACGAAGCTTTAACATGAAAAAATTATTTTATGATAACTAAGATTTTCTCTTAAAATCTTTTACCGAGACCTAAAAATGCAAGGTACAATATATTACTATTTTAATAGTGACATTTTCTATACTTATACTAGTTATTAAATTTTCTTTAAAAAATGCCTATTTAGCGACATATTCTCTAAAATATCACTTAAATAACTCACATCTAGGTATGTCTCCTGTTCAGAAAACGAATACAATTTGTTTCCGTTATTTGAAAAACTTATGTTGTATTTCTTGTTATCTAGATGATATACTTTCTATTTTACAGACATCGCGGCAGATGGCACAATCCCACGCCATTCTTCAAAACAATTTCAACTTTGCCAGTGCCACAAGTGCATCTTTAATTTTCCCATCAGAATGGCCATCCTCTTTTTGCTTTGCACGACATCAATTTTTTTCTGTACACTGTCTTTAATATCGTTTTGTTTATAACCATGGGAAATATTTCAAAATAGCTTAGTTGATAATTTTCACACAGTCCTGTTTATCTTTATCGCATTATGCCAGTAGATTCTTCTCCACTGCCAATAGCTATTAACTGACTGAGTATTTCCTATCGTTCGATGTTACATAGGTGATGCATTGCAACATGGTAGCATAAAATCTGTTTGCAGGAAACACTTTGGGAGAAGCAGAAGATTTCCTGGAGGGAAATAGCAATGAGTCCTGGTTTGAAAAATATCATGCAATATGAATATTAATTTCCTTCCTGATAGCAACAAGCATGGAGATTGTCACTATTCTCAGCATCACTTATACCCAGTACTTCTCGCCCAGATTAGTGGTAAAACTTGTAGCAAATTATTATTAATTACTTCCACTATATACCCCACAAGAATGTAATTTTTTTTTTTTTTTACAAATGTCCTAATTCAAAAGTCTATATTTTGTAACCTTTTAAACTATATCTTTAAATAGTGACTTTAAAATTGATTTATAAATTAAATTATCCGAAAAGTTTGCGAGTTTGAGCATTCGATTTCATTTATCCCGCGCAACCATATTCAAGATGCTTTAGTGCAGAAGGCGTACGAAACGAATTGCCACAATTTCCTTTTTTCACTTTTTTTAATTCAAAAGCTGCAAAATGTAGTTTCCAAAATAAATAATAGCGATAAATAATATTTTAAAGCAATTCCTAAATGATAAACTCTAATATATCTATATTATAACTGTTTTTTGAAAAAAAAGAAGCAATTAAACGTCAAATTTGAACATTATTTCGAGAGCCAAACATGGCCGTTTCGAGAGCAGATTGTGTAGGTCCCGAGCCACAGTATTTGCGACCCTTGCAGTAGTTCTCGCCCCGTTATCACTACTGCCATAAAAGAATAATGTATAACAATAACATATTCATTTTGGTTTTACCTTTTAATTATTTATTATATATGTATTGGAAACTCATTTATATTTATGGAATTGCATCATTGAACTCAATAAACAAATATAATTTCTCTCACATCCTAAAGATCAACCATCTTCGCTTCCAACATCGCGAACCCCTAGCAAACTTGTTATGTACCCACCAGAGGTGCGAACACGGAGCACCACTTGTTACGAACATTGTTTTAGAGAGATGAGGTCCTCATGTATACCACCTTTCTCAGATTCTCCAATTGCAAAATATTACAAAGAAAAATCAATCCCTACTAACAACTTATGTGTATCTGGACATGTCCTGGTTCATAAATAGTGAGAGACAGTGTGGCATTCGAACAAGGATTTATTTATTAATCAATGAAAATGATCCCTACATGCCCATTTAGAACCTCTCAAAGAGGATGTCAGAGGTTGGAAGGGCAGCCGTGCTTCAGCTGACATTTAGAGGATTGTGTCCACTCCCGGAGCAAAAGGCGAAACTGCACCACTCACTTATGACCACAAGATGTCAATCCAATCATCAGGGGCGCGGGCCATGGAAACCGACCCCCTCTCTCCTGGGACTTGGAGCCATCCGTATACACTGGCACGGTTCCAGCGTGACACGAGGTGTGCTCCAAAAAGGGCGCTGTAGAAGCTTTGGGAGCAGAGGCCTGGCGACAAACCGCCTGCAGGGTTGCGTGCTTGGCAGAACCAGGGGCGCCACCGGCCCGAGAGCTATACCTAGCTCTCGAAGGAGTTTCCTAGCCCTAAAATCAAAGGGCTTAAGGTATGACTGGAGTCTCTCAGTGGCATAGGCACCGTCGAAATCAGATGCGGATGCAGTGAGAGCTGTTGGCGACTGAAAGAGGTGCCGGGGTTGCGCGTACAGGCAAATAATGCACTGTGCACGACGTAGAGCGAGTGGCATCTCCCCAACATCGACTAGTAGGCTCTCAATGGGGAAAGTGCGGAAGGCATCGGTCTCCAAGCGAAGGCCGGTGTGGCGGATCGTGTCCACCTTCCGCAATATACCCTCGGCTGCGAATGCATAAAACTCTCATCCGTAGTCGAGCTTTGAACGAACAAAGGATCAATAAAAAAGTAAGGCAGTAACCCTATCAGCGCCCCAAACGCTGAACGTAACGGAACGGAGAATATCCATGGCGCGGGTATAAGAGGCCCTAAGGCTGCGAATATGAGCCTCCCAGGTGAGGCGTCGGTCAAATACAAGACCAAGGAAGCGGTGCGATTCAACCACTTCCAGGCGTACCCCATTAAGAAACAAGTCTGGGTCAGGGTGGAGCCGTGGAAGGTGGCAGAAATGCACCACCTTAGTCTTGGCCAAGGGAAGATAAAACCTGTGCGCTTCGGCATAGCGAGATACGCGGTTCAATGCCTGTTGGGGTCGACGCTCCAGAGTTGGCATCTTGGCCGCGCGAAAAGAGATCAAAAGGTCGTCCATGTAGAGCGTAGCGAGAACATCTTCCGGCAGCACCGAGGTGATGCCGTTGATGCTCAGGGCAAAGAGTGTGACACTGAGGACACTTCCTGCGGGACACCCTCTTCCTGCTTCATTGGGCCGGAGAGGTCTCCCCACTCGTACACAAAATCGACGATCTCGCAAAAAGTCAGATATAAACATTGGGAGGCGTCCCCTTGCCCCCATCGTGTGGGGAGTCTCCATGATACCGTATCGCCATGCGGTATCATAGGCCTCCGTCAGATTGAAAAACACCAGGGCATAGTGCTGTCTACGAAGAAAGGCCTTGCAGACGGCATTTTCCAGTCGGAGCAGAGCATCCGACGTGGAGTGGAATTTGCGGGAGCCGCACTGTGCAGAAGACTGATGGCCTCAGCTGTCCAGAAAAAAAGCTAATCTAACATTTACAAATTTCTCCATCAACTTGCACACGCAAGAGGTTAGAGAGATTGGGCGGAAATCGGCCAGTAGCGATTCGACTTGAATCCGGGAGAAGACCATCCACCCAGATCCTGTTGAACAAATCTGACAGAAAAGCCATGCCTCGCTTACCCAGGTGTCAAAGCATGGCGTACGGGACATCGTTCGAACCATGGGCGGTGTCCGCGCACCAAGAAGAGCAGAACGCAACTCACTCAGAGTAAACCTGTCGTTGAAGGGTTCTCCGCTTCTAGAGGTAAAGTCCAGCCGACAGCCTTCCGTGACATCACAACGTGCATTGAATGCTGGCGGAGCAGCATCTCGGCTAGAGAATGCGAAGAAAGCGGTCACGAAGGATTCCACCACGGACGCGGGGTCCGAGATTGCGGTCCCATTCTCCTAGACAAAGGGAGGGGGATACGAATCCTTTTGACTCGCTTCCACACCTCTGCCAAAGGGGTATTCCCGTTAAGTGAATACACGTATGCTCGCCAAGTAGAGCGTGGGCGTGCTTCCAAATATACCGAACCTAGCCCTAGCCCGACGAAATTCACCGACAGTCAAATCGTTCAGGCGGCACTTATAGCGCATGTAGGCATTGCTTTTCTGCTTGAGGGCCGTCTCACACTCGGCTGACCACCACGGGAGTGGTCGGCGTGCAAAACGGCCAGACCTTCTAGAAATAATAGCTAGGCCCACGGCGATGAGGTTGCCGGAGAAGAACTCAACGGCCTCATCAACCGACCTAAACTCCTTGAATGAGAATTCAATCATTTCCTGAAATGCAGACCACTGCGCCCGCGACAAGCACTACCGGGGAGGGCTCTCGGGTGGCAGCGGCCCAGAAAATGATATTTGAATGGGAAAGTGATCACTACCATGGAGGTCATCGACCACTCCCCAATCAAAATCGGGCTGTGCTTTAGGAGAGCACAAAGATAGATCGAGGCATGAAAATGCAGCAGTTCTCGCGCAGTGATGCGTAAATTCATCCACATTCAGGACACCCATCTCAAGCTCGTCTATTAGGTCGGCAAGGAATTGACACTCCCCAGAGGGGATGTCTACAGTTTAGATCTCCGAGCAAGAGATAGGGCCTCGGCACCTGTGCTACGACGCGGCGGAAGTCCCACGCGTCGAAGTCGGCTGATGGTGGAATGTACGCGGAAATAACAGTATACCTTCTATTAAGGTGCAGCTGCACAACTACTGCCTGAAAGGAGATATCTAAAGCGAAGAGAAGAACGGAGATATTATGACGGGTGTAAATCGCACATCCTCCCGCCCTGCTTCCATCCCGTGGTAGTGGAGTCGCAAAACCCTTATACCCAGGGAGGGTGGGGACGTGGTATGCGCCCAGCATGGCCTCCTGCAAAAAGATAGCTAACGGGACGAAACAAGCCTCCGCAGCTTCTCCCAGTTGGCCCGGATTCGGGGGCAATTCCATTGAAAGAATATGCCCTCCAGGCCTAGCTCGGAGGAGACGCAGGGGCCCTCTCTGGAAGAGAAGATCCCCACGGGAATGGCTGTACGCTTCCCGGGGGCAGAACCCCGGGCGCTGTTGGCCGGACAATGCGCTGAAGGCGCTGTAACCTTTCGAGGACTTATTGGAACAGTCTTTTTCTCCCTCCGTCTCGAAACCTTAGGCGGGCGTTGCGGCTTCGGAGGCGGGGGGCCCTATTTTCGAGGATCTACTTTCTCCTAGCCACCCAGCCCACCAATGGGCGTGGGTGAAGGAGCCGAAGCTCCTTTGTTGCTGTCCTCCTTACGGATGGGAGCTTTAGGAATCCCGGAAGATGGCCTCTGGACCAACTTCAGGGGTGTTGCCTCCTGTGAGTCCAATGACTCAAGTGAGGCGCGTGCCGTTTCGCCTGACGGGAAACGGTCGCGCTCGGGTAAGGGGGGAGCCCTGGTTTTAGCCGGGGCTGGGTGTGAACCCTTTGTCTCGCCAGCTTTACCAGGGAAGCACCCGGGGTTGGTAGAACCCGCAGAAGGGTTCCAAATGGGTGCGGAGACGACCGTACTCGTAGGCCTGGAAGGGCCAGGAGCAGAGGGTGCCTTTCTAACTACTGAGGCATATGACGTCCCAGGCAGAGCCAGGCGCGCCAGGACCAAGTCCTTAGCCTCGCAGAATGAGAGTTGATCCTGGGCCTGAACGGCCAGGATTTCTTTTTCAAGGAGATATGCACCACATTGCTTCGTAGAAGCGGGGTGCGGCTCTCCGTATATGACACATTTGGCCATACATGACTTAAACTTATCGTGTGCGGCCTTGGAGCAATTTACACAGACTTCAGGCCACCCCGACTTTGCACGTCTACAGGAACGATTAGTATGGCAGAAGCAGTGGCAATAGTAGCAGCTCGGCGGCAGTGGCATGAATGCATTCACGCCGTGGCGATACCAATCGGCACGCACTGACTCAGGGAGCTTGGCACAGTTGAACGTGACGAAGAATGTAGGGGTGGGTCTCGAGGCCCCTCCCTGTTTTCTCATTACACGTTCGACCTTGACCATCCCATGGTCGGCCAGTTCTAAGGTGATGTCCTCTATGGAGTAGTCCATCAGTTCCCTCGAATAAACTACTTCTTTCACGAAGTTCATGGTAGAGTGCGGCGTCACACTCACAGGCGTGCCATCAAGTGTCCGAAGGGCACTAATCATGGCCGCCTCAGAGGGATTCGCCAAAAGACTCCCGTGCGAAAACGGGTCACCTTCTGCGCTCTACCAATCACACTAGCTAAAGCTCTCCTCTGATGGATCATGTTGCCCTTAACCAACATGCTGCCATAAGTGGAGCGAATAACTGGAAGCATTTGAGGCCATCGGACTCCAAACGCCGGGCCCCTGAATGATGGGCCCCGATGTAATTGAGGCTCCGCTCCGCGCACTAGCACTTTTGGTCTTAGTCAAGGGCGCTGACCCCGGAGAGGCAAAGGGGCCAGATGTGCCAATCTTGGCTTGGTCACTTACCGAAGTGGCAGCAGACTCATCCGTCCCCGCAGCCACCGTGGATGGAAAGGAGCCCCGAGTCTTTTTTTTTTTTTCTTTTTAGGAGAGGAGGGCAAGGAATGAACCCGCTTCTGTCCTCCGCCGGTAGGAGCCCCCAGGCCGGATGGACCAGCCTCGGCAAGGTCCTTCTCCAAGATGGAGAAGTTCCTGTCGTTTGTAGGGGCACCATCCGGAGGAGGAGATCCCTCCACTCCGTGTACTGCCTTGGAGACAAGGGCCGTTTGAGGAGGTCCTTGCATAGGGGCGGACTCGAGTTCGGTGCTTGGCACCGAGCCCGGATTCGACCCCCGGGAAGGCCCTACCGTCTGAGGCTGGGTTGCCTCAAGGACCATGTCTATCTAGTGGGGGGCCTCCAGTTGGCCATCCTCCCCCCTTCCCCCCAGGAAATCACAGGTCCTAGTTTCAGCGGTGTCTTGAATCGAGTCTTGGGAGGCACAGGCCTTGACCCCCGCTAGGTTTAATATTCTAGCCAACAGGTCTTTTGAGGGAAGCGACCGATGGAGCCTGGCTTCCCTCTCCCGTCTAAGGGGTTTTGCCCTACCAAGCCGTTCAATGGGAAGCGGTTTGCTATGGGCTGTCTGCTGGCTTTCTTGACAGTCCCCTTGGAAAGGGGGTGAGGTGGAGTCTTCTACACCCGTAGGCGAAAGAGAGGAGTAAGTCTCCTCTCCGATTAGAGAGATTTGGAGGGTCCCCTGCAAGAGCACAGGAGGGCAACCTCCATTTTTTGTGGAGCTGCCCGAAGGCGGCTCTGTTAATCGTGAGTGGGAAAGGAGAAGAGTTTTGTTTTGGGGTTTTACATCATCGGGCATGGGGTGACCCTAATTTTTCTACGGGATGCAGACGCTCATCACTCCTCGCAGTAACCTGCCCTGCAAGGGGTGCGTACGGGGCTGGCAGAACCAGGTGCCGTCATTCAAGGCCACCCCTCCCGCCTGGTGACCTGACAGACCTTCGGCATGGCGGCTCCTCTTAGGCACAACGTAAACAAATAGATAGTGAAGAGAGAAAGAAAAGAGATGTGAGGAAAGGTATGGGTGGGGATGAAGCAGGTTGTTAAAAACCCACCATCCCAAACCGGAGCTCAGGGGTTAGGGAACATTGTCACCTTCCCCCTCAGCCCTGATCCATGATAGTTGACTGAAAAGAAGGTCAGCATCCACCCTGTGAAAATAGAGGCCAACCAGAGAAAGTTGTGGGAGAGGTTGTAGAGGAAGTGAGGCAGTAGGGGAGAAATACAGGCTGTCTAACAGAAGGAGAAGAGGCTAAGCTGGGGCCGGACGGGGCGCTGAGTCCCGTCAGCACGGCGGCCAGGATGGCAAATCGCCGCGCACCTTACGGGGGAGAGAGGTTTATGAAAAATGTAAAAGTATTTCTTATACTTTAGTTTTCTATAGTCTACTTTAGTAAATTATTATAGAAAACTAAAGCTATAGGTATACGGCGATTCTAAGTAGGCCCTAAGTAGAGTAATAGAGTAAGTAAACTACTTACTATACTTAATGCTATAATTCAGCATTGATGTTTCATATTTAATAATATTAATTTACTAACAAACCAATGATTAAGTTTCTTTATAAATGTCACATTGCTTTAACAGTAAAGTAAGATAAATATTACACGTGTTTTTGCCGCTCTCTGGAATAGTCTGGAATTGATATCTGCATTTCCACTGCAAAAACATATAAAAATCGGGTTACACCCAGACACAATTTCTTATTCGCTTGCTCACTCCCGCTTGCACGCAACTTTGCAAATATATTATGCAATTCAAATCAGTGTTTGGTTGACTACAGGTATGTTTTATCTCGGTTGTATATTTACCTACAAACAGTAAGCGGCCATAAGTTTGTGGCGAATTAAGAACACGCATTTTTTTCTGCTTCCTTTTTGAAAGTTTTGATTTCCGTTTGTATTTTATCAGAAGTTGGTGGTGCTTTAAATCACGTGGTGGTATGTTAATGACATGGCGGTGTTTATGATCATATGTGATTGTAGTCACTTGTAGTGTGTACGAACTTTACGATCATGCTTTTACTATTGATCATGTTGTGGTATCTATAAGCACGTGATGACGTTTATCTTGACTTACACGTGCCTATGTTTTGTTCACAGATGTGTGTTGTCCACTGTACAACAAAAATTCTCAATGAGCGCAAAGAGGGCACAAGTATCTGGACGAATATATTCGATTTGGATTCGTATCCTTCCAAAAGGGTGACGCAAGACAGCAATTATGGAATGCAGCCCTCAAGCTTGGAACGCCACTTGATGACAACGCATCCAGCCCTTGCAGAAAAGCCCAAAGCATTCTTTGAAATAGAAAGACACTGAAACAGGCCAAGTTGGACGGTATTGGAGCATTTCGGCATTAAATTCCATAGGTTGTTGAGGCTTTCTTTGAGATCGGTATATTGATTGCAAAGAACAAGAAGAACCATAACATTGGAAAGTCTCTCATAAAACCAAGTAAAGTCCGTGCAGCAGAACTCGGTACTTGGAATAGACAGTGCTAAGAAGCTTTCTCAAATTTCACTTTCAAACGATGCTCTCGAGGGAAGGATCGACGAATTGAGTTAAGAAATCAAAGATCAAATTTTCGGCTAACTTAAAGATTCTCCTGTTTTTGGCCTCCATTGTGACGAAACGACTGACATCGCTCAATCTTATCAGCTACTAATGTATGCTGGTTTCGTGTCAGGCAACAGTGTAAAAGAGGAAATGCTGTTCTGTTACCCCATGGATATTTTTATAGCAGCAAAGCCATTTTCCATGGTATATCAAACTTCATTCTGGAAAACAATCTTTTGTAGCACTCACTGGTAGGAGTGTGCACTGAGGAGCTCCAGGATTGCTTGGTTTGAAATGAGGGATGATCTGAACGTGGCTATCAATGCAGTCAACATTATCAAAGCTGAAACCTTAAACAGTCGTCTCTTCAAATTACCGTGTAAGGATATGGAATCTGAACATGAAGCTTTGTATTTATAAACGACCGTACGATAACTATCAAAGGAGAACATGCTTGGACTGCTTTATGAACTGCGAGAAGTAGCAATATTTCTAGATTAGTAGCCGAGGGCAGATCTCCATGACAAGTTCGAGTCTAAAGGTTTTCAACTATCTCTAGCTTACCTGGTAGACATCTTCAAAGCGTTGAATGCTATCAACCTTAAACTACAATGGAAAAACATTGACATCATCACGCAATACGACACCATTTGAACCTTCATGGTCAAACGCGACCTCTAGAACTGTCGATTTTAGTAGGGAAATACAGCCAGTTTTAGTAACTTGGATTCTGCTCTCAATCATGGTATCTATATTTATGAGTTTAAGAAGCAAATAATGACTCATCTAAATGGACTTAAAAAAAGATTTTATGAGATACTTCCCAGATATAGATGAGAAGCGTGAAGCCTGGAAATTTATCGGGAACCCATTTCAATGTGAAAAAGGAGTTTCTTGAGTTGAATATCAACCCCAACTCTACAGTTAAGTAAGATTTCAAAGAACTGGATCTTGAGATGATCTGGGTCAAGCACCTTCCTGTTTATCTTCTGATCTCGCAGCGGGCTCTTCGGATTTTAACTATATGCGGATCCACGTATCTTTGTGAAGCTCTGTTTTTCACGCTCGTTGCAGTCAAGACCAAATAAATCCTCGCTGAAGTTGAAGGGTTCTTAAGCTGTACATTCTCTAGCATTCAACCACACATTCAAGATCTACTAGCTAAGAAGCAGCGTCAAGTATCTCACAAATTCATACTCAATAAAGAGATTAAAAACTTTTGCATTTTTTTCTTAATCTGGAAGAATGCAGGTGAGCCTGAATGGAAGGACCAATTCCTAGAGAGGCATGGTAGTAAAATGGTTAGGAACCACTGGTCTTCCAAATGCATCAGCACAAAATCTATATCAACAAATCACGCAAAAATTATTCTGTGAATATTCATACAACTACAGTTTTCTAATTCAAAGCAATTCAATATTCGATGCAATCTTATTATCATCATTTATGCATTTATTTATATATAATACATACAGTTCATGATAGTTTTATAAAATAGGTCAGGAGGTGCTTGCTCTCGTCGTACAGGGAAATTTCCACGCAGGAATTCTATAGAGAGAACCAGGCAAAGGCTTCGCCACTCCTCCCTACGGTGGGAGCTTCGCTCCTAAGATTAAAATTTAAAATCTAAAAAAAGGCAGCCATTGTTAGATTTTATAAATTTTCTGAACTTCGCCAATTATAATAATTTTAAAAAGGAACTCTTAAACTATATTTCTCCCCTTTCAAAATATCACGTTGCTAAAATATAATTATAGAAGAAGATATATGAAAATGAATTTTCTGAACTTCACCATTTGTAATTCTTAGGGTTTTAAAAAATTCACAAAATTTCGATACTTAGATTTATTTCTGAACTTCACCATTTTGTTTTTTTATATTATAAAAGAATTATTAGAAATAACTTCGATAAAAAAACATATGTCATAACCAAACTAAGATGAAATTTTTATTCACATACTCAAAAAATCCCCTTCTTAAATTATAGAGTTAGTGATGATGATGATGATGAAAAAAGCCAGTAAAAAAATAGCCTAGCGGTTCCAATCAAGCAGAAGCTGACTTCGGGATTGTATTCAAACTTTAGTCCGTTAAATAAACCAGATATTCTTGTAATTATGAGGTCTCTAGGTATGTTGAATGAAATACGGTTAATATATTTAACGCTACGCAACTCCGAAAACGTTTAATTTCCATTTTTAGGAAATTTTATTGTCAAATTAATTTTAAACTTATATTCATTAATAACAAAAATATTGGTGACTTCTTTAAAGTGAAGGACAGTATTCCTGCGCCGTTTAGTTCGTGCATTGTATATAAATTCATTTGCCCTAGCTGTTAGTTGGGGACCTATATAGGAAGCACAGTACGTACTCTTCAGTCGCCTTTTTGTTCTTACATGGAGATTAGCCATAGAACCGGTAACACATTAAGTAACAAAGAGTTTTCTTCCCACAGAAAACATGCTATTTATTGTAAAAGAGACGTGTCCTTAAATGATTTTTCTGTTTTAAAATTTGCTAAATCTAATTCATCTCTTCGCATTAAAGAATCACTCTGTATTAAATACAACCATCCAAATTTAAATGAGGACTCGTCCTCCTTTTCTCTGTTTATAACTTAACAACCAACCAAGCTGTATTCATTCTTTGAATTCCTTCCTGTTTTCACTCGTCATTGTGATCCGACCATGTAAGGTAATTTTTCAGTGTCTATATTTTAGTTTTACCTTTTGTTTGTATCCAATTCTCTATTTTTTCCATTTTAATTGTTTAATTTTGTAATATTATGTTTACTTTGTTTGTCCTTAATTAATAGTATCTCTTTACAAATATTTTGCTGTTCTTTACCTCACTATTTTGTTTGTTCATTAACGTAACGTTCATTTTGTATTTTTAACGTCGTTTTTGTGATTTTCTCTGATCTGTGGTTTTTAACTTTGAACTTGTGCTGTTATTTATTTTTTTAGGCTTAGATTACTCATTTAGAATTTATTTTTAGCTCCTGAAGATGGGTTTTGTAATAACCCGAAACGTTGGAATTAAAGATGGGACCCGCCTTTGTTTTGTCCTTCTTACTGAATATAAGACTCAAGCTTTGTAGAAGAGCTTTGTAGAAGAAATCTAAGTGAATATATATATATATATATATATATATATATATATATATATATATATATATATATATATATATATATATATATATATATAGTGCCCACGAAAAGTATCCTATCACCCTAAAAATTTGTATTATTTTCAATGATATTCACAGACGCATAATTCTATTTGTTCTAGCGACATCTGGTAGCTTTCATATAGCGCTCTGATATGACAGCTTTCCAATCCAATTTAAGTTAGTATTGTGGTAGCATTCGTTACGTGTGGGTGTGCGTCAAATTTGTCCGATTTCATGTTTTTTTGCCGTTTCGTTATTATTTTGTGATTTTTTACAGAAAGTGGTATAAATTAAATTTATTTTTAATGTGTGCTAGGGCACAAGCAAACAGGTGAAGACTGCACTTTGTGGAAGAATGAGAGAGAGAAGGAATCCTCCCGTCCCTGACTTTCCCAGTTCGCCGTTGACCGCTCTAAATTCGTCTGCCCTATATACTGCGAAAATTAGAACAATGGAAAGATCATTAAGTGGGTATCGCGACTTCGCGCTATAAAACCTTATCGTTCCCTAAGGCAATTAAGGAAGTCTGTTGGCGATGAATCTCTCTCCTCGCCTAGATAATTTCGGGGTATATATTCGACACCTCAAAGTTCACATGCAGATTGTGTCTGAAGCCGCCGTCCAGTGTGTTAGGTGTAACGTCTTTGTTAATCAAGAGAAAATCGACTACATTCTCGTCCAGAGAAGAATTGAGTGATTCTCGAAGAGCCAAGGAAGAGCTACTCGTCACTCAGTGTTGTTCGTGGAAATAGTTAGGCGCGCTTCAACCCTTCTCACCACGTCTTCGGATTTCAAGGATAGGAAAAGCCATGCTCGTAGCACCATTTGCATCTTAAATATAAGAACCCCCCCCCCCCCGTCAACTTCAGTTTCACGGAGTGGAATTGAGCGTCCCGTGAGACGCCCACAAGTTCAATGCCGAACTTACCTACATGGTCCTACTCACCGCACATCAAGGTAAAAGTGATTTAACCCCCGTTTCGTCACGCTGATCTCACCTTTACCGCGTCGAACCTCAAGGATCCCCTTTTCTCTAGAACTTGCATAATTGTAAAATCATTACTTATTTAATTATTCCTCGATTCAAACTTAAATGATAACGTAAATCATCTTAGGAGTGAACCGTCAATATTTAATTGCATTGCCATTTAACTTGCCCTATATGTATATGTAATCTTTAGTCCTATTAAAGTATATTTTTGTAGCCGTGTTTGAATATTCCTTGGCCTAGCAACTGTGTATGTAAAGCACTCTTAGCACCATCCCCAGGTGGAGCCTTAATTTCGGTCGGCCAGTAGGCCCGTGTGCGTATAACGGCGTACACCGGTCATACCACGACATAAAACTGGCTTCAGGTCTTTGGGTTTGTAAAAGATTCCACCGTACCGATGATCCTTTGCTATTTCCTTAAAGATCATTATTTCCACTCTATACAGTTGCAAGTGTCAAGATATTCATGCAAAAATAATAGGACAATTTCTTTTGGTTAATAGGCAATTATATTTATTTTTAGTTGAGCTTATTTACGTGAGTCAAGATACCACTAATTAAACGGCAAGAATAGCTGTAAATTTTTGGTTTTGCTGTGGTAAAATTACTAGAAGACTCAGTCCTGAGTCAGGTTCTCTCTTTAGTTATTTTCTTTTTCTGGTGTGCAGGGCTGGAGCATATGGAAAACTAATGCATTTTTTTAAAATCGTCCCTTCGCGGTGTGGAGATGGCATAGAACAATTTGTGCTTTCGAATGGCATCTATTTATGAGATGAATTGGGTATTTTAGTGCAATCAAATTGCAGATAAGGTGGTTAATTTCACCCTGAAGGAAGATTGGGTCGCACGTTCTATAGGCTCGGAGAAAGAGGAAAGAAAGAACAGATATCTTAACGGATTTTTCGTATAATGAGAAAAAATGTATGTAAGCATTTGAATTTGTAGGTTTTGGATAGACTGAGCACTGAATAGGATTATTTAGACGGTGGATATTTACGTCTAGAAACGGTAGAGAATTGTTCTGTTCCCATTCTACTTTGAATTTTATCGATGGGTGTAACGAATTCAGGTTGTTGAAAAATTCATTGAACTTGTTATTGTCTAATGGTCATGACGATAGGATGTCGACATATCGGGCACAAACAAACAGACGAAGACTTTGCACTTTGTGGAAAAATGAGAGAGAGAGAGAAGGAATCCTCCCCGCCCCCCTCCCGTCCCTGACTTCCCCAATTCGCCGTTGACCGCTCTAAATTCATCTGCCCTATATACTGCGAAAATTAGAACAATGGAAAGATCATTAAGTGGGTATCGCGACTTCGCGCTATAAAACCTTATCGTTCCCTAAGGCAATTAAGGAAGTCTTTTGGCGATGAATCTCTCTCCTCGCCTAGATAATTTCGGGGTATATATTCGACACCTCAAAGTTCACATGCAGATTGTGTCTGAAGCCACCGTCCAGTGCGTTGGGTGTAACATCTTCGTTAGTCGAGAGGAGATCGACTACATTCTCGTCAAAGAGCCAAGCAAGAGCTAGTCGTCACTCAGTGTTGTTCGTGGAAATAGTTAGGCGCGCTTCAACCCTTTTCACCACCTCTTCAGATTTCAAGGATCGGTGAAACCATCCCCCAAGCACCTCCGTTTGCCTCTTAAGGATAAGATCCACCCCCCTCCCCAACTATAGTTTCCAGAAGTTGAATTGAGCGTCCTGTAAGACGCCCATAAGTTCAAGGTCGAACTTACCTACCTGGTCCTACTCGCTGCACTTCAAAGTAAAAGTGATTTAACCCCAGCTTCATCACGCTCCTTCCACCTTTACTACGTCGAACCTCAAGGATCCCATTTGCTCTAGGTCTTGCATACTTGTAAAATCATTACTTATTTAATTATCCCTCGATTCAAACTTAATTGATAGTGTTAATCATCTTAGGAGTGAACCGTCAATATTTAATTGCATTGCCATTTAACTTGCCCTATATGTATATGTAATCTTTAGTCCTATTAAACTAATTTTTTTTTTAGCCGTGTTTGAATATTCCTTGGCCTAGCAACTGTGTTTGTAAAGCACTCTTAGAACTATCCCCAGGTGGAGCCTTAATTTCGGTCGGCCAGTAGGCCTGTGTGCGTATAACGGCGTACACCGGTCATACCACGATACACTTTATTTATCTTTTGCGGCGCTTCGTCTCCGTATATGAATGGCTCCCCATTGAGGAATACCCATTGTATGATCTCTCCAACGCAGGAGAGGCCAAATTTGTTCGCACGGCTAATGTTCGTTGGGATGCTGCCTCCCCTACCTGGCTTTTATCCTGAGGCAGAACAGCTGTGTGATAAGCCAATCCCTGAGCTGAATATGGAACTTCATGTGTTTTAAAAACCCATGTCTGTCCGTGGCTACACGTGAGCGAGTCAATATGAGGGGCAAATACCCCTACAAACTCAAAGCAACTCTGGAGAACCCTTAAGAAATACATACGCTGCACTAAACCCATGTCCCCATCCCCTCACACAGATCCCTGATTACTCGCAACAACAAAATAGCCTCACCGTAAAAACGCTACAACATACTTATGAAACATATTAAAAAACGAGCTCTTCCTCTTCCCATATCATGACAATATATCAAACATTCACCTAAAACACCTAGGAAACAGCGCATTCTCAGCTATCGCAGACATTCTATAACACTTCTGACTTAACAATGCCAATCTGTCAATCTGGAAAAAATAAAAACTCATACACAAAAAAATAAGTCCAGACATACCCCACTCTCAAACAGAACACGAATTAAGAAAAACCACTCCACCACAAGGCACCTAACCAACCTCACGCAGAACATTCTAGACGGATTCAAAGAACTACAAATCACGCACAATCTTCGCAGCAATCGACATAAACAATGCATTTGACACAATACCCCTACATATCCTTCCACGTAAAATTTCAATACTAACCTCATTAAAACGACACAAAATGGCTATAAAAACTTTATATTCGACAGACAGGGGAAAGTTATAATATATAAACAAATAACGCATACTGCCACGCCAATGGGATGTTCTCCAATGGGAAAATCTCTCACTCCTGCATTTCAACTTATTCACTCTCGCCTTCCCTCCACCAAAATGATCATAACACCCCGAAATCAACACACACACCAGAACACCACAACGATACATAAACACGCCGAAACATTGGCTAGACGAAATTAAACGACACCATACACCCACAAATCATCAATGACACTTCACACCAGACTACCATAAAACATCGTCCAAGAATCACAATGAATAAACATGTCCTACGAGTAAACTATAATTCTACGTTTCATTGAATCGCACTCTACACTCACATGACCTGCCTTTCACATATAACTGACAAAACAAAGTTACAAAGGAACACAACTCTCTAAAAAACCCTAGTAAACATCACTTTTAAGTAATAAGAGTCACTAATCACACTATAAAAGCAATTAACCCGCAATTAAGTAGCATCGACTCAGCGCCCAACACTGCCCAAAACCAACATAGACAAATTCCAAACAGTCCGAAAAAAAAACACTAAAAATTATCACAGGATGCTCACGAAGCACCCACATCCAACACTTACACGCTGAAACTAAAATGATACTAATTGGAAAATACACATAAACGTAGGAATGCAACACTTCAGAATATCACTAAGCCAATCCTACACCCATCATAAACATCACTTTACAACAAAACGACTTGCACTCAGACTATATAAAATCCCCATTAGATTACTAACAACACTATTACAATTAGTTTCCCCTTCTCCTTAAAACTGCAACTTAATAAAACACATCCACTCTACCCTCTCCCTCATACATTTAAAAAATCTACCACCCAACTATATTTTAAACAGCTTGCTCTCCAAAAAGACACATCATAGATATCACTACACAACCTACAGTAATTTTAGCCCAATACACATCAGGCCACTTTTTATCCTCTCCAAATACAAAACAGAGTAAACCTTCCCTACGACACTAACATACATCTGATATGGCCAAGATGAGACAAAACACCTCATTGACTGCCCTAACTTAAATAAGCACGAAACCCACATACTATTACTTCACTGAGGGATCTAAGGACCCCATGGACAAGTCAAGGTCACGCCCCTAGGACACGGTACACGATATATATAGAGAGAGAGATCGAGAGACATACATCCAATACAGTAGTTAATTCATTCGATCATTAAGTAAAAAAATTCAGTAATCAAGATCAGTCAATCAGAATCAACTAATCAGAGAATCAATCAGTCCCTTACTAGCGTTACGAAACCCCGTTAACTCGCCTAAATCCTGCCGCCTTTAGACTCGATATTTCGCGTAAAATAGAAGCCTACTCACTGACCGGAAAGAACTCTAGACGTTTCCGCTTGCCCCTTTTAGTGGGCCAATTTAAGAATAAAGTTTTGTTATTGTATTTTGCTGCGTACTTTCGAAGTCCTTTTCTTACCCCGATCACAAAGACACCTTCGGTAAGCCCAGCCTAACGCATAATTCCTTATAAGAAACTATAAGAAGTATTAGGAGTCAGAACCAATTCAACAGGGACATAAAATAGGTCCACTACTAAATAACAGGACCTTCCCACAACCCATAAACTGGTGACTCTCTTTTCGGCCGGGCAGTGTAGATGACGAAGAAATGGACGCATCAAGCCATCGGCAGACAGAACAAGGATAAAATGAGTTCGTAAACGCTATCACCATCAAGCAAACCATCTTTAATGAGACAGCAGTTATAGGTTAGTTCCAGATTGTGGAGGCCCAGTTTTAAATTTCAGGAATCAAGAGGAGGAAACTAAATTATTTTATGTATTGGCTGCACTTCCTCCCGGGGCCGTCGACTGTCTTCCGGCGGCCATCATATCTACCCAAAATTACTAGCTTTTAAGGACTGAAATGATTGGGCTCTTCGAGAAGACTAAACCCGAGCTCCTCGAGAAACTCATCGCATCATCCACTCTCACAGGTCGACCCTGTACCAATTTAGAGGAACTAAGAAGAAATGCCCTTCAGTTAGGAGTTGGTGAAGAGCTTGTGAGACACAAGTTTATTTAATTCCTGCTGGTAAAGACCGCGCCTATAATTGCCACACAAAAGGAACTAACCTTGGCACAATTAGGAAGACTAGCGAATGAACTAATGACATTCTATAGAGCGCAACTCCTTAATGTAAATACCTGCAGTGAGTCAATAGAACGCGGTGCCGCTTCCGTGTCCGTTGCGTATATGCCTAATGGTAATAACAGTACAAATGATGATTATATAAATAATGTGAATTCATGGGGAAATGCGTGCAGAGTTACCAGAGCTTGCGAATCTTCGCTACTTTTTAAAATCACGTGGTACTTTTTTATGCCTCTGCTACTTTGTGAATTTTATGATACTCCATTTGATAATCGTGCTATTTTTTGCGATTTTCAACCACACCTAAAAAAAATATTTGGGGGGACGTTTATGAAAAATGCATTTACTTCACTCTGTAGTTGTTAACTTATAAACTTTCTAACATAGAAATAATAGGAATCGAGATTATTTTCTATGCATTTGATAAAATTGCAACTTTGGAACTTGACACCGTAATAGTGTTTTAAAAAGTAGTTTCTTTAGATCCTCTTCAATTATTAAAAATTATTTTCATCAAAATTGAATTTAACTCAAATGAAAGAATTCCATTAATTTTATTTGTTTTACAATTTAAATTTTATACCTTATGGTTTCAATTTCTTTAAAGCGCGGATTATTATGCCTTCTTAATACGAATCATCGTGATTGATGCATATCGTGGAAGTGCCCGCAGGCATCGACTTGAATTTTAAATTATTTACTTTGCAATGGTTTTGCATAGGTCTAATTCAATTTATTTTTAATTCTTTTGTGATTCAATATAGTGTAATTTATTTTCAATTAAAGTGTGGTTATGTTAGGTAACCATTATGAGCAAAGCAAATAAATTACATTTCCAAGGATCGTGTCTTTTGAATCCTCTGTTGGAAACAAGGCTGGAAGAAATAAATTGACAATACTAAAGCGTATTGTAAGGTATGTAAATCCGAAGGGAGAGCACATAAAACTAACTGACTTAAACACAAATTTTCTGTGAAACACAAAAAGAATTCTGGACTAATATCATCCTCGGAAAAATTAACTATAAAGAAGCTCTTTGAAAATCGTAATAAAAAGGGTGGATTAGAAATCAAACTTAGCGTGTGTGTCACTTGTCATACAGCGATATAATCATTTGATCACTTGAGCGAAATCTTTAAGAAGTGAGATGCAGTAACCAGTTCATCAGCTTCAGAGACTTTGCGTTTACATAGAACTAAGTGCTCATCATTAATAAAAAAAAGAAGAGATTTCATCTGAACTGCTCAAAGAACAGGTAGCAGAAATAAAAAAAAGTCTTCATTTTTCTTAATACTTGATGAATCTACAAATATTGCATCCTGTAAAAATCATTCACTTTTTGCTCTAATGAACGAAGACAATCCAAACCTAATTTTAATTAAATGCATCTGTCATTCGTTTCACTTAGTGTATCACATGCCTATGAACATCTACTATCTAGCTTAGATTATATGATTATATTACTGGTTTCATCGGTCTGCCTTAGAAGAAAATCTTATATGGATTTAGAGAGATGGAAAGAACTCATTACAATTGATTCCACTCTCTTCAACCAGATGGCTGGCAAGAATCAACTGCGTCAAGAGAATCATTAATAATTGGGATTCTTTAAAACTTAATTCTCAGCTTGCTGCTTCAATCTGTGATGAATTCTTGCAAGAGAGCTCCACAGAATGTACTCTGATCCAGTAAATGAATTGTATATCATATTTGTAATGCCAATTTTAGCAGAATTTGAACGAATCAATTTACTCTTTCAAACTGAACAAGCTGAGCATGGTAAATTACTGAAAGAACTTGAAGCTTCTACCATTACTATGCTAAGAAGAATAATTTATCCACAAAATGCAAATCTCGAAGCTGATATGGATTCTACAAATATTTAATTGCCTATTCAAAAAGTTGACTTTGGTTATGTCTTTTTAAATAACCTGACGAGTAAAAGTAAAATAATCTCATCAGAAGTTCTAAAGTATATCTATCAAAGGTGTCATAACATTCTGAAGACTTTCTGTAAAGGACTTCTGAACCGAATCTCCTCAATTATGAAACTTTGAAAAAGATTAATAACTTTTCACCCAATATTTGCCTTAATCCAGCTCGTCCTCCTTTGTCCGATCTGCCTTTAGACTTAGCAGACAGGCCTAAATTGGATATTCTTGAAAATCAGTGGAAAGATGTTTTTATCTCTGAATCTGAGCTTCCTGGGGAGGGAGCCTTACATATTTTGATGCCACATTTTTGACACTAAAGATGTAATTGGAAACCCTGTATTAAGAGATTTAGCAATATTTGCTTTAAAGTTATAGAGTTTTCCAATAAGCAATGCAAATGTAGAAAGGGTATTCTCAAGAGGGAATTGTTATGCTACTTTGGCACAAAAGTTTCTGGCAACTCTGAATGCGTGGTCAGTGCACAAGGGTGCGTACCCTAATGCTTATAATATACCGGTAGGATTGCGACTTTTCGCAGGAACCAAAGACATGCAATCTGCCGTTAGCATTTGTACTTTGGTGAGAATGCGGAATTCTCTTTGGTGCAGGTGGCCAAAGAGAGGAAGGTTGCAAATGCAACCTTCTTCCAGGCCATCTTCGCCAGCCCCAGCGGAAAACTAGCCGGGCATGTCATTGCAAGCGCAGCCGCTGTTATGTCGTCTGTTTTCACCGTCACCACTAAAGTGAATAAAAATAAGTGTGAGCTTCTAATTAATACGGGGTCGAGTGTGTCGATAATTCCGATAAATTTGGTGAATTCGGGTGAATTGCGCGAGCCCAGTGTAAATATTACAACGACTAATGGCTGAAAAATAAAAGTGCGCGGCAAGGTACACACGTATATAGTTATTTCTAGTCTTTGCAGAACATTCATGTGGCCATTTGTGGTCACGTATACCACTTCACCGTTATTAGGAATTGACTTTCTGAGGCATTTTAATCTCTTAATGAAATGTGCGCTCTGCATACTTATCGACGGACAAACTAAACTCGAATCAGAAGAGAAACTATCAGGAGAGCCTGCGGTAGCTTTAATTATTAATGATCTACAGCACCTACCGCCCCATTACAAAGCCATATGGAGAAATATGAGGCTTTGTACAGTCCCGTGCCCACTAATCCCTTCTTAATCTTACCCGAACTCATCGATGCACACAATTAAGACAGGTAGTGCTCCACCGACATTAGCGCGGCCGAGACCTCCTTCAATGGAGAAGCTGCAGGTTGCTGGTTGCCAAAGCAGCTTTTGAAACCCTATTGAAGGAGGGAGTCGTGCGCTCGTCAAAATCACCATGGGAATCGCTGATTTGCATGGTACAGAAGAAATCGGGGGGGGGGGAGTACAGGGTTGTTGGCGATTTCCGAGCACCTAATGCGATCACAAAGCACGACAGCTATCCATTGCCGCGAATTCAAAGTGTGGCAAACCACCTCCATGGCAAAAGGATTTTTAAAAGGTTGGATCTGATTCGTGCTTACCATCAAATTCCTATGAACCCTGCGGACATAGAGAAGACTTCGATGATAATGCCGTTTGGTTTATAGAAGTACGTGAAGCTTCCATTCAGCCGCCCCCAGAATGCAAGTTGTACATTCCAACGTCACATAAATAACTGTTTCGGGGATTAGGGTTCGTTTATGTATACATAGGCGACATCTTGATTTTTGGGGGGACAATATTGACGACTACTTGAAGCATTTAGACCAAGTTTTCAAAATCCTGGTCGAGAATATCCTGAGGATATCCCCAGCCTAATGCGAACTGACAAAGGAGGAAATTGATTTTTACGGGCATCACAAGAAAATAAAAGAAATTGGGGACATGCCACTGCGGAAGGATTACAAGGAACTGCGACGATACTTGAGCATGTTGGAATACTACCGAAGGATGATTCCTAATTTTGTCGCAATTGCAGCCCCGTTGATCGAGCTTGCACGCCTGCAACCTAAGGCTCGTGAGCTCGAATGGAACGATGAGGCACGAGGAGCATTTGAGAATACTAAATCGGCTTTAATCGGCTCCGTCAAACTCTGTCACCCACTGCCAAATGATTCGCCATACCAGCTGGTGACGGATTGCTCCTAATACGCGGCAGGTGCTGCCCTGCACCAAATAGTAAACGGAGCGCCACGACCGGTGGCATTATTTCTGAGCAAGCTTAGCCGGGCACAGCAAGCATATTCAACATACGACGGGGAGCTCTTAACGACGTATCTTGTTGTTATCCACTTCAGGCACATGATTGAAGGTCGCCATGTTACCTTGTGCACGGACCACAAGTCATTAGTATCGGCTTTTTCGTCGCCATTAAATGTAAAAGTGGGCAGACAGCAATGCCATTGGACGGCTATTTTGGAGTATACCAGCTACATCACCTACGTGCGTGGTCAGGACAACGTAGTCGCTGACTATCTATTGAGGAACGTCAATTCGGTCCAACTACACTCATTTGACCTCCAAGCTTTGGCGACAGAATAGCATGATGACGAACAGATAGAAGAGCTCCGCTCGCGATTAAAATCCTTCCCTTTTCCCTGTGAAATTCAAGTATGGTGTGAAGCAACATCAAGATTCCCACGGCCGTTTGTCCCTATAGCGTGTAGGTGGACCATTTTTGGTCAATTGCATTGGTTACACCCTGGAGTCAGGGTATCACTTCGTCTTATCAAATTTCGATATTCCTGGCTCGATATGGAAAGGGATATTCGCTCCTGGACAAGGGAGTGTCTCTCATGTCAATCTTCTAAAATCAGTCGTCATACGAAATCCCCGATCCTGCCCATTGTTATTCCATATTAAAGGTTCGAAGCAGTGCATAGTGATATATTGGACCACTTCCACCGTGAACACTGCCTGAAAAATCCTACCCGTCGCACAATCGGTATTTACTATCGTGCATTGACCGAGCTACAAGATGGATTGAAGCGCTACCCTTTCCGGACATAAGTGCCGCAACGGTCGCGTTAGCTTTCCTAGACGGGTGGATTTCCAGATTTGGAGTCCCGCTTTACATTGTGACCGACAGAGGCCCCCAATTCGAATTCGAGCTATTCAAGGAACTGTCTGCCCTCGTTGGTTTTCCTCGTCTCCGCACTACGGCGTAGCACCCGTCCATGAACGGGATGGCGGAAAGAACACAGGACTTTGAAGTGCTCCATAATGGCCCGTCGACAAGGCTGGCTGATGGCACTTCCAATTGTCCTTTCGGGCATTCGCTCCTTGCCTAATGACTCGGAATTTTCGCCTTTCACGGCAATCACGGGAACTACACTTTTGTGCACGAGACCCCTAGTCTCGTCGTCGTCATCGAAGACTGATTGAAAGTTTATTAAAGAATTAGGCTCAACCATGGCACAAGTAGATTTCACACAGGCACCCTAGGGCACTTGCACTCGGTGTCCAAGCCTTTAGTACCCAAAGATCTTCGTGAGGCGACTCATGTGTGTGTGTCCGAATAGACCGCGTTCGCAAACCACTGAAAGCGTCATATGCTGGCCTTTTCCTGGTGATCGAGTGCGACGGCAAGGCTTACAAATTGGAATTCCCTGATGGCAAAAAGGACACTCTCTCAGTGGACAGATTAAAACCAGCGGGGCTTCCTCCCTCGTATAGTGATAACGTACCGGGTAATCAGCGACGTTCGAGGACTCAGACAGAGAACAGGAAGAGGACCGGTTGCACTTCACCTCTTGGAGTGCATAGGACAGAAGACAATAATGCTAAAGGAAGTCAACGAGACACCTCTACAGGAACCGGAGAGAATAATGGCAAGCCAGACGTCTTCACGCGCTCCTGGAGACGAGTCACGTTTGCCAGAAACCCGCCATTCCTATATTTTTTAATTCTATTGTAGTCGTTATATTGCAGCGGCGTATTATATTAAAAGAAGAAGAGGCCTAAATATAAACACGCCTAATTACTCTATAGCTTTCTTGCGTGTCGAAACTATGTATATATGTATTGTGTCGTAATTATAGCTTGGAATAGTAATAGAAGAGAAGATGAGACCCAATTTTAAGATAATATATATATATATATATATATATATATATATATATATATATATATATATATATATATATATATATATATATATATATATATATATATATATATATATATATATTGTGTATTAAAAGGCGTAACATGGCATAATGAATAGGCTAGTTTTGTTGAGTACAGATGTATATGCTTACGAATACCAATGCACTGTATAGGTATTAAAATACTATTAGACATTAGGTCTGACTGAGGTCCGTACTTAATATGCATCTATCTATGTATTTATAATGCGTTATTTCTCAGTTACAACATAACAGGCAGGGGAGTCTCTGTGGGTTCATGTTGTAAAACAGGTAGGCCTGTGGACCCAAATTGCAGGATTTAATAGGGCCAGCGAAGAATCCTACAAATGGACGCTCGGTGAATCTATTAAATCCTAAAAGTAGCTATTTGTGTAAATTATGGAAATAATATGCCACGTGTAATAAATCAAGAACCAAAGAGAATTCTAAAAATAAACAATATATATATATATATATATATATATATATATATATATATATATATATATATATATATATAATTGTACATCTATCAAATAGATATAAAAGCAAGAGCTTCGTCTGAGTCACGCAGAAACAACCAATCATACGCGTGCTGAGAATAGTTATCATCAAAAAGGTCACAACGGGAGAAAACAGGCAAGCTGAACAAATACAGGCTTTGGCTAGCAAAGTTTCACAAAGAAGTGCAAGAGACAAGCGATTCCCTATAATTAAGATAAATCTAAGAAATGGGAAATATGTAGGTACAACAAATACATATAGCTGTCGGAATTTCATTGAAGGAGTGGAAGTAATGAACAAATTATATAACTGGGTCCGCCCCACGGACAAGTCAAGGTCACGCCCCTTGGAGACGGCAAACAATATATATATATATATATATATATATATATATATATATATATATATATATATATAGAGAGAGAGAGAGAGAGAGAGAGAGAGAGATAGAGAGAGAGAGAGAGAAAGAGAGAGAGAAAGAGAGAGAGGGGGGGGAGAGAGAGAGAGAGTAACAAGGAGTAACAAGTAAAGGAAGTACCCTAGGAGACCTTACGGTCCATTCAAAGAGGGTACCTTTGGACTAGCAATCAAACAGGCACACGGCCGCTCAACTGCTTTGCGTCCCCAAACGGCCACCTTTCAAGACTTTGTCTAGTCTTGACTTGAACTGGTCAACAGATTCACTGTTGACAACTTCCACTGGAAGTGCGTTCCACTTACCGCAGATACTGTAAGTGAAAAAATTACCACACAGATTGCGGTGCTTAACGCTTCAGTTCAAGTTTGAAACCGTGATTGCGCGTTCTGTTCTCACTCAGTGTGAAAATATCCCAGGAATCAACATTGTTGAACCCTCGAAGTATTTTGAAAACTTCGATGAGCTGACCACGCAGTCTACGGGTTTCCAGCGAGAACAGATCTAATCCCCTTAGTCTATCCTTATAACTTTTATGTTGGATAGAGGGAATCAGCTTGGTTGCCCTGGCTTGTACGCGTTCCAACCTTGCGATATCCTTTCGAAACGAAGGACTCCAAAATTGTACGGCATACTCCAGGTGCGGCCGAACGAGGGAGTTGTACAGACAAAGTACTATCTCCTTGCTACGGTATCCAAACTGGCGCTTTATGTAGACTAACATCCTTTGGGCTTTCTTCTCTGCCTCGATGCACTGTTTCGAGAACTTGAGGTCGCTAGTGATAGTTACGCCCAAGTCCTTCTCAGTGTCACTCGATTTAAGAGCAGTGCCCTTAAGGATATACTAAGATTGGGGGTTTCTGTGGCCGATATGCATCACTTTGCATTTGTTCACGTTAAAGGGAATTTTCCACATGTTCGACCACTCCCCAATCTTCCCAAGATCTTCCTGCAGGCGGGCAGTATTTCCATCGTTTGCAACGTTCGTACCAAGCTTGGTATCGTCGGCAAATTTGGAAATCTTTGCAACCATGTCACCATCCATGTCGTTGACGTAGATGATGAATAGTAGTGGTCCCAGGACAGAACCTTGAGGCACCCCGCTAGTAACGGGCACCCACACAGAAGCCTGTCCATTCAGCACCACCCGTTGCCGTCTGCCACTTAGCCAGTTCTCGATCCAGACAGCTACTTTTCCGTCTATGCCCAGCGCTCGCACTTTCTGGAGAAGGCGCGGTGTGGTGCCTTATCAAAGGCTTTCTGAAAGTCTAAGTACACCACATCCACTGCCTTGTCGCGATCGTGCTCACTGAACACGAAGTGGAAGAATTACACAAGGTTCGTCAGGCATGACCGTTGCCTTCGGAAGCCGTGCTGGGAACTCCTCAGTAGCAGGTTTGACTCTAAATACGACGTCATTTTTTCCACCATCATGCTTTCCATGAGTTTACCGACTATCGAAGTCAGACTGATAGGTCGGTAGTTTGACGGTTGGCTACGGTCTCCTTTCTTGAAGATAGGAGTCACCTCCACCTCACGCCAGTCTCTAAGAACGCATTCGGTCCGGATTGACATGTTGAAGATTGCGCTCAGGTGTCGTGACACTTGATCGCGCACTTCTTTCAACACTTTAGGTAGAAAGCCATCCAGGCCTAGGTGAGTTATTCGTCTTTAGGTCACTGATCTTCTTTTTTATTTCCCCTTCGGTGAAGTCCATATCCTCCAGCTTTTCCCCGAGTAGGAATCCATTGGCTGGGACCACACTCTTCAGTAAACACTGAAGGGAAGTAGTCGTTGAGGAGGAGAGCATTTTCTGCATCTGAATGCTTTAATGCCCCCTCCTCATTTCTCAAAGGGCCAATCGTTCGACGGATTAGTTTACGGCTGTTCACATATCCAAAAAACTCCTTGGGATTATCTTTACAGAGTCTCGCCACTCGGAGTTCCTCAGACCGCTTAGCCGCCCTTATGCTGGACTTCACTCTCCTGGCTAGCCTCCGGTATTCGTCAAAGTCGCCCGAGATCTTCGATTGCCGGTACACAGTTCTCTTCTTCCTAAGCAGTTGGCCGATTTCTCGATTAAACCACCGCAAGGAAGTTCTATAATTCGTAATTTTAGTTAGCTAGCTGTGCTGATTATATAAACATGCCCTCCTAGCATGAACATTTCGAGAGAGAGAGAGAGAGAGACAGACAGACAGACAGAGACAGACAGACAGACAGACAGAGAGACAGACAGACAGACAGAGACAGACAGACAGAGACAGACAGACAAACAGACATTCAATTCGGCAGTTGATTCATTCGATCGTTAAGTAGAAAAATCAGTAATCAAGATCAGTCAATCAGAATCAGCAAATCAGATAATCAATCAGTCCCTTAGTAGCGTTACGAAACCCAGTTAACTCGCATAAATCCTGCTGCCTTTAGACTCGATACTTCGCGTAAAACAGAAGCCTACTTACTGACCGTAAAGAACTCTAGACGTTTCCGCTTGCCCCTTTTAGTGGGCCACTTTAAGAATAAAGTGGGGGGGGGTTTGCCGCGTCCTTTTGAAGTCCTTTTCTTACACCAATCACGAAGACACCTTCGGTAACCCAGCCTAACGCATAATCCTTCGTGAGAAACTATAAGGAGTATAGGAAGTCAGAACCATTTCAACAGGGACATAAAGTAGGCCCACTATTAAATAACCAGACCTTCCCACAACCCATAGATCCAGGTAACGTTCTTTGGAGCTGTCCTCCTCATTGAAAAGAGGGAGGAGGTACAAAATAAATAAGTAGGGGTTTCTCGGTGGCTGTACCTTCGTCGAAAGCTCCAAGATGAGCGCTGTATTTTTTAGGAAGAAAAAATTAAAATCAAAGCTGGAAAAAGTAGCCACAAAAAGTGTACAATGATTGTGATGTTTAAAGGGAAGAGAATGGAATCGAAAAATAAAAATCTACCTTGGCATGGTGGCGAACAACTATTATAGGCTCTTTCACCATTTTTTCTGTCCCCTAAATATTAAAAAGAAAAGAAATTTCATAAAGAATGCTATCGTAAGCTAAATATCCATCTAGTAATGAAAGAAAGAAGCAAAATTAATTAGACTACTAGTGAACAGATATCAATAAAATCCTAAAAGTAATGGTTACCCATATAGGGCTACATTTTCTTTTTGAAAATTCAAAGAAAATGAATACCAACCCTTCCGATTTTATTCGTATCTGAACAAATTGAGAAATCAATTCTTGAATATTCACAAAAACAATTAGCAATACAATTTTCACACTAAAACCTTTGGATTAACATTTAAGTGACATTCTACATTAATTAGCATTAACAGAATATGAACAAAGATAGAAGTTCCATGAGATTTAATGAGCAGAGGCGTACAGATAAAGAGTATACCGACTCTCTTTGATGGAGGTATTCTGGGACAAAACGAGCATTCAATTAAAGCATTACTTACCTATCGTGGGATAAATTGGGTTGAGGATTCTCTAAAGACTGTAAAAGAATCATCGCCTTATGTTTAGTGTAATTATTTCACTGGAAGTAGGTGAAGCCTGTTTGTTGTCTTATATATGTTTTATTTACTCACGCATATATATTTTTAGTGTGAATTTTTTGTTTCTCGTGAAATACATGGTGATACCGCCGCAAGGAAGTTCTATAATTCGTAATTTTAGTTAGCTAGCTGTGCTGATTATACAAACATGCCCTCCTAGCATAAACATTTCGAGAAGATGAGGTTTGCCAAGACATTATCTTTATTCGTCCTCATCATCATTATGTTCTATCATCGCCGCCATCCTTTAAATGGGGGTGGCTTAAAGTACAAAGCACTCCTCTTAGATTTATATATTTAAAGAATTTAATCAAACTTTTTTAGAATATTTCATATTATTGATAAATATGTATAATAATAATGCGTATTTTGCTAAGCTTAAATTACTTAGTATTTCACTAAATAGTGTGTAATTAATAAACTGGTGTTTTCTAAAATCAGAATATTTCCTAGGTTTCAACTTAATTCAGTTTAGTTAATTTAGCAAGCCTAGCAAGTAGGCGAGCTCTCAGGTATGGGGGGTTGTTTAGGGCACTGTAAGACCCCTTGATTAAAGGTCAATGAATATTCAGTAGCACTGCATATTAAGTTCTCAATAAAACAGAAATGCCATACCACATAATTAGGCCTTCCTAATTTCGCCCCTCCTACATAGGGGTTTAAAATAAGTACAAAAAAAATAAAGAAGCGCATTTTTTTAACAATATTCATTTTTCGTCACAAGCGCTTTATGTTGAATGGCGGACTGCCTCTGTGCGCCCGCATCACACAACTTGCCTGAAAAGTTTTGCCAATGTATTTGGTGAATTGACAAAATTACATTTTCCTACCTAATTCGAGCATACTGAATTCAAATCTGAAATCAAATTCTCTCTAAATGCTACAGATTTTTTGTAATATCAATAACTAATATTATACAATCATTTTCATTTTATCATCATGCCCTGAAGTAATTTTTGAATCATTCTTTTGCGTTATTTATAGTAAAGCAGGTTTTTTTGCACAAACATTTTATTGCATATGAGAAGAAACTTGAATTACACATTAGGATTACAAATAGTGTAATCAAATAGATGCTAATTTATTAATGACCGTACATCAGGCTGGAGGACCTCTTCTTGATTTCACTCGGGCAAAAATTTGCGTTTGTAACTCTTTCTCTTGTAAGTCTTCTCTCGATGATCTCTTCTAATCGTCCAGCAGTAGTCCGCCACCATGTGCCTATCCCAGTGACCTTGGTAGCGCTCTTCCATCGTCATTAAATCCTGATGGAAGCGTTTCCCTTGTTCGTCGCTCACGGCTCCCAGATTCTCTGGGAATCGGTCGAGGTGACTATTTAGGAAATGCAGCTTCACACTCATGTTGCATCCCAGATCACGATATGGCAAAAGCATATTAGTAACCATATCCTCGTAGCTATGCGCTTTTTTGTTTCCCAAGAAGTTACGAACAACGGCAGAAAATGAGAGCCAGGCTGCCTTCTCTTTTTCATTCATAGTGTTCACGAATCTAGAATCACTCAGAAGTCTTCGGATTTGGGGACCATCAAATAATCCTGCTTTTATTTTTTCGTATGACAAAGCAGGAAACGCCGATACTATGTAATGAAAACAATCATTGTCAGTACTCAACGCCTTGACATACTGCTTCATCAACCTCAGTTTGAGATGAAGTGGAGGGAAAACGATCTTCTCTCGACTTACGATTGGCTCATTAACAATGTTTGGCATTCCTGCTTCCAAAGTTTCCCGAACTGGCCAATCCTTTTGGGACCAGTGTTTGTCATGGGTTCGATTGTCCCACATACAGATATAGCATGGATACTTTGTATATCGCTTCTGCTGGCCAAGGAGGAAGTTGACCGCCGGTTTGGGTTCATGGTACTTAAGTGAATCCATGACCATTCTTATGTCATCGTGAGTTTCTCGCAGATGGACAGAGTGACCGAGAGGAACTGCACCAAAGTCATTGCCATTATGCAAAAGGACACACTTGAGGCTACGCTTGGAGCTATCCAAAAACAGTGACCACTCAGCAGGGCTATAGGGGCCAAGTCCCAACTTGGTAAACAGACCAAGAACGTCGTAGCAGTATAAAAAATGTTTGTCCTCAGAGAAATACTTAACAAATGTACTCTCCCTTGTTCGGTAATATGATACCCGCACCGACCTCTCAAGCATATATGTCTTTCACTCAACCTGGAGGCTAGAAGTTCTGCAGCTTTCTTGGAGAGCGCCAAATCACGTATCAAGTCATTCAAATCCTCTTGATTGAAACAGTGAGGAGTTAATAATGACTGTTTAGCATCTGATGATGAATCTTCAGACTCTGAATACATTCCGTGGACGTCTATATCAAGTACATCATTTTCATCCTCGGAGGAAGCATATCCACTGAAAATCGGAACTGGTAAAGACTCAGAATTAGGTACTGGGCGGATCGCCGAGGGAATGTTGGGGTAGTCGATCTTGTGTCGATTTTTCTTGCCAATCCCTTTAGTATTCACCAGACAGAAATAACAGTCCGATACATGATCCTTTGGCTCTCGCCACACCTTGGTGATTCCAAAAGGAAGACCATTTCTCTTTCCTTTCGTCCACTCACGAAGATGTTCCACACAACTTTAGCAAACAGCATGTGGGGCCCACTTCTTATCTTGATCGCCAAGAGGAACATCAAAATATGCCTTATAAGTGCGGATCACAAAGTTTGATATATTGCACCTTTGACGAACTAGCATGTAACAGCCACATATGTAGCAGAAGGTGTCTGGATCATTAACGCAATTTCCTCTTGACGAAGCCATCACTCTAACATGAGACCTGAAAAAAGAAACAATAATGTCAATATTTTGCACAATAATACTTATTACTATCTTACTACTATGTACTGTGAAGTATTTGCTTTCGGGGAAACAAGAAAATAGAAATTCCAGATAACTATGGCATGTAGGTAAAAATGGATTATATATTTGAAATCAGAATGAAAAAATCAATTAATATTGGCAGATAAATCTAAGTTACCAGAAAATGTGATTAAAATTGTTCCCCTGTGTAATCTTCAGAATCAAAATGATAAAAAGGATAAACCTTTGGATTAATGGTCATCAGTATGGTTAAAAGGGTAAAGATAAGGTAAGCACAAATTAGTATTATTATCATTCTTATTATTATTATTATTATTTAGTGTTATTTATTAGTATTTATTTTATTATGTATTATTGCATTATTATGTAAAAAACAAAGCTAAGCATAGGTAATAAAAATACTATGAAAGTTAGACTGCACGCTAAAATAGCACCGAATTATGCCCCCTTCCCCAATATCCTGTTTTCATCAAAACAAATAAATATAAATTGTCCTTTAGAACAGTGTCAGACTATTCAGGTGTTACTAATGGTTGTTTTTCATATGTGCCGATGCCCAGTATAGTATTTTATATTAATGTATCCACATATCCACACGAGTATTCCACGTTTGACTTATAAATGTAGCTCTCGTAATTTTTAATTTATATCATATTTTCTTCCCACTAGAGATAATCTTTCAATATATTAGAAAGATCTCATAAAAATCCCAGTTTTTTTTATTAGAGTAAGATCATTATCAAAACGAGGATAAAGAGGAAATAATAGTACTATGATTTTTATCGAGGAAAAGCATGCAATAAAAATAGGCTGACCAAATGCTCCAGCGCTATCAAGCGCTGGAGCATTTGGTCTACTCCGGTCTCCCTAGCTTAGTGGATGAGGTGTTGGTTTTCTTACGCCTGGATAGTAGGGCACTAGGTTCTATTCCCGGCGAGAGCTGACACAAAACTTGAGCCGCACTTGAAAGACTAGCCAGCCTATTGGCGGCTGGCCTTCGAGTGGTGGACGCGCTATACCTACCTTCGCTAGGGTAGCTTACGTAGAACAGGTGGCGTATACGTCTTGCGCCACAAAAGATTCCTGATCGACGGTTTGTATTAAAACATTCTACCCGATACCTTTCTCCCAACGAGAACTGGTGCCCTCCGCCATGCCATCGATTGTCATTATGATCTTTATATAAATTTCATTATCCGGTCAGGGGATCTCGTCCAAGATGAAAAAGAACGGTTAGCGTAACATACTACCCATAGTTACAATTTTGTGCTGCTCTGTTTCAAGTTACAAAAATGAAGTTCTAGAATTTGAATATGATATTGGAGATAAAAAATTTCCATAATGAGCACAGACTAAAATTTATTATTATTGCCGTAGGCAAGTTTGTGACGAGTCGTCTTTACGAACTGGATTAAGATAATTACTCGAACGACCAGTATAAATCTGTCGGGAAATTAATCTACGGACTAATTGGAGCGATGGATAGGTTGACCGCTAAGCAAGATATCGGTGCCAGAGACTTCCCAACGGTAACTCCACAGGAGGTAGTATTTCTGAACAATTTGGGAATCTTCTGCAGATTTACGATGTCGTAAAAGACGACTACCACGATACGATGATGGACTTCTCACTTGGACTTCTTCAAAACATGAGAGTCTTTGGACATTTCTTTTTTATTCTAGAGCACGTGTTCGAGATGACCTCCATTTACCTCTGTGCATTTCTTGAGGCGCAGCACAAAGTTGTCAATGACGTCCTTACAAACCAACCGACTAATGGCTCTAATCTCTTCCCTGATGGTTTCCTTGAGTTCAGTGATGGTCCTAGGTCTCCCTGCGTACACTCTGTCTTTAAGGTAGCCCCAGAGAAAGAAATAGGGGGGCTAAGGTCTGGGCTGTGAGGTGCCCATTCAAAATCAGTCTTGAGACTGATCACACGCACACCAAAGTTCTCTTTCAGCCAATCTCGGGACAGGTTTGAGGTATGAGAGCTTGCTCCATTTTGCTGGAACCCGAACTTCCCCATAAGCGACGGGAACAGGGTCTGCAGCTCCCCCTTGAAGGTTTTGAGGACCTCAACATACCTCTCCTTGGTGACTGTCACTATCGCGCCAGATTCCTTGAAAAAGAATGGTCCGATGATGCCTCTGGCTGAGATTGCAGTCCATACCGTGCACTTAGGGGAGTGTAGGGGATTGGTGGCTACCTCATTTGGTCTAGAGGTCCCCCAGAAGACATTTGTCTTCGAGTTTACCTTTCCTTCAATATGGAAGTGAGCTTCAGCTGAGGTCCAAAGGAGGTTAAAGAAAGTCGGGGTCTCCTGAATCTTCTCCAGTATCTTGACTGCCATAGCTTTTCTCTGCTCCTTGTCTGAGGCTGTAAGGGTCTGCTTCGTCTGTATGCGTAGGCCTTTACATCTATTACTAGCACTATCCTGCAAGTCTCACGGGATATACCGAAAGAATGACTTCCCTTGCGCACAGAGCATTTTGGATTCTGCTGAACTGACTCTCTCACGCTCTCGACCAGCTCAGCTGTACGCTTCCTGGGGCGTCCTGAATTGCTTGGACGGTTTTCATTGGCTGCATTAAGGTTCTCCACTGTCTTATAGTTCAGGAAGTGGTCGACCCAGTCTTGAATTCTGCTCTTGGAGGGGGCCTTTTCACATTCGAACTGATGCACGAAAATGTCCTGCCCTTTCTTGAACGAGCCTGTCTTGTAGTAATGTTTGACGCAGTATATTCTTTGCTGGAACTCCCATTGAGATCTAGTTGTGTTCACAGGCGTTTCTTCTGTCATGTCCTGCAAAGTAAGGGTAATTAGTGAATGAATAAAGGATATATCACAAAAAGTGTGTGCAGGCCCGTTTTTTTTTTTTTGCAACCTGCTTCTATGAATAACCGACTCGTTTGAATGATAAAGCAATGCATTCTCAAGCGTTCTATACATTGCACGACGGTGTAACGAGGTTGTATTAGGTAGGGTCGAAAATAAATGTAAAATAATATTCCGGGTGCTACAAAATAGGGTATTTTATCCATTTGAAACGGGTCGAATTTAAAGAGGCCTAATATAACGTATTTTATCAAAATGTTTGAGAACTGCCAGATTTATATAGGAAACGAACTATTATTGTAGATATGGGTGTAGGAAAAGGGGCAAAGAAAAATATATACAAAAAAACAGCACGAGGCGAGTCGCGAGCAACTTCCCTACCTCGACGGGTTCACTGAGGTGAACGAAGTATACATACACCCAACAATGTTAGATCTTTACAAGATATAGTCAAGCCAAGTTTTTGAACTAACGTTTGCAATTCTCGCTACGCCAGAAGAACCAACGAAGTGTTTGTTTCTGCTAACCAGGTCCACAATAATTATAAATGAATTTTAAAATTAGTTGAATGCGTACAGTTTAAATAAAAAAAAATCTGAAATCATGATACATAAAAGGTTATGGTTGCGTTACATTGTGTCCACTAGTTAAAAGTTACCATAATATTAAAGTTCTTAAAAAGTAATTTACTCATCATAAATAAAACAGAAGTGCAAAACAGGCGTCATGGATTTGCCAGTGTAAAGCACCGAACAATATCCTTTAAGCTGAGGGAAAGCGCTTCTCTGTAATGAACCGCCGTCATCGTTAAACTTACCAGCCTCTTCTCAGGTGTGTTTGACCTCAGATGAATTTTAAGGCGTCTGAGATCAGATATTTTAGCGCCCATCTGACGAGCGACTATGAGGGCACAAATCGCCGTAATTTTCTTGTAGCCTAATGTTAGGGTAAAAAAACAACAACAATAAAGCGCCACAAAATTGCCCTGATTAAAAGGAACGAGCAATAGTGACCACATCCGGTACCGTACCAGGACAGGTAACGTGCGCGAAAATCACCCAGACTGGGAAATTAAACAAGAATGTGCCGAACAGTCTGGGGTACAATGCAGTCGTCGCAGTAAGGTGCAGGGGAGCGCTGCATCAAATGGCGTACCCCTCCGGGAGTGCGCCTCTTTCAAAGACGACAAAAGCGACTTACAGCGGTCCTGACATTGGGGAGTAGGTCAAAGAAAATGTCGCGGCGGAATAGTATGCATATTTAACGTCCTCTTGGCTCTCTCTCATCTTAATTGCCAGGCAGTCCGCAGAGCTGACCTGATTCCTACCATAAGTCAGTGTGAGGAAGAGCAAAACACTGGTCTGGTTGCCGAGTCTTCACGGACTCTTTGGAGCCCTCATTCCCCGCAATCCCAATATGTCCAAGAATGCAGCAGAACATAATCTCGGCATCCACCCAGCTTGCCGAAACCGAGGCTTCACAGATATCACGAACCAGATTCTAATTTCCCAAGAGCACTCAGGGCACGTTATATCCGTACCGAACGAATATTGCAAGCATATCGGCAGTCAAGACAGACACAGCGCCTGGTATAGCTATAGGTAGGCCACCGGTTTATGGTAGGTGGAAAGAATGGTATGATTCGGCTTCGGGCTATCGGCTGCTGTTGGGTAGAATTCAACCTGACACCAAGTGAAAGTTCCAGATGTCTGCTGGTTATCAACTTGTAGGCTGGGTTACCGGTAACCAGCTTAATACTTGGCAGAGGTGATGAAATTAAAAGAAAATGACGGTTGTGTAGGTTTTAATCTTGATCTTATAGCCGCCTCAGTTTTTGCAAGTGAAATCGCCGACTTCCTGGTTCGTAGTGTGCTCACGTCCTTGTAACTGGCTATCAGTTTTAACTGACTCAGTGTTTCTTGTATCTTTCTCTGCCAGGCTGCCTTTGTGTGTTTATTAAAGCCTCTTTATTCCAACGAAATATTAAGGGGGTGGCTCCGTTTTCTCCAATCCGAGAGATGGGCGGAGCTTCTTTGATCAAAGGGTATGTGCGTGTATTTAGTGTAGGTGCGTGTATACCAAGACAATGTTCGAATTTGGAAATCTGATTTAGAACCTATCAGGCCGATATTTGTAGTAACATAAAATTTCGTCTTTCATGGGTTCATGTCAATGCTGGTGTGTCAGACTTCCCTATCTATCAAACTCATTATTTGTATACACAGCTGTTTCAATTGACTTCGTTATCGCCGCGCGGACAAAACGGTCAGCTCGCGCCTGTTTTCTAATGTGTAAATGTTTGTATGTTTACCGTGGGAGCACAGCGATTTCAATGTCTCGTGTTTTTTTGTATTATTTACAAATATAGTTTGTTTTCCATTGATACATTAATTATTGACTAGCGGTATAGCATTATTTACAAATATAAGGGTTCCTTTGCATTAATTGATTATAATTATTAACAAATGGAATATTTTTTTTTTGGGGGGGGGCCTATTTCAAGATTTCATAAGGCCAACAGGGTGCTCAATTTGTGAGGTTCCTTTTTAGTTCTACTTCACCTTGTAATCGAGCGCTACAGAGCCCCGCTGACTTCAAATAGAAGGGATGCGGGGTGGAAGCCGATAGATACCCTTCTGGGACTTGAAGCCACCCGTGTACATCGGCACGTATGCAGCGTGAAACGAAGTGTGCTCTAAAATTTGCCGAACCAAATACTCGGGGCGGGCAGCGCTGATTTAAATGTTGAAAGGAAAGGCGTAACGACAAAAAATCAAAAGTGGTAGCCTCCAGGGTGGCGTACTAGGCAGAACTAGAAGAGCCACCGGCCCAAGAGCTACACCGAGCTCTCGAAGTAATTTCCTAGCCCTAAACCAAAAGAGCTCTGGCATCTCTCGGGGGCATAGGCATGTCGAGAACAGCCGCGGATTCAGTGAGGGTCGTTAGCGACTGAGGAAGACGTCAGGCCAGCGAACACAAGCACATAATGCACCGTGCACGGCGCAGAGTGAGTGGCAATCATCAGGGTCGGTTTAAGGAGTTGCGGGGCCCCCACCCGTATATATATATATATATATATATATATATATATATATATATATATATATATATATATATATATATATATATATATATATATATATATATATATATATGAAATGAAAAACTCACAAAGTATCACGTGAGGGTAGCAAATGAATGCAATGTCCCGCAGGGAAAAAATGAAAAGGTGTTTCCAAGTACTTTCGAACTTTATTAAGTTCCTTATCAAGGATAACTACGATAAGGAACTTAATAAAGTTCGAAAGTACTTGGAAACACCTTTTCATTTTTTCCTGCGGGACATTGCATTTATATATATATATATATATATATATATATATATATATATATATATATATATATATATATATATATATATATAAAATGTATCTGACCCTTCCCCCATTTTCCTTTGCAGAGAGCCAAAAATTATCTGAGGAATTTAATAGAACTGCTGGGAGGACTCAACTGAAAAAAAAGGGTTTTATTTTGTACTTTTTATTTTTTTTTAAAGAACAACACCGTGTACTACCATAACATAATGCCAGACCTATTATACTATAATAATAATATAAAAATCAGGAAAATGAATAATTATTTTGTCTCGGCCTTCTCTGCCTAAGGGCAAAAACCTAATTATTACTATTTTTTTACATCCTCCGGGGCCCTTAGCACGTCCTGCTAGGTTAAACCGGCACTGGTGGCAATACCACGGCATTAACAAGCATGCTCTCAATGTGACACGTGCGGATGGCACCGGTCGCCAGACGGATATCGGTGTGGTGAATCGAGTCCACTTCCGCAATACACGCTCAGTTGCGGATGCACAAAACGCTCATCTGTAGTGAAGCTTAGAGCGAACAAAGGATGGGTATAAAAGTAAGGCAGTAGTTGTATCAGCACCACGAGTGCTAAAAGTCACGGAAAATGTCTATGATACGGATACTGAGAACTTAAGGCTGCGAATATGAGCCTCCAAGGTGAAGCGTCGGTCGAAAACAAAACCAAGGGAACGGTGCGAATTCACCACTTCCAAGTGGACCCCGTTTATGAATAGGCCCGGCTCGGGTTGGAGCAGTATATGGCGGTAGAGGTGCAACCACTGATTCTCGGACAAGGAAAACTGAAACCTGTGCGCTTCGGCATAGCGAGAGACGCGGTTCAATGCCTGTTTGAGTTGATCAATCCCAGGGGTTAAGAGTTCCTTACCTACCTGATGGACGATCTAGAGTTTATACATCACAGCCCAAGAAACGCTTCATTTTTTTTAACTCGATCTATCCTTGTGCTCTCCGGATGCGCAGTCTGATTTTGGGAGTGAGGTGGTGGATGGCCTTTATAGTAGTGACCATTTTCTTTGGGTCGCTGCCGTCTTACGAAAAACGCCCCGGTGGTACTAGGAATAGGCGTGGTGGTCCGCATTTCAGGAAATTACTGATTTCTCTGTCCAGGTACAGTTTAGCTCGATGGAAGATGCCATTGGGTTTTCTCCTACAACCTCATCGCCGTGTTCCTAATTACTGTTCTTAGAACGTCCGGTCATTTTGAACGCAGATTGTTTCCTTGGTGGTCAGCCGAGAGTGAGACGGCCCTCAAACAGAAGCGTTATGTCTACACGCACTATAAGCGCCACCCGAACGATTCCACTGTCGATGAATTTCGTCGAGCTAAAGCTAGGTTCCGGTATGTTTCGAAGCACGCCACACGCTCTTGCTGGCAGCCATACTTGTCCTCAGTTAGCGGGAAAGGGCCCTCTTGCAGAGGTGTGAAAGCAAGTCAAAAATATTCGGGGCAAGTTCTCGCAGTACTACGCTCCCATTCTCCAGGAGAAAGGGACCACTATCTTGGACTCCATGGACGTGACGGAGTCCTTGGCTAACGCTTTCTCCGCATTTTCGAGCCGGAATGCTACTCCACCAGCATTCAATGCACGTCGTAATTTCAATGAAGGCCGCCGACTCGATTTTACCTCCAGAGGCGGAGAACCCTTCAACGACAGGTTTACATTTAGTGAATTGCGTCCCGCACTCACTTCGAAGACACCGCCCCTGGTCCGGAAGATTTTCCTTATGCCACGCTACGACACCTAGATAGCGAGGCATGACATTTCTGTTCCCAATGAAGCAGTAAGATGGCATCCAGCAAGGAAGTGTCCTCAGTCTCACACAATTTGTTCTGAGCATTAATAGTATCACCTCGGTGCTGCCGAAAGAAGTTCTCGCTACGCTCTACGTGGAAGAATTTTAGAGTTCTTTTGGTGCGACCAAGATGCCAACTCTGGACGGTCGACTCCAACAGGCAGTGAACTGCATCACCCGTTATGCCCTAGCGCACATTTTTAGGTTTTACTTGTCCAAAAAAAGGTGGTGCACTTCTGCCGCCCTCCACGGCTCCACCACGCCCGGTTTGTTCAAAGTCAGGGTTCGCCTGGAAGTTGTGGATTCGCACCGTTTCGTTGGTCTGTCTTCGACTGAGGCCTCAGTGAAGGGTTCATATTCGCAGCCTTAGGCTCTCTTATACCCTCAGCATGAAAATCCTTCGTTTCGTGACGTTCAGAAAATGTAGTGGTGATAGAGCTACTCATTTACTTTTCTGCCTATCCTTTGTTAGTTTAAAGCTTGAGCACAGATGTGTTTTACGTATCCGCAACTGAGCGTTTATTGTGGAAGGTGAACTCGCTCTAGCACACCGGTCTCCGCCTGTTGACTGGTGCCTTCTAACCTTCCCCCATTGACAACCTACTTGTCGATGCCTGGGAGATGTCAGGCACTCTGCATATTGTACAGTGAATTATTTGCCTCTACGCGCGAGCCAATCGCCTCCATCAGTGACCAACGGATTTCACTGCACCCGCGGCCGATCTCGACCGTATATATATATATACTGTCGAGAGACTACACTCATACTCTAAGCACTTTAGGTTTAGGACTAGGAAGCTCCGAGAGCTCGATGTAGCTCTCAGGGCGGCGGTGACCCTGGTTCTGCTCAGAACACCACCATGGAGAGTACCAACTTTGACTATTTGTATCCACGCTTCTGCTCCCAAAGCTTCCACAGCGCAGAAAGTATTGCGTTTGACCTTTTGGAGCACACTTCGTGTCATGTTCGATCCGCACCAGTGTACACGGATAGCTTCAAGTCCCAGGAGGTGCTCGGCTCCCACGCAATATCCTCTCTTTAAAGTGAGTTTTGCTCTACCAGCCGCTGCGCCTGTCTCCACGGCCGAGCTGGTTCTAATACACTGTTCAGTACGGGAGATAAAGCGTCGTGCCCTGTTCGGAGACTGGATTGCGTTCTTTAGCGAATCACATACCGCTTTGAATGTTCTCGGAGCATTGGAATTTCCACACACCCTGGTTCACGGTATTCATGATGCCACGGTTGTCGCGAACCGGGTGTACGTCGAGATTATTTTCTGCTGGGTTCCTGGACATGTGAGAATTGCGAAGAATGAGCGCGCCGATTAGGGCACTGAAGAGTCCGAGAGGATTGTAGAACCAGACCAGCGTTTCGCTCTTACTCTATCGACTACATAGCAGGAATCAGGGCTGCCCTTCAGGCTGCCTGGCAGAGAAAATGGGAGACGGCCCAGGTGAAATTAAAGTTGCGTACCATTGCGCCTCGACTGATCCTATAGACTTACCCCCAAATGCTGCGACTGCTTCAACTCGTTTTTTGGCGTCTTCGAATTGGGCACACTCGCGGGACGCACCGCGATTTGATTAAGCGAACCCCTGCAGCATACTGCCACGACTGTGTTGTCTCCCGGACTTTTGGTCACATTATTGTTGAATGTCCCTATCTGGGTGATCTTCGCGCACGTTACCTGTCTCGGCACCGTTACGAACGGGCTCACCACCGCTTGTCTCTTATACTCGGGACTGGTTCGTGTACACAGACTTTTGCACTATATGATTCTTTGTGGAAGGCTAGCCTCCACTATTTTATTGGACTATCTTTGGTGTTGGCCGCATGTTCCTGTGCCGTGGAGAAGCGATCCTCCTACCGACGCCAGAACGTGTTTCCTTCTTCTTACCTTTGCTTTGTTTCCTGTATTTCTATTTTGTTTTCGTTTTGTTGCTTGTTTGTCCTGTGTTTTGTTGTTTTTTTCGGGTTTGGTTGCTGTTTTGAATTATTCTTATTTTAATAGACTTTAAATTAATTACGGGAACTGCTTCTGTGGGTTAGTCTACCTTTTCGCTTTTTCAAACTACTACCTTGTCTTTCCTCTCTCGTAGACGCTGGTGCAGAATGCAACAGTCTTCCTGCTTCTGCTGCTAACAGAGCTGGCTCTCCTTCTATCCAACCACTGGACGGATCTTACTCATTCAGGGTGTGTGTGCATGTTCAGTGTAGGCACGTGTGAACCAAGAGAATATTTTAATTTGAAACCTGAACGGGCTTTATCAGCCGACATCCATAGCAAGATTGATTTCGTCTTTCACGGGTTCACATCAAGGCTGGTGGTTCGGGCTCTCCTTCTATCAGATTCCGTTCCGTGTATGCACAGCTGTTTCCACTGTCTTTGTTGCCAGACGGTCGGCTCGCCCTTGTTTCCTAATGTGTGTACGTTTGTATATTCGCGTGGGAACACAACGATTTCACTTGCATTATTACAAAATATTCTGCTTTGCATTGATACATAGATTATTAATTGCGATTTAACATTATTTAGAAGTATTTGCTTTGTTTTACATTATTTTATTGTTACAAGATGGCATATTATTTCAATGTTCGATTTGTGTGCCCAATCTCAAGATTTCATAGCGCCAACAGGGTGTTCAATTTGTGAGGTTCCTTGTTGGCTCTATTTCACCTTGTAATTGAGCGCTACAAATATATGCGGATAGATTGACTCAGCTATTTGACGCCGCTCTGCAAGCAAGAATGACGGCTGATAAAATAAGAATAATAAATAAATATGAAAGAAAATGGAAGATTTAAACAAACCTATATAAATTTAAAATAGTACTTATAGGAAGACGCTGACTATCAGATGTTGAAATCAAAGGAACAAGTTACCCATACTCAACCGAATTTACAGTCCAAGGAATTAAAATTAGTACCAACAAATACAAGACACACATCAATGAAATAATGCTATACACGATACTAGGTCTAAAATTGATGTATACTATCGAAAAACTAAGCAGAAAAAAAGAGCCTATACACCTTAATAGTTGAGTCAATACTGCTATATCTAGCTGCAGTATTGTATAACATATAAAAAACAAGAAAAAGAAGCTACATAAAGGAGGCATTGTTAATGCTATACCACAATCCAAGACAGTAAAATGAAAAACCAAATACAATAGACCCTTATTACCAAGCATTCATGAGCACAAAACATCCAGCTCCTGCCAGAAACCAGGTTGCCCACAACACTCAATCTTAATATCAACCGCATTGCATCATACCCCTCCTCCGTTTACCTTTCCTCTTTTACTGATTAGTTTATTTTTGTATTTACTTATAGTTCACCGATCTAAACATTATTCAATATTTATCAATTTTCTCACATCTGATTGATCCAAACAAATATTATCATTTTAAGATAATAATGCATAAATAGCATTCCTTGAAAAGGTTGAAATACGTCTTGGCTAATAAAGAAATGCCACTTGCATTTCCCCCGCCTTTTACTTTCTGAAAAGCGAGTCTTTGAAAAGGTTAAAAGAAAAAGTTGCAGCGTAAACTCAATCAAGCAGCCGTTGCGGTTGACTTCAACAAATTATGTATACAACATGCTCTCCGACCATCACGATATATATATATATATATATATATATATATATATATATATATATATATATATATATATATATATATATATATATAATTTTTAAAATTAATTATGTAGTGTAAATTGCAGTTTAACATTGTCAGAAAGAGAGAGTTAAACCGCCACTAAGAACAAGAAGCCCCATGATGTCGAGGAACACCGAGCCAGACCGTGAGAGAATCGAGCTACTTCCGGTGATAAAACAGAAGCATGGACCGTCGAGAGCGCGGAGAAGACGCCGCCCGCCTCACCGCGCGATATCAAAAACCTGGCGAGGATTCACCCTTCTCCGGCGTTGTGTCTGATTAAGAAGAAGCCCCTGCGGGGCCTGAGGCAGATCGCTTCCTGTTGAGTCATATTTAACCTCAGTCAGATGCCGTGAAAATTCAGTATAGGCCCTCCTTTTAGAACGAAACGCGACTATTTATCGATTCGGCTCCGTCCCCCTCCTCTCTCGACCGCGAAAGCAAGAATTTACTCCGAAGGAAGACAGCCCCAGTCAATTGGCTATTCTTGGAATCGACTCCGTTTTCTCCTCTTGCACGAATACTCCGTTTATTCTTAATTATCGAAGTTAAAAGCATCGACTGTGACCAACCCGTGCAAAATACCCCCACCCCCTTCCCGTCGTCTTCTAAAGGTATCAAACCCCAAAGCTAGGCTCGCAACGACTTAAATCGTGGATCTGTATCCAGTCATCCTGTGAATTGTTTGTTCGTATATAGGTTCATCAGCAGCCGCTCGCTGACTCCCAACTAAGTATATTCACTCCCCCGGAACACTTAGTCTGAGAAATGTAAATAACGATATCCATTTTCATTGCGTATACAATCTCATTTTATTTGTATATTGTGTTTTTGTAATTAGTAAAGTTTATTTTTGTACTACAACTTTCTATATCCAGAACTGCTAAGCATTCATCATTATCCTAACGGCCAACCGCACTCGCTCCTGTAGTTGTTTAATTCCAGGCACACGTCCGGGATCTTTATTACCCCACTACTTAGTTTGCCCCTCGTTCTGGTTCGACCAGAGACGAGCGAAAGTCATGCCTCTGATCTTGACCTTCCACCTCGGGATATATATATATATATATATATATATATATATATATATATATATATATATATATATATATATATATATATATATATATATATATACATATATATATATATATGATATGCTTACAATGGGATTTTTACGCCCATAGATTTTCATAGAACTAGTACATTAAAATAAACAAAAAACTATTGTGATAGACAAAATAATCTAGATTTGGAACCAGTGCAAACAACGCATTCATAAAAGTGAACGTAAGGATGTGAAGAGAAAAATTTGATTTAACGGTCAGTATCGTCCTTTCTTTCTCTTTGATTCAACTACCTTTGCCTTTTTTTATTCTCCCTTACCTTTCCCTTTCTCTCGTATTATCTTTAGAAGAAAGAAAAAAATTCATTATGTAAAGATCAATCGACTCAGTTTTGCTCTAATAAATATCAAGTAGTATTTCATCACAATAAAGAACAAGAGACAGCATCATTCGAACATGAGTTGTCTTCTGCACACACACCCCGGAGGATGAAACGACACAATAAGCAATCAATAAAAACTATCAAACTTCTATTATTTCTTTCCATGAGCCGCTCGTCAATAGGCACTGTGAAAATGCAGCTTCTCCCAAATATCTCATTCTGCATTACTTCTATATTTTTAATGCGTAAACAATATATAATATACATGAATTGTGTGTAATGCTTTTAAATAAATCTTTAATTAATTTTAAATAAAACATGATATTTTTCAGGAATAAAATTCAATAAAGGATGAATGAATCCCAAATATAGGTCAAACAGAATCTGGAACTGTTGTTCCAGAGTTTGCATTTAAAACCCTTGATAATTGTGACGTCACTGATCAGTACGATGCGCTAAAAAATCGTCCCGACCCAATTTTAGTTGAGAGCACTTTCGTCTGGGCATGGCTGCTCGGTATCGTTTAGATGGGAGTGGGTTGCTTTAATTTGTATAAACGCTAACTTGTATAATTTATCAGTGATTCGTGTTATTTTTATTAGGCTAAGATTGGCTTTTTTGCTGTGAAATTAATAAATGCATTTTTTTGTTTTCCTTGTCTTTGTTTGGTGGTGGTGCTACGAGGAGAAAATGCGGTTTTATAAACATAACATAAAAATGAAAAGCATAAGAAATCAAAGAATCATATTGAAAATCAAATTTCACTGTAATAATTTTGATAAGTTAATCGACCTGCTGAAAATTAGCAATGAGAAAAATTTGACTAGTTGAAAAAATGAATGTGGTATCCCCTTAATGTGTCGAAAAATTTAGGCGTGGCTCACTGTTGGCCAATCATGCGGTTGGGCGGAACTTACGAGAATTAAAAGTTTGTTCGTGTGTACAAGGAGATTGAGAGAGAGTGTGCGAAAAGTTTTGATTCAGGCTTCTGCTAGATAATTTTGTCTTGGAAACAGAGATAATTTTAGGAAATAAGATTTCGAGTTTCATAGCTCTGTGACAATAAACAAAGGCACAGCGACTTCCCTTTTTCCCAGCTTGGTGTGTTTTGAGAAATATGTCTGCACAGCTATCTCGACATCTCCCAGAATTATGGCACGGCCGAAATGGCCAGGGAAGATAGAGCGAGAAGCGCTGTTTATGCGTGTGACTGTGTATGCGTGTAAGTGTGTATGCGTGTAAATGTGTATGCGTGTAAATGTGTATGCGTGTGAAAACGTCTCGAATTCATTTTTGCCTATATAGCCCTTACAAGAATAATGTATATATTATTATTTACATGGCAAAATGTTATACACTTTTGTTAGATTAATTGCATGAGCATAATTACGTGCGTACTCATTTCAAGACTTAATATAATAAATGTTCGAATATTTTTTCAATTCCAGAAATGGTTCTTTCCAAAGAAAGGCGTGCAACCATTGTTGCTCTCCACCAAAGTTGCCTGAAATACAAGAAGTCAATCATTAAGAAAATTGCATCAAAGTACACCATCTTAACGATCATTAATGACTTTAAAAAGACTGGATGCAGTCCTCTAAAGTCCAAGTTTAAGGATCGGGTTGCCTCTAGTGACAAGCTTGCCCACGATTGAAAAAAAAACTTACGTGAACGCTTCAACGCGCACGAGGAGGCGGAGACTTTTCAACAAAGGTCTCAAGTCGAGCCTCGATGAGGTTGGCGAAGAAGCTTCATATCAACAGGAAACGAATTTACGGATAGGTTCCACTTTTGTAAGAATTATAAAGGATAGACTGTTGAAAAATGGGGGAAAGTGTTATTCTCTAATGAAGTTCCCTTACGCTTATTTAGAGCTTTTGGAAGATCTTTCGTTAGGAGGAGAATGGGAGAGGACACATTCACGAGTCCCGGGCCGTGCCCACAGTAATGTATCCGAATACTCTCCATATCTGGGGTTGCTTCTTATCTAAGGGAACTGGAGCACTAACAATTTTGCCCAAGAACACTGCCATGAACTTAAAATGGTGTCAAATCGGTGTTCATCAGCACCTTTTTCCAACAGTTAAGAACTAATTTGAAGATGATGACTATTTCCTAGCATGATGGCGCACCTTGTCACAAAGCAAAAGTAATAAAAAAGGTTCTAATAACATCGAACCTTTGGGACCTTGGCCCGCGAAATCGCCAGATTTAAACATAATAGAGAATTTCTATGCTATAATCAAACTGGTGGTTGATAAAGAGAAGCCACCTAATTGTGATCAGTTGCGTGTACTCATTGAACAAATTGGAGCAATATCAGTCAAGATATCATTTCAAATTTGGTCTCCATTATGCCAAAATTAATTGAAGCAGTTCCGAAAAACAAGCGACATCCTTGCAAATATCGAATGCGAGCATCAATTAACTGTATTTATTAATAGCATGGGTTTTGACGCTATTTTTTTTTATATTTCATTTTCAAATTACGAGGGGGGGAAGGGGGAGAATAAGTTTTGCAATTCGGATATAAGGAAACGAGATATGAGGAAAAGTGTTTTATTATTTTTCAATATAACTACCCTCGACTTCAATGCACTTGCGCCACTTGTCCCTGAGGCTTCGAATTCCCGACCACCAGAAATCTCCCGACTGCTTTTGAATCCACTCCTGGACGGCGAGCTGGACATCTTCATCGTCCCCAAACCGGCGTCCACGCAGTGCAGCCTTGAGCTGGTGGAATAGAAAGTAGTCACTAGGGGCCAGATCTGGACTGTAGGGGATATGATTGAGCTCCTCGAATCAGCACTCGCGCACGGCAGCTTGTGCAACTTTGGCCTTTGTGGACAGGGGTATTGTCGTGGAGGAGCAGGACACTGCGTGTTAACTTGCCGCGCCGCTTCTGACGGATGCACTTCTTCAACCCAGCCAGTTCCTCGGCGTAATATTGGCCTGTGATAGTCCTTCCACGAGGTGCATAGTCCACCATCAACACTCCCTCAAAATCCCAGAAGATGGTGGCCATGATCTTCCCGGCTGAGGGTTTGGTTCAGAACTTGATGGGGGTCGGAAAGCCCCTGTGCTTACAGGCAATGCTTTCGAGCTTGGTCTCGGTATCCTAGTGATGGACCCACGTTTCATCACCTGTCACTATGCATGACTAGAATTTCGCCGGGTCTTGGTTGTACAGGAGCAGCAGCTCCTTCGAACTTTGACGACGTTGAAGTCAATAATGGGGCATGAGGTTTCGTGAGGTTTCTAGGGACCGAACGGGCAGAGACCTTGGTCATGGCCAAATTGTCGTGGATAATGTTTCATCACCTGTCACTATGCGTGACTCGAATCCCGCCGGGTCTTGGTTGTACAGGAGCAGCAGCTCCTTCGAACTTTGACGACGTTGAAGTCGATCATGGGGCGTGAGGTTTCGTGAGGTTTCTAGGGAACGAACGGGCAGAGACCTTGGTCATGGCCAAATTGTCGTGGATAATGTTGATAACACTTCCATGTGGTATTCCAAGTTCTCGCTTGATTTCTTCGACCTTCACCCGTCGATTGTTGAGGATCATCCTCTCCCTACGGGCCACATTGTCCTCGTTGGTCACGTCTGATGGGCTTCCTGGACGGGGATCATCTTCAAGGGACTCACGACCATGGCGGAACTCCCTATTCCAGCAAGCAATGGTTGAATAGGAAGGGGCGGTGTCGGTGTACACTGCAACCATGAGTTCATGGATCTCTTTCGCATTCTTGCCTTCCTTGGTCAAAAATTTGATCAGTGCGCGGTGCTCAACCTTCTCCATTATTGAAAAATTTGTGACTGACGATCTGCGATCAGCTACTGTTTCTTAAATAGACGAGACAGGAGCGTGCGGCTGCAGGTCTTGACTTTCCTAACTTGTCCTAACACCCCCACAAACAGCCATCCCCCTTCCTCTGTTTTGCCCTACCGATTCACAAAACTTATTGACCGCCCCTCGTACGTTACCAACAACGCTTGATTAGTTATGTCCACTTTCTTAAATAAAAATTTTGTAGTTTCAGAACTCAATGAAACCACAATTGCTACTCTCAATTTGGTTGGAATTTATTGACATTCTATGAACTTCTTTCTATTGCAAAAGGTTGCGTTTACCAATGTTTAGCTCGTCCTACTCCTCATAATTATCTTCTAAGTTTATGTCGTTCTTTAGTTGCCATTTAGAAATAATGCTTTAATACACATTACTAAGGCAGATAAATCTGGTGCAGTTGTTATTATGGATAAATTATCTTATATTAAAAAAATGGATTCATTACTAAATAACCAATCCACTTATGTATCCCTAGTAAAAGAACCTACGATTCAAGTTAATTGTGATTTCTATAAGTAAGTTCGTTCACATTTTCCCGATTTAATTCCCAAATTTAAATCTAGTAACGCCCCTCTGCCATACCTATATGGTCTTGTGAAAACTCATAAGTCTAATAATCCTACGCATCCTATTATTAGTGATGTAGGCTCAGTTTATTGTTCTTTATCTAAATGGCTTACTTCTTACCTCACTCACCTCGTTGGTACCATTTCTCAATCTCATATTAAAAATAGTTTCGACCTTATTGATAATCTTAACTCCATTCCTTACTCTAATAATTTCTCACTTGTTGGTTTTGATGTATGTTATTTTTTTACTAAAGTGACGGTCGACGATCTTTCCCACTCCTTATTGATAAATTATCTAACGCTGATATTCCTTTGCCTTTTAATACTTTTATCGACTTCATCTTCATGAGCAGTAAAAATTATAAGTTTCCCCCATTGTTTAGATTAGATACATAGGCGAGTTCATTTGTTTGTGGCCTTCTAAAGATGTTTTTCTCACTGAGCTTAATTCTATGGTTACCTCAGTTAAATTTTCCCTAGAACCTGAACAAAAGAGTGTCCTCCCATTTTTTGATCTCCTAATTCACAGGCCTCCGTCTGGCTTCAATTTTTCTCTCTATCGAAGTCTAATAATTCTGGCTACTACATTCACTTTTATTATTGTCATAGTGATAAAGTCAAATGTTCGGTATTCTCTTCAATGAATACCAGCCCGGAATTCTTGGATATCGAGCAGTGGCGGCTCGTGTATAGGCAATGCAGAACTGTAGCACCCCCTATTTCCCCTCGATATTATCGATAACATTCAATACAATGAGTCCTTTTTTTATTTAATTCTTCTTTATACTTATACATCATATATTCCTTAAGCTTAATGTCAGTAGCCATCCCTTAGTTTATGAAAAAAATAAAAAAATCTTTGTATAGAACTGTGGGCTTCACAGTTCCAGCATGCGGTGTTTGGTTGTTGTGCGCATGCTCACATGTCTGAGATTGGAAGCTGCACGCTAGAGAGAGAGAGAGTACTGTGGCTCACGCAGTGTTGACCCTGGTGTGTTGCTCGAAGATAGTGTTTGTTTTTGACTTCGAGTGTGTTGTACTTAAAAACGTGTTTATATACTTGAATGTGATAAAGTGTAGAATTTAATTCATTTTTTCCGGGTTTTTTTTTATTAATTAATTGAGCTGCTGAAATTTATCGTGGAAAATAATTTAGATGATGTTCATTGTCAATTAAGAAACATAAAAATCCTCTTGACAATTCCCATGCTTATATCAGAGGCAAAACGCGGCTTTTCAACACTGAATAGAATGAAAGCTTTTCTAAGGAGCACGATGAATTCTGAAAGACTAAATGCACTTCAGTGCTTTCAATTGAGAAAAAAATTCCTCAGTAGTCACCCAGAGATCGGGGAGAAAATAATTCATCTTTTCGCGCAAATTAAAACAAAAAGAATGGATTTTATTTTTAAACGAATTGATTAGGCTTGAATTGTAACAATTTAGGCTATTAGTAAGCACAAAAATGTTTGATTTTATTCTGTTTAGGATTTTATCAAGTTTATCTATAAATTTTATTTTAATATGTTTATTTACTTTTACACAATATTAAAACAATGCTAAAAATATCCTGATGCAGGACCCCCACTAATTTTAGTTACGAACCGCCAAGATCTTTGAAATAGGTAATAACCTCTGTTACCCTTACAACTTTCTTGTCACGTGCCTCGATTCGGCTAAAAAGACCTTTTATAGAACTGAAATCCCTCTTGTATTTAATTTTAAGAATCCTCTTGTTTTACCGTTTTCGGGGCCTTTTCCTTTCTTCCCCTCGTCTTGAAATGTTTAAATATTTCAGTCCTGTTTAAGCGTTACTTTGGGAAACCTGGAAAATCATTAAATGTTCGTTTGCCTCAACACAAATATAATAATAGAAAGTGTGAATACAATAGTGTCTTCTTTGTTCATTTATCTTTGTTCATTTATTTACCCCTCACAGGACTATGAAAAGAAATATTGTTGAATGACCCTTCATAAGCTCCTCTCCTAATTTCAATATAACCCCCGGTCTCTTTAAATTCAATCCTGTCATTAAAAAGCTTGTTTAAATGAAATTGTCCAAGTTTATTCTTAGCCGTTTCATTTATTTACCTTGTCATATTTCTTTTAATTATTGAGTAATGTATTTACATTTGCGTATATATGTATTCATAATTATGCGACCTACATATATTTCTACATTTCTCACACACTCACACTTTAGTAGAGATTTTATCTTTATGTCTTTACCCTTTATATACCTGCTTTTAATCCCTCTTTTCTGATAATTAATTTCTTTTTTGTATCTTTTCGTTTTGTATCTTTTTGTATCTTTTCGTAGGCAGAGTATCTCTTATTTTTCTCCTATATATATGATTCTTGTATAATAATTCTTTATGTATTCATTGAGAGTGAATTGAATAAAGTTTAAAAATACTGGATTCCACTTTTCATCTATCCTGTGGGAATTTTTGCACACTAGGGTGATGACTTTTTGATTTTTTTTATCAAAAATTATTTCCTGGAGCACGAATGAATGAACTTTTGCCTATTAATGGCAAAAATTACTTTTATTCCATTGAAATATTGAAAAAGGTCACGCACAAACCACTTTGAAATGTAATATAGGCCATTTTAGCATTTTATATGTGTTAAAAATATTTATATTAAATATATAAGTCATCAAACAGACTTGAGCAATAATTTATGTACCATAGAATTGTATAGAATTTTCCAGAAAATCATCAGGTCATCGCTTGGGCGATTTCTGTAGAGTTCCAGAATTTTCTTCACCCATTTTGCGTGCGGTATATAAGCGAGATGTTTAAAGCGGGTAGTTACTAGTTCAGTTTTAACGGCGTTGATATTATTATTGCCTTATTATAATTGTTATGTATTCTCCAGCGTTTATTGTAAAGAGATCTTGGTATTATTTGGTAAGCTACATTTAACTCTTTCACTAATTATATAATATAATAGCATATAATATTTTATTAGTGTCTGTCTTCTCTCTTATTTTTTATAATTCCAATTTGCTTGTTTTTTAATCAAATATATAAAAGCTGAATAACAGTTTCTTTAATTTTTTACCTATTTAATATTTAGGTTTATTTTCTATTTCAGTTGCTGAGTACAAAACATGTCATTCAAGAAGAGCTTTATTAACACGGAGAAGAACAAAAAAACCTGGACAAATAACCTAGGAAAGAAGAGGCAACGTGGCAGTTTATGAAGCACCCTTAAGTGAATGGAGTCTCATGCCCCTGAAAATCCACGTCGTTGGAAGCTTCAAACTTCTTGAATCCACCGCCAAAGAACGGAGGGAAAGGATCGGTCTAATTGGTGTGGAGCTAAAAGCCCTATGGAGCAAAACATTGAACTTTCCAGGTGTATCTGATGAAGCCATTTGTACAAAACTAGAAAACCTTCTGAAAGACTATGAGTACTGCAGAAAGAAATAAAACTTTAATTCTTTGAATGAACTGTTTGACGTGACCAAGGTGAAAGGTAACTGGTTGTGCAAAGAAGATGAGAACCTCTATAAACAGCAAATTTTGACCAAAGGCCAGGTTGGTTATTCCACTGGTAAACCTGCTAGTGCCAATACCACCCACCCATCCAAGAGAAAGTAGGCAATGGAAGCGACTGTGTCCCCACTTTCCAGCTCAGTACCACCTGATTTTTCCGAAACTAGCACGGACTCATCCAATAACAGCACAGACAGTTCTGGGGAGGATGAGTATGCAGCATCAACGAGGAAAAGGAAGCATAACTCAACAGGCTAAGCAAGACTCCTTGCTACAACATCAAAGCTGTCGTCCCACGGAGCAGCATAGGTATGTCTCCAACTTTCTGGTGGGGGCATTGAAATCCCAACCTCATGTCAGTCAGCAATCCACAAGGCTATCTACATGAGAGCTGCTCAGGTGAAGAAGCACTTGGTGAGCACGCTTCATCTGGAAAAGTGGAGCTTACATTTTGACGGCAAACACATTGAGGACTTTGAATATCAAGTCGTGGTTCTCAAGAATGAAGCGAAAGAAATAAAGTTGGCTGCGCTCAAATTGAAGGATGGGAAAGCTGTAACAATTTCAAAAGGGCTCCAGGGTGTGTTAGAGGAGTTCAACCTGTGGGGATCAATTGTTATGCTTGTCGCCGACACAACAAGCGTGGATTCCGGCAAAAAGACAGGCGTTGTTGCTCGACTGCAGCAAATGTTCGAAGATAAAGGTCACCCCTAACCCAAGTTCATCAGTTGCCAGCACCATGTCCTGGATCGGATTCTTCGCGTTGTCATGGACGATGAGCTCCATGGGTCGACTAAATCACCAAACATAGAGTACTTCTTTGTTCAGGATTTGATGAGCAATTATGATAAATTGAAAGCAGCCTCCAGCAACGGTAAAATTGAGATTAAGGAAATAGGTGGCTGGAGAGATGACATGAAGTTTCTCTATCTCCGCACGCGTATCTACCGTCACTTCACTGAGATGAATGAGGTCCCCTTTGTAAAGTTTCAAAAGATCCCAAATATCAGCAATGCACGTTGGAACTCTCGTGCCATTCTACCTCTCCTTGCGTTCATCATAATGTCTGACACCCGGAGCAGGCTGCGTAAAATCTGTTCATTCATTTCTTACTCATGGGCTGACCATTGGTTCAGCATCCACTTGTTCCGCGCTGAAGATTTTTATGGATTATCTTCAGCTCTAAATGAATACCCAACAGGTCTCAAATGCTTGAAAACCCACTGGAAAACAGATGTATCTCCAATCAATATTGCCCGAAGCAACCAGTGCTGTGAGCGTGCAGTCAAAGTTATGCAAGACTTGCACGGGTCCTGCCGCAACGAGGACAACCTATCACTGAGATTCATCCTGTCCAATGACATTATTGTAACTAATTTACTTCCCTGTGTGTTTGATGACCCTATATAATGTTATATATATATATATATATATATATATATATATATATATATATATATATATATATATATATATATATATGATGATGAAAATTAATGCAATATCGCAAGAAAAGATGAGGAATTAAACCACATTCTCCGATGACAATTTAATTCAGAACAGTTTCGGTGTATCTCACACCCTTTTTCAACTGACACTGGATAGAAAATATAAGAAAAAAATGCATACAAGCATAACAGGTCGTGAAATATCCCCTCTTTTATCCCCAATCCCCTACTTGTGGCTAATCTGGGGTGGTGGTTAGGCCTAAACATATTGAAGGGCTGACATTTTACTATTTTATTTATTTGCTTTCTTATTACAGGATTAAAAGAAAATTGACCCTCAGATAGATTTGAATTAGAAACTGACGATATCAAGCTCGATTCTACGATTCTTCTCTTAATATAGTTAGCCGATTTGAATACCATTTTACTTCCATTAAAATCGATCGTATGATTCTTGTCTCTAACATGGCAAAATATTCCACTGCTTTCGCTGCCCACTCTAATATCTCTTTTGTGTTCATACAATCTCTTGTCTAGATTTCTCCCCGTTTTCCCTATATAAACTTTATGGCAATCGTTGCATGGTATTGCATAAATTCCTATGTTAATATGTTCTTTGGGTTTCCTAGGCAATCATCAATTGGTTTAAGGAATTATTATATTTAAAGGCTAGATTAATACCCGCTTTTCCAAATGTGTCCTTTAAACTATTTAATTTATTATTAAATGGCAATGTTATACATTTGTTGAAGTCATTAGTGCGGGAAGGCTTATTACCATAGAATGTTTTCCTAGCTGCAAAATGGGCAGACGATATGAACCAATCGGGGTAATACAAATTAGAAAAAATGGTCCTGATAATGACAATTTTTTTATCTAAATAGGAAGGATGACATATTTTGTATGCTCTAAGGAAAAGGTTAGAAATTACCGATTTTTTAACAGTATTATCGTGAAACGAAAAATAATGTATATAGGCATTCGAGTGGGTTGGTTTCCTATACACGTCAAGTTTTAATTCATGGTGATCTTTATTAATGAGGACATCTAAAAAGGGTAATCTATTATCATATTCCCATTCATATTTAAATTTGATGGAGACATGCAGATTATTCAAATTATTAAAAAAGGTATCAAAATCATGGCCATTAGGCCATACAGAAAATACATCGTCAATGTACCTTAACCATATAAAGTTAGGGGGAGAAATTGTGGGAAGGAGTTCAGTCTCAAAATATTCCATGAAGAGACATGCCAATATCGGAGATAAACTATTTCCCATGCTAAGGCCAAATATTTGTCTATAAAACTCATTATTTACTCGAAACACATTGTCAGAGAGACATAATTCAACTAAATCGATAAATTTACTCGTAGAAATGGAAAGATCCAAATTAAGTCTAGGCATGATTTCCCGCAGAATGCCCATGGTTTGGTCAACCGGAACTTTGGTAAACAAAGAGTTTACATCAAAGCTCACAAGTTTTCCATCCGGTAATTGCAAGTGGTTGAGGCGGTCAACGAAATCTTGAGTGTTCATAATGTGTGCAGATGAGATTCTTCCACCTGCTGGAGATAAATGCTTGGCGAGCCATTTGGAGAGCTTATAAGTGGGAGAATTAATATATATATATATATATATATATATATATATATATATATATATATATATATATATATATATATATATATATATATGACTCATAAGCTTATGTTCAATCTTGTATATGCTGCCAGTAACTCCGAAAACTAGACAAAGAAGCTGACAAATAAAAAATTTTAAATCATTTTGTGCGTGAGGTTTTTTTATAAAATCACCGTGAAAGTAAGATTTTATATAATCTTTAATTAAAGCTCATCAAATTATGACACAGGGATATGAGGTTGTTGAAAAGTCATCACCCTATCAATGCACACACACACACATATATATATATATATATATATATATATATATATATATATATATATATATATATATATATATATATATATATATATATATATATATATATATATATATATATATATTTTCCTCCGATTTTATTGAGAAATTTAGAAAAATCAACATTAAAAATAGTCGTCTAGTCAGTTTCGATGTAAATAACCTTTTTATCGACGTCCCTATTGATGAAGTCGTTCAAGTGTTAGGTATTAATGGGTTGAGGAATAAGTTCTTGCGGTTTTATCAAATTTATTCATTACCATTAACAATTTTAGTAAAACTTCATTTTTAATTGATAACAATATGCAATTTAATCAATAATGTATTCTCCGTTGTTATTTACGACTTCTTCCCAACGTTCAACTAGTTTTTTGATGCCTCTGCATAAAAGTCTTTGGATTTTGACTCGAAGAATTCGCCTAACAAGGTTCTTAATTTCACATCAGTATTAAACAAAACGCCGCGCAAATTGTTGTTCGCAAGGAGCTTATAAATAATGTTGCCTTCGCAGTCCCACCGCACACACAGCATCGTCTTTCGTGGATGAAGTCCTTGCTTTAATCGCGGAAATGTTTTTTTTATTGGGGCTAAGCCATTGTTTTCGATGGTTCATGTTGACATAAACACACCATTTTTCGTCGCCAGTGATGAGGCAGTTAAGAAATCTGTCCTATATCCACGAGTAGCCTTGTGATGAGCAAGCAAACCTGCAGCAATCGTGGAGCGTTGAAGTTTGTTGCTTTCGCTCAAAGCGTGCGGAACCCATGCACCGAGGTTTTGAACTTTCTCCATCGAATGAAGGTGATTTACTACAGTTTTCTGACCACACGCCAATTGTACAGCCAATTCTCTAGTCGATTGACGAGGATTTTTTATGAAGAAGATCGTTCAATCGATCTTCATCGAACTTAATGGGGTGACCATAACGTTCTTCGTCATTAAGATTGAAATGACAGTTTTTTTAACATGAAAACCACCATTGAGCTGTCCTTTCTGATAAAGCATTTTCTCCGTACATAGCACAAATATCGCGACGAGCTTTGGCTGCGTTTGCATTGTTCCCGTCTCGATTGAAAATGAATAACAACAAGTTTCGAAAATGCGCCTTTCTTTCAACTTGACCTTCCATTTTGAGGGTACAGAACTAAAATTAAATGAACACAACTTTTAAATAAACCGCAATAATTTATTACTCAACTTCAAGACGTAGCCTAAGCAAAAGCCTAATAGTCTACGCTGTTAAGAGACGTAGTCTAACCTTTGCAAATTTTGCTCTCATTATTTATTATTGTTTCTTAATATGTGCACAAATCACATCAACAAAACTTAAATCAACACAACATTAAAAAAACGCAAGAACTTATTCATGTATTTAAATACTTTTTGCAAATACTTTACTGATAATAGGTTCGGTTGTATATTGAGAGCGATCAGCGTTATTTCAACTGCTGCATGGCAACTTCAGCTTCTTCGAAAAAGTGTGAAATGGAGAGATTAGACAATAATAAAGACTAGGAAGATAAAGAATCATGTAATTATAGGCATCCTTTACTAGACGGTAAATCTTTTAGAGTGAAACATTCGACGAAAAAAAAGTGAAGTGTGTATGTAAATCATGCAATGGCGAAATCTCTGCGACGAGCAATTCTACTTCCAATCTACGCATTCATTTGAAGGTAAGAATTTCTTAAAGCTAATTATATGATACTTAATTAAATTGAGAAGTTTCACTATTTCTTATTTAAAATTGCTAGTAGCTAACAATAATGTTAAGTAGCGTAGGTTTTCCATGCACGAACCTACCTGCTTCCCTTTGCAACACCTTTATTTATAGTATATGCTGATTGAATTTAATGTGCATTACGGTGACGTGAAACAAATTTCCTTCAATTATCTGATCATGTTCATTTATCAACAGAGAAAGCGTCCTGCTTTGGTGCAAAAAGCGGATACCTACGTGACAGTTCAAAGAAAAGATTCAAAAAGAAAATGTTCAGTATTAGACGATGGTCCTTCATGCAGCAGTGTTAAAGTAAAGACATTATCGGAGTGTTTTGCGGTGAATACTAAGAAGGTCAAACAATTTGTTGTTGATAAGCTGATTGCAGATTTTATCATACAAGAATGCATCCCCTATCAACCATGGAGCAACCAGTTTTATGAGATTAATTAAAGGTAAGTTCTGAGTTACAGATGTTGTTTATAATTATAGTATTAGTAGTGTTTATCGCAGGTCGACCCGTTTCGAGGCTACCATAGTTGGCCTAAACTTCTGCAACCTACCAGTCTAATTTGCGTAGCGGAAGCATCTCATCCCCTTTTTTGTGTCCCACTTCTCTTTTCCTCCTTCAGGCGGAAAGATATAAATGGGGCCGTAAGCCCTTTTAAGTTTCTGTTGCGATAATTCTGCCTGATTGCTCTGCTGAATCGTTGTCCGTCACTTACCTTGACGTTGTTAATTTTTGGAAACTCGTACTGGATTCTTTCGTGCAGCGAGGATTTTCTGCCATTGATTCCTGCCAGCATTGTCGCTGCCCCTCTGTCGGCTGCATCGAATTGTGCTCTTCCAGTTACGTTTGCAAATGTTCTCCTTGGGAAGCCGTTCACACTGGGCACGTGAAAGTTCTCCCCTAGTCACCTCGCCATCTCCTCTTTGGGGAATTCTGTCATCTCGAATTCCTTCTCCCGGATCGTTGGGCCTTCGAATCATCGTTCCCCGTGGTCCCGACGCCTTTCGCCACGATATCGCCGTCTGTGGGTTTCTCCTCGCCGAAGACCGCCATCGCATTCACCCCTGTCGACTTGGGTCGAATTCCCTCATCGTCGCCGAGCCTCTTTTGCCTGGGTTCCCAACGTGGGTTATTGCTTCACTGCTCTGGTATCAAGTATTTTGGAGTATCTCTTTCTTCTTATGTCCCCTTCAAATTAATTAGGTGTTGTAAGTGTTATTCATGTAACTTTGGGCCTTCGGATAAGGGACGTAAGATAGGGAGGTTATTCCGAGAACACCTGTCACTAGAGTAGCGAATCCTATTTTCATTTTCAACGGCGCGTGTCGTTTCGGCTCTAAACAATTTATCCATAGAACCCATTTTTGTATGCGCGATATCTTTTTGGTTAAAACGACTTGTGGTCGTTCGATGGTGACAAGCATTTGTGACTTTTCTTATTGTTTGATGACCCCTGTATAATTTGTTAACAGTTAATTTATTTCATTTTAATTTTGTTGTAAATAATACTGTAAATGATTTTTTATGTGTGTATTTATTTAACCCCTTGCAGATACCTCCATTAAGTACCGTCCTGATTAATTCTGGTGAATTTCTGGTAAGTTTTTGGATCCCTGGTCCTCTATAAATTGTATGTGTATTTCCTCTGGGCCATGTGAACCGGGTTCCGCGATAGCCTTTACAATAAATATATATATATATATATATATATATATATATATATATATATATATACAAAAGGGGGAACAAATTACTTATGGTAGTTAAATGAATTAAGTGAAGATTAATGAGGTAATCTGGGGATGACAATACAAGATCGCTTTACTTTCAAGGGCGGGCGAATTTGATGTGGGGTGGAAGACAACGAAGAGGACTCGAAGATGGGGTTGGATTACATCGTGATGAAGAATGAGATTTTCTCTGCTCCGGAGAGACGTAATCTCAACTCGAGAAGATTCTGCAGATCGGCAGGGAGTCTCAGACTCGAAAGAACGGGAATTTTGAAGGGATGGTGAAGATGAGAGGGCCACACAACTCCTCTGGAAGAAAGGGGCTCGATAGCTTTTCTCTGAACAGGGGCCAAAGCTTAACGAAGGTAGATCTGCTGACGAGATCTTCGACGACGGGTTACGGGAGTTCACTGGAAACAGACGGCAGTCTGGACAAAGTGGATGGCGGTCTTTCAATCTCCTCGAGAGATAGTGAGTTTCGGGTTAAATAACCGGGTGGCTGATCCGATAGACGCCTCAGGGTCTTGCGGTCGCTAGCGGATTCTTGGCGCCAGTCTAAGCAAACACCATTCATGATAGCGCGTCGTTCCAGAAGATGAAACTTGCCTCGCGATAAGAGGGGAGGGGGGGGGAGCAATTGGCTTCTGAAAGCAAACACAGCTGGGACGGGTGATTAAGCGAGTGACGGATTCTTCCTCGACTTTCTAAAATTCTCACGCTGGCTCACGGGGGTCTTTTGAGGGCATTCCCTCACATATACAAACAACAGAGGTTAATATATTGCAATAATTTCATGAGAATCCACATACATATATTCTTAAAGTGCGCTATCATTTACTTGAAGATATTATTGAATAAAGAATTTTCATGAATAATTAGTACAATTATTGCTCGATTATATGTAGTTATTAGATGGATTCCTATAACGATGTATTTCGTTATAGTAGCAATAACTGTAAATCATTATGTCAAAACTAGCATACCCGCCCGTCAAAAATGTAGGAAATAAAGCTTGGTAATGTATATATTCCTAACAATACTGAAAGTCAATATTTTACTATGTAATTTTAAATATGAAAGACTAATAATTTATTTATGAATTAATGTACCCGTCCTCTATAGCTATAAGATATTCATATAGCTACATTTTATATATAAAATTTTATATGCATACCATATATTCTCATTTCACACATTCCACTACCGCAGGTCTAAATTCTTCAGTTAACGTCATTTCAAGGCGGACGCTAGGCCAAAATCTTATAGAAGAAGAGAAAATGACAAGAGCTCTACTGAAGAATAAACTAGACAGCACCTCTCACTTATGTCTTACTGCAGATATTTGGTCAACTCGTCACCGTAGTTTTGGGGGCGTTACAGTTCATTGGGTATGTTAAGATTTTGCTCTTTAAGAAATATGAAATTAAAAATGTCTTTACAGTTAGGGAGTTATCAGCTCTTGACTGAAAGCAGACCTATTTGTTGGTGGAATTTATTTCAATTATATTAATATGTAAAATTTAAGGAAACATTTATGAGACAAACATTGGACTGTTATTTCATTATTTTTTTTTCAGCTTGAGGAAGCTGCTCTTGTCTGTCACAGTGGAGTATTGGCATGCTGTTGCTTCAAAGGAGAACATAACTACTTTAAGATTGCTGAAAATATGGAGAATATCATCAATGAATACAATATTCCCTTGCAGAAAATCACGAGCACCGTCACTGATAACGGCTCTAATTTTGTTAAAGCATTTAAGGAATTTGCAGTCAATGCTGCAAATGTGTCCACAGATTCAGAAGATGGAATCCAGGTAGGTGAAGAAGATCAGGGTGAGCACGAGATGGACGATAGTTTCTTAATGAGTAATGCCATAGATCAGGAAAAAGACCCTTCGTATGGCCCATGCAGCTTCAGCCTACCTATGCATGTGCGCTGTGCTCCACACACACTCAGTCTCGTCGCCACAACTGATGCAAACCGGACACTGAAAATATCTTCTTTGGCAAATATCAACCATGCTGCGATGGTGAAATGCTAAGCATTATGGAACAAAAGCGGTCGTCCAAAATCAGCAGAGATTACCAAAACTGTTATCAACTGCTCATTAAAGGTGCCTTGCATTACAAGGTGAAACTCTCTGTTTGATGCATTGTAATTAATTTTAAAACACAAGGACAAATTACATCAACTCATGACGTCCCTTGAACTTTCATTGTTCAGAAGTAACAAAATTGAATTTCTTGGGGAGTATGTCTCAGTTTTGGCTCCTATTGCAGTGGCAATTGATCGCCTACAGGGAGAACTAAACTGTTTTTATGGAGAATTGCTCTCTACCTTGCTCACTGTGAAGAAAAAGCTGAAGAGCCTTCCGTCACGTTCTCTGAAATTTTGCCAACCTCTTCTAAGTGCAGTCACTAAGGGCTTTGGAAAGCGCTACCAATCTTATTTGACCTTGGCAAATGAAGCCAGCGTTACAGATGCCATTATTGCATCAACAAGTCATCCATTCTTCAAACCCCGCTCGTCAGATATCAGTATTTCATGGGACAGTTCAAGCCACCAAGACTCTGTGAAAAATATTATGATTCAAGTGATTGAGAATTTAGCAGAGGGACCCAAAGCCGAATCATCCAGTGGTGTATCGGACAGTGACAATTATTTTGGATTTGCAAAACCCACTTAAACACGATCAACCGCGAATTTAGAATTGTTCAGTTACATTCAGAATTCAAATAAAACACTTCAAAGTTTAGATAGATATCCAAACATTAAAAACTTATTTATTAAATACAACACCACCCTTCGGTCGTCAGCTCCTGTGTAACGGCTCTTCTCTTTAGGAGGATTGACCATATCTCCAAAACGGAGTTCTTTATCTAACGAAACATTTCAGCAACTGATATACTCAAATGTAATGCTGATATAAATATCTAACTGAAATTTCATTCTATGGAACTTTCTATTTTTTTTGTAGTACCTAAGTCCAATTATCATCAAATCCTACATTAGTAATTATAATATGCAATTTCATTTTAATGGATATTTTTTTTGTTTTGATACCAATGGTCCTTATCGATTGTCATTATATATCAGGAATTTGAAATGTATTTAAAAATTTATATAAATACATTCAATGTATTTAGTATTTAAATACGAATACATCTTCAAAGTGTATTTAGTATTTAGTATCTAAATACATTTTTCTCATGTATTTAATATTTAGTATTTAAATACTTCAAATGTATTTAGTGCCTACCTCTGCATGTAGACATCTATTTAATCCCGTGTACATCCCTGAATTGCACTTCTTTCTATGTGGGAGACCAGGTCATTAGATAAACGCACATACGAACATAGGGGGATATTCGTAGAGCAACAATGTATCAAATAATTTTAACCATATGAAAGAAGCCAATCATGTAACATATTTCTCTCGTGCCCAATTTGTTAAAATCAACAGCGGCGGCTGCTTGGCTAACTTTATGTTGCAGCTTCTTAACGTTCAAAACGACGCTTTTCCCAGAAAGAGTAAAGCGAGGGAAAATGTTGGCATGTGGCATTTGTTTATTAGCCAAGACGAGAAATTAATCTGGGCACTTCGCCTCTTTTGTTGTATGATATTTTATTTGTGCTTCTGGTTTATTTATTCTTTTGGACACTTCACCTCTCTTGTTTTCAGTATATTTTACAATTTTTTAAAATTACATTTTGTGTAAACTTCGCTTATTTTTTAAATTTGTGAATAATTATTTGGATTTTTTTCGTGTATTGAGTTTAAATCAGGTTAATTTGGGAGCACTTCGCCTCTTTTATTATTATTAATTTTCTTGTTAGTTTTCCTTTGTCTTGTATTAGAGCTTTGTTCCTCTTTAAGTTGGGTATAAATAGGGTTCATTTGTTCCTTTGCTCAAATTCCTCCTTTTGGAAATAGTGTTCTTGTTGCAACGACGTGTTATCTTTACTGTTTAATTGTCACATTGTTGTTATTGTCAAGTGTACGGAAATTTTCTCCCTCCACATTTTCCTATGTTCTTCTCCCTAGCTTTTGGACCTCCATATTGATCGGCTTCAGCCCCGCTCTTTCGTGTAGGACTATTTGTCTAATATGGTCGATCTTCCTCGCGCCAGCTATTAGCAAGGTGGCTTTATTCTGTACTCTCTGCATCGTTATGAGAGAAATACAGTTAGCGGTCTGAGTTACCACTGCTGGGTACACTCATAGGTGGGCGCGATAACGAAAATATGTAACACGATAACTGATAAATCAATAACGATAACCTTGTCGGCGATAACCGATAATCGATAACTGGCGATACATTCATCTCCCGATACGGTGATAACCGATAAATCGATAAATCCAAAATTATAATACAATATTGATTATTGACTATATATAGCGTTATTTTATAATACAATAGTAACAATATTTGAATAGTTTCTTACCTGGTGAGGCTCTCCTTCATCTCCTCATAGGTTTTGAGGATCCTTCTTCCAGCTCTGGCTTACCTATTTCTGCCTCCAAGGCTCGCGCCGCTCGCCCCTGTGCTAAACTGGAACCAAAAACTGAAATTATCGATTATCGCTAGTTTGGAATCAAAAGTATCGGCGATACCGATGAATCGATAAGGCAGGGGGAAATATCGGATAACCGATAACCCGATATCGTTATCACGATAACGTCCGCCTATGGAGCGTAACAAGTCAGTGTATAGTTTCTTCTTGTTCTGCGCGCTGAGGCTTCTTAACTATAAAGTTTCTTTAGTTCTCTTTTGGCTAAGAATACTCTGGTGTTGATGTTGGTCTTATATCGAGTCTTGGTGATACGTAAATACAGAACTTTTTCCCTCGTTGTAGTGCAGGTAGAAGTCGTCATCTAGTTTCTGGCACTATTTTGAGAGGATCTGGAATTTTTTGGCGGTTGGTCTTTATTTTCCACTTTCTCTCGTATTAATTGATATTGTCGATCTCGGCAGCTGTTTCTCTTGCTTGAACTCCTGCGTTCCTACAGGAACTGAGGACGATTTTTATGATGTCATCTGTAAACTGCAAACTGCTCTTCTCGCATTGGAGCAATAAGATCAAGTGCGTACACGAGGTACAGCAGCGGACTCGGACAGCTACCTTGTGGAGCTCCCGCCTCGATTTCGTATTCGGATCTTCTATAGCACACGATTATGATTTGGGCTTTTCAATCCATGATATAATCACAAAGGACCCTTTGTAGATCCAGGTTTAGCTGGAGGTTCAAGATCTTGTATTTAAGGCCTCTTAGCCAAATCTTATCGAATGCCTTGCGTACATCTCCCAGCACCACGTCTACATACTTACCTTCAGCTCTGCAGCATGCATGTTTTTCCGTTAGGAGGGCGAGGACAGTTTCCGTACCTCGTTTCCTACGGAACCTGTGTTGTCGAGGGTTGCGAGCTCCCCGCTCGGCTAGTTCTTCTTGGAGCCGGTGAGTCAGGAGCTTTTCGTAGACTTTGCCCACGAGCTCAAGTAGATAGATTGGACTGTAATTCACCAGTTGATCGAGTGGTTTATTTCCCTTAGGTATAAAGATGATTTGGGCCATGTTTAGACCGTCAGGGAAGTAGCCGGTGTTCAGGGAAGCATTGAATATGTTGGTAATTCTGTGACTTATCTTCTGGGGAGATACAGCAGGTTATTTCTGACCCTTAGTTGACCCTCGAATTCCTGGTCTAAATCGTCTTTGTCCTCTGGAGTGATAGAAAATATATTTTTTCCAGCATGTTCGAAATCTCTCGCCTGGGACCGTGGGTGCTCTATATACTCCCCGTTGTCTTTTATCCGAGCCTTTTCTTTACATGGCAATCTTTTCATCTTTCTGATATCGTACCAGAATTTAGCCCGGCTCAACTCGCTATCTACTCTGGCTATTAGGCTCTCACAAATTTCTGCCAGTTGGAGGTTAATAGCTTCTTTAAGTTCAGTACTTAGGCGAATTACCAGCAAGCTTCTTTCCCAGTTTGGACCTGCCCGTGCACACAGCGATCTCCTTCATCTCCTCTGTAAATCTTAGGTGAGGAGGGGTTTTGTACCTTGACTTAGGTACCCGCGGTCTGCTTCTATAATAGACGCAGTTATTTTATCCAGCTCTTCATCAATCTCCACCAACGTTGTTACATTTAGGTCAGTTGGAATGTATTGATTGAAGAGCGAAAATGACAAAAGATGGGTGCTCTTTATGTATAATTAAGTTAACATTAGAATATTGGTTTTGACCAATCAGATGAGAGAAAATGTATAACGATTGGATAATGTTCAGATTTATGAACTCTTAAGAAAACAGAAATTAAGCCACCGATAAAGTTCTTGAAGTGGTATTCCGTCTGTTATTGACGCAGCTGAGATGGATCTCCACTGCGGCCAGCTGTTAGAGTTAGAGCTTGGATATACTGTCGTGGGTGGTCGGTCTTATTAATTTTCTGACATAGCAAAATTTTCAATTCACAGCGTAGGCTAGGTAACCTATTATAAAAACCAAACTAAACTAAATTTACTTTAGTTTGACTACTGATGTAAATTATGCATAAGATAACATAATAGTGTAGCTTGCCAAGAAGTACTAGCAGGCGGTTTCAAAGCTTTATTGAATGAGTCTTTTTAAACTCAAGATGGCGTAGTCGATAAGCCGCTCACAGAACGTCCCTTACTCTGGGAGGTGTTGCGAAAGTTTGGATGCTCACCTAAGCTCCTTGCGATGGTTAAAGAACCGCATGAAGGAGTGAGACAGGAGTGTGCCATTGCACTTATAATCTTTAACCTGCTCATGGTGGCTGTATTTAGTGCTGCCAAACTTAACATGAATCCGGATGATGGACTACTGATGAACTATCGCTTGGACGGTAGCTTGTTCAATCTGAGTAGATTGCGTGCGGCCGCGAAAACATCGCAGGGCAGAGTCGTTGAGCTGCAATATGCGGACGATGCCGTGATTGTTGGCTGTACTGCCGCGGCTCTCCAGAGAAACATCAATGCATTTGAGAGAGCATTCACGTGGGCAGGTTTTACTATAATCATCAATAAGACTGAGATGCTTTTATTGGTCACAAATTGAGAAAATTTCGCTACCTTCTACGTGAACGGCATAGCACTGACAACTTCACATATCTTGGATCAGTACTAAATGCTGATGTGCAGCAGAGAATCTGCCTCGCCTCGGTGGCTTTTTGGAGGCTTACGAGAAGAGTGTTTCAGAACAGAAACCTACACGTTGGTACAAAGATGGTTGTGTACAGGGCCATATGTCTCTCGATTTTACTGTACTCATCTGAATGCTGGGCTGCTTACCGCAGGCATCTGAATAGCCTTGAAAGATTCCACATGAAGTGTCTCCAGCGCATCCTGGGGGTCAGATGGTGGCACCGCGTGCCGCATGTAGAAATTCTGAGAAAAGTAGGGATCGAGCCACTTGAAACAATCCTTGTTGGCAGACAATTGCGTGTGGCTGGACATGTGAGAAGAATGCCCGACAACAGGCTCCCACGACGCATATATTATGGAGAACTTGCGGTGGGTCAGAGGTGTCGGGCAGCCATAGGATGCGTCATAAAGATGTACTGGCAGCACACTTGAGGAAGTCTAACCTGAACACGTGTGACTTCAAACGGCTAGCGAGAGAGAGAGCGGCCTTGGGGGTTGCTTGTACCGCGGGTCTGACCACGCATAGATAGAACGTCGAGCCCGTCGGCACCTGCCTCGGGCTCCGGCTGAGCGACATGTTTCCGTCACCTGTGGATGTATATGCAGTTCGCTCATCGGACTTGCTAGTCACCTGCTTACCCATTAATTGCTCCAACATAGGAATTGACGTCATTGTCGACAACGAGTGACAGCTTTAAGCAAATGCAAGGTCCAGCGATGCAGGAAGCTGTTTGTAACTCGTCGTGTGCTACTTTCGTCATTTATTTTTTCCTAACCCTTTCCCTACATCCCTTATTTACAATGGTGTACATACCTAGGATAAGGGGATACGTCTTGGATAACCTTTTCAAGCAGCATTCATCATCTTCATTTCTTCAAAATATGCATGACTTCTCGAAAGGGGCTGTCTAGTATACTGGATTACACTCCATCTTGAAATATCCTCTAATCTCTGAAAACATTTAAAACTATTTCGTAAATCCCATTTAAACACTTTTCCGATTTATTTAAAAGATCTAGATTTTGTCCTTATAATCTGACAACATTTTCCTCGTAGGCATCCTTTTCAAATAGTCCTTCAAATAGATCACTCTAGCATCACTCCATACTAGATTATATTCCTAACATTACCTACATATTCCAACTTTAATGCCCTACATATACACCCACGTTGTCCGCACATCCATCCACTATTGCATATCTTATTAAACTCCCCCAAAGTCAACTCAATTTAAGTTACAGTTTTCTAATAAAATACTAATTATTATCGTCTTAAATCAACCCCTATTCGTACCCAAGCCAACACACAAGATCACAGATGTAAAATACATAATATTTATCTTCTAAAATTATTTTCTCTACTCCATTCATTATTGTCATTTATCTATCCCTCTTTCGTTTCGAGAAAGTTGCCTAATATTACCAATTTCTAATTCCTAAGTATTTGTAGCAACCTAAATTTCAAGGGGGAGTAGAGCCAACAAGGAACCTCACAAATGAGCACCCTGTTGACCCTATGAAATCCTGAAATTAGGCATACGCATTAATTACTGAAATAATATGCCATGTAATAATGAACCCATCTAGAATAGAGCGAAACATTTATAGTAGAAATAGACATGAGTTAAGAAAACATAAATGTAAATAATATATGTATTTTGCTTGAGGTGAGAAGAATGAATTCGAGACGGCAGCAAACACATACAAAAGTGGGTCCCATAGCCGCGTTAGAAGGTCAGCTGTTTAAGCAAATATTGGGATGCAGGTGAAGAACTGAAAACACGATTGCAGCTGCATTGTTTACTTCGCAGCGAGCATTGTTTGCTAACAGGGGACTGCGAAATTCAAGTGATGTCTTTGATATTTTTATCAGAAACAGATCTCTATCTCCTTAAACACACGAATTAACAGGGGATTAAATAGGCTCCACCCAAACATGGAATAGGCTCCACCTAATCAACATCAATGGATAATAATAGGCCACGCCCATTGTCTCCGACACAAATATATACTGCTAAACTCACAGAGAGACAGACAGAAACGAGTAATAGAGTCAGAAAGAGTAAGTCAGTCCGCCAGTCAGGGAGACGTCATGTAGTAATAGGCCCACTTAAACACGCACACGCCCATCTCGAATCCTTCTTACGCCCAAGACTACCCGAGTTTTACGCCCTAATAAAGAGTCCGAGATTCCTCCGTTTGTGATTTCCTTGCTATAGGTAATTCCTGTCGATCCTTTAAACCCAGCCTACCTAATCTCAAGCCTCGGTTAAACGGATCCTCCTTTACATCGAAGCCTACTACAAGAACGTTCAGTGCCTCAATTAACCCTTGAGCCCCTATAACTCGTATCTCATTTATTAACATTGATGCACTTCATATTAAATTAATAGCTACCTTCAAACTTCTATTTTCAAACTAATTTCACTTTTGTAATTATTATATTTTAATTCATCGTAATTTGTATTTACTTCAATAATAATCCATTAACCATTAAATTCAATGTTAATTTGTTAGTCGTTCTCGTTTTCTCTCCCGCTCGATATTCTTGGATTAAAATAAATTATTCTTTTGTACAACTCATTTTTCACTTTTGTTCAGCTGAAATTTTGTTGAGAGGTGTAATATAGTACGAACTGCTACGAGTATATAGTTCAATACTTACCCTTAATAGCAGCTTTTTGAGAAGTTCAAGCCTCTGTTTACAAACTTTGCTTGGATGAGACTTTTTAGACTCAAGTTGGCGCAGTCGATAAGCCAGTCGCCAACTGATTATGTGACGAGGTAACATAACATAACATAATTCAACGGATGAGAAAAACAACAAGGGCCTATCAGAAGTCATTCGAATCAACCACAACCCATAAAGTGGATCTACAATATTGTGTCCGAAGTGCTTAAAAAGGCATCACTATCAGGACTAGTTAAAAATAAATCATGCTAACATAACATAATTTCACGGATAACAAAAGTCACAAGGGCTTATGAAAAGTCATCTGCAACTGCCAAAAGCCCTCCTTGAAACTGCATTCATAGATTTTGTTTGAGACTTCAAATGCCGTGGGCAAAGTTCCCTGGTGTTATTGCGCGTCTTAAGGTTAGCGGTCTACGGGTGAGAGGTTGCTCGGACTGCAAAGGTTTGACGTAGATTCTCCTTCTAGGCAGGGTTCCAGTAGGTGCTTTGGTTACCTCGGGGTTAAAGGAAAAGACTCAAATTCAAAGCGACTATAGGTTGCTTTTTATTCTTAAAATAGCGTCTATCTTATTAATCCTAAGCGAAATAAATTTAGTTCTATGCGGTGGTATGTAGGTTTTAATAATGTTGGGGAAGCTGAGACAAAGGTGACAGGACTTAAGAGCAAGGAACGAACCCCGTGATGTCAGTAATATTAATCCGACGAAGCAGATTCCTTTACTTGAGTCTATCCGGCTGAATGACTTAACTGCCCTCTTCCAATGTTTAAGTTCGTTAATCTATAGTTCCTTGCTTAAGGGAGACATTACCTCCTTTTCCTATCGCAGAGTTAGCGATAGGAAACTGACTTGTTATCCTCTCCGCTGACCGTTGGGTGGAGTTGTCAGAGGTGTCGGCGTCTCTCGAGTATCTCTGTACACATTTTCAGACCAGGCTAGCAGATCCTATCAAGATACGACTGTTTTTTTTCGCTTGACACCTCCACGAGAACTCGATCGGCCAAAGAATTACCACTTTTGTATTTACTCGGCTTCCCGTTATCAAACGTCGGGATCTTAGGTCCCACAGCTGCTCCTTTGTGTATATGGATGCGAGTGTGTGCGTGTGTGTGTGGCCTCGTGGGCAACCAGTTATTTTCTTGCCTTTCCTATGGTTTTCTAATAAATGTACAGTTATGATATAGGTATATCTCTATTTTTACCATGGTTTACTACTTATTACATGTCATATTACCTAATTAATTAATGTGTGTATTTAATCTTAGGATTTTATAGATCCATTGAGCACCCATTTGTGGGGGTTCTTCACTGGGCCTATCTATCCTGCATCATGGGTGCCACAAAAGTCTCCCCTCCAAGTTATAGAGTAAGCTAAATAAATACCTGCTAAGTAGCGACTTGGGATAGACATTCTGTTTTATTGACAATGATACATTCTTACAAGGCTTAGAAATTAATTAACATATATAAATTTTTTTACTCAACAATAACTCAAATTGGCCTATTAATTATGCTATGTTCCGCAATTATAATATACATATTTATATAATTTACCCAATAATTGGATATTTAACTAGCCCCTATAAATACACAAATTGCAATTATGATACATGAAGTATATACACACTTTGGTTCGCAGGAAAGTTACAAAATATCTAGGCGTACGGAAATCTTTGCCTCTCTCTTTTTTTTATAATAAACGTGGGAATGCAATTATCTTAACTGGATTCACAAATAGAGGAACGATGGGTCTCTGGCAAACGTAACTCGTCTCCCAAAGTGCGTGAAGATGTTCGGCTTGTCGTTGTTCTCTTCGGTGATGTTGCAAGGCTTTATAGAGTTCCCATGATACTAATTTGTGAAGCTTCATGTTTGAACCTATTATGCCTTGCAACGCACTCTTGTTTTATTACTCACATGGACTAAACAATATTATTATTTTACCACATTATTATTTTACACGGGTGAACGTTATACATTATTATCTTACAAATATTATATTTATATATATATATATATATATATATATATATATATATATATATATATATATATATATAAGGAATCATTCTTATTTATGCAAACCGCAATTTCTCTTTTATATAATTTGCACATGCATAATTATTCGCGTACCTGTCATAAGCAAAATAGGGTTAATATGTTACTCATATGTGAGGTTTCATTACTGAACCTATTGTGCCCTGCAAATGGGTGCTTACAGAACTTGCGTGTGCATAACACACTATCTCGCTTTCAATTGATCCTAAGCATATTGAGCAAACTCCCTTTTTTCAAATTAATTTATGCACCAACTATGTACACTTAACTTTCCATAATTAATTTCCTAGCCTTATACATTTTACTTCGGTCTAGCAAAACCGATATTTTTTCTACATCACCCTAAATTTACTATTCACTTCTTTAAAAAACTGAATTTAGTCAGTTAAAAATGATTATCACTTGAACACTTTCTACGTTTGTTATTAATAAATTATTTAAAAACTACTCAAACATATGGCATGAGTGTGTGTCTCCATTTTGCTCCAGTGTTGGCTGCAGATGTCCGGTTTGTAGAAAATGCGTCCTTCTACACCTGCTCCTTCAAAAGGGTAGGCCAATGATGAAGGGGCTTGCAAAAACGGTTTCTTATTAGGCGCACGGTAGGCTTCATGGCATCCTCGTTGGCGACTTCCGTATCCCCTCGTCATTCTTGGCGTCGGTCCGATGTGCCCATATTCTTCTCCTTGTCACCTTCACTGTCAGGCCGAAAGGGGTCACCGGCTTGTGGTAATCGATGTTATTGCACTTTTCGATTGTCACCCGACCGGGAATTGAGGTGGCAGACTTTATTTTTGATGGAGAACTCGCCAAACTTCTTCCACTCCATCCTTCGCTGGGTCACCGGTCATGGAGACTACCTCCATGGAGAGGAGCTCCCATAACCGGCGACAAGACCTACCTCTTTAGGCCTACCTAATGTTTAGGCTGGAGGCAGGACGACGAAACGCTGATAATAATAAAAGGAGGCTTGAGGACGAATACCTAAGACTTGTGGCTATCCGTCTGAATGACTTAACTGCCCGGTCACAATGTTTAATTTCGTTAATTTATAGTTCCTTGCCTAAGTGAGGAGTGCCTCTTTTATCTCATCTTAAGGCGCGGAGCGGAGCTAACGATAGGAAACTCAGTTGTTAGCCTCTCCGCTGACCGTTGAGCAGAGTTGTCAGGGGTGTGTGCGTCTCTCGAGTATCTGTACACATTTTCAGACCGAACTGGCAGATCCTATCAAGATACGACTGTTTATTTTTCGTTTGACTCCTTCACGAGAACTCGACCGGCCAAAGCATATACCACTTTTATATTTACTCGGCTTCTCGTTATCAAGCGTCAGCGTCTTAGGTCCTGAGCTGATCCTTTGTGTATATTGATCCGTGTGTGTGTGTGTGGCCGCTTAGGAAACCAGTTATTTGCTTGCCTTTCTTGTGTTTGTTTCTAATAAATGTGCATTTATGATATAGGTATTTCCATAGGTGGGCGCGATAACGAAAAATTTATCACCATAACCGATAAATCGATAACAATAACCTTATCGGCGATAACCGATTATCGATAACTGGCGATACATTTATCGCCCTATACGGTGATAACCGATAAATCGATAAATCCAAAATTATAATACAATATTGATTATTGACTATATATAGCGTTATTTTATAATACAATAGTAACAATATTTAAATAGTTTTTTACCTGGTGAGCCTCTCCTTCATCTCCTCATAGGTTTTGAGGATCCTTTTTCCAGCTCGGACTTACCTATTTCTGCCTCCAAGGCCCGCGCCGCTCGCCCCTGTGCTAAACTGGAACCAAAAACTGAAATTATCGATTATCGCTAGTTTGGAATCAAAAAGTATCGGCGATACCGATGAATCGATAAGGCGGGGAGAAATATCGGATACCCGATAACCCGATATCGTTATCGCGATAACGCCCACCTATGGGTATTTATCTATTTTTACAATGGTTTACTACTTATTGCATGTCATATTACCCAATTAATTATTGTGTGTATTCAATCTTAAGATTTATTTTATAGATCCATTGAGCACTCATTTGTGGGGATTCCTCACTGAGCCTATCTATCCTGCAATATTAGGGCCACTTAACATCTATAATATACAATTTAAACCATCCACAGGAATGCGTTGAAAACAAAAAGGATCACCATCAAGGCTCATCAAAGTCCAAATCACCAATAATATACGATAATAAAAAAAACATAAATAGGAATGGGAGCAGAATATCCCCTCCCCTTCAGAAAGTTAACCCTCCCTCCCCATATAATCATCAAATCTGCGCTTGAAAACATTTAAGTTTGGACTATCAACTGTCCCAGGTGGCAAACTATTCCAGTAATCTACTACCACTCTGTTGGTGAAAAAAAAATACTTTATTCAACCCGCACCTCTATTTTTTTCCAATAGGCTCTAGGCCTATTAGTACCTTGCCAAAATCCAACTTATCCATCCAAGAACAGATTTAAAAAAAAAAAGCTCAATCATATCTCCCCTCACACATCTTCTCTCAAATGAGAACATATTTAGTACCCTCAGTCTATCTTCATATTAAGGTGCTTCAGGGAAGGTATTATTTTTGTTTCTCTCCTTTGGACTGACTCTAGCAGGTTGATATCATATCTAAAATGTGGTGACTATGCTTTTATACAGTAATTTAAACGTGGCCTGACATAAGAGTTATAGAGTTTAAATATAGCTTATTTACTTTTTTAGCTAACATTGCTCTTAATGTATCCTAGCACCCTATTTGTTCTATTTTTAGCCTCAATACAGGGCTTCGAAAACTTCAGTGATATATTTACTACTACGCCTAAATCCTTCTCACCCTCAACTGAATTCAGCCAATGCCCATCCATTTCATATATTATTCCTTCTCATGTTAATAACTTTGCATTTTTTGAGGTTAAAAGTCATCTGCCACTTCTGACCCCAAGCTAATAACTTATTTAAGTTATAGCACTCGAATTGCAAGGAAAGTAGGCCCGTGGTACCCAAATTGCAGGATAGGATATGTAGGCCCAGCGAGGAAACTCCACAAATGGCGCCCGGTGGATCTATGAAATCCTAAATATGGGTACAAGCATGAATTAATGAAGTTATATGCCATGTAATAGATAGTGAACCAATGCAAGATAGAGATAAATAATATATCATAATTGGATATTTATTAAGAAAATATGATAGAGCAAAGCAGATCGCCAGAGTCTCTCACTCTGCCACACACACACATATGCACGCTAGGAAACATCTGCTAGGCAGAAAGGTCTCAATGATAGATAACAGGGACAAGCTGAGTAAATAAAGGGTAATGTATGCCTTGACCGGTTAAAATTTCCGAGGAACAGTATAAGGTGTAGTGATCTCTTTGATACAGCATAGACCCCAAACGTGGAAAAATATGGAGGTTTAATAATTATACATAACTCTTGTATCTCCGCCCGACGAAGGAACGGACGAACATTCCTGCTCTTTGGCTCCGCCCCGCGTCCAGGTCAAGTATTATATATATATATATATATATATATATATATATATATATATATATATATATATATATATATATATATATATATATATATATATATATATATATATATATATATATATAATACTTGTAATTGATTTGTTCCTTGGGAATCTGATATGTAGCAGTCAGTTTAAATTATCGAGTATTAAAAACCGAATTTTTAGAGCCTACCATATATGCTCTAACTGGATATCCTTTCATGAAGAACTGACTTATTCAAAGGATTTCTTCAAATTTAATTATTACCCCGATTTCATCTTCGACCAGTTAGTATCCAAATTTCTCTCCGAAATATATTATCCTCAACCCTTACTCACTACTGTTTCTAAACAGAAGGTTTTCATTAGACTACCCTATCTCGAGCATTTAACATCAGAGTTTAACAAACTCCTTCTCTCTACCCTCAACAACCATTTCCCTCAATGCCAATTTATTTGTATATATTGCAAACCTGTATCGTTAAATTCCTTATTTCTCCATAAGGAGCCAATCCCTTTGGGCTTGCGATTCTGTATAATTTACAATTATACATGTACGACCTACCACAGTCGTATGTAGGCCAAACTGTCTTACAACTCAAATGCAGGATCGCGAAGCACTTGGGTTTGTCTCATAGGGCTGGTATTCCCATTTCTAAACCTAAAGCCTCTTCCATCAGTCAACATTCTGAGTATCACCATCATCCTCTTAATTCTAATTCATTTACTATATTATCTTCAGCCTTAACTTCTCTCGATTTGAAAATCTCAGAGTCACTGTATATCAATAAAATAAATCCAAACCTAAATAATTACTCCTCCTCAATTAAACTATTCACATTATAACCAACCAACACTTCAATAGATTAACTAGCCAACAGACCAACCGAACAAATTTCGTTAGTAGTTTTTTATCTTGAGTTAGTTGATTTCTCAACTCCCACGATAAAGGTTAGTGGCTTTGTTCATTCTGATTTGTTTTCGGGTTTTTTGATGTTTTTTAGAATTTAATATAAAAGGTTATTTTTTGTTTACTCCAGTAACTTTTAATATGTGATATTCAAGTCAGTTTATGTTATAATTTCACTTTCTATTATTTTTTAAAATCACACTGGGTAGTATTATTTAATTCTATATATTGTTATTAGTGTTTTTACTTTAATATTATTAATTGTCAATTTTATTATTTTAACTTGCCTTCATCCGCTTTTTTAGCCATTATTTAATGCATTCTTTTAAATGTTATCAATTAATGTTCCTTCCCCTTCTCATTAGTCGACATAGTCGCTGAAGATGGTCCTAGTAAAGGTCCGAAACGTCCAGCCAATAAATGATTAGTGTAATCACCTGGGTCTTCATATCCATGCTATATGAATATATATATATATATATATATATATATATATATATATATATATATATATATATATATATATATATATATATATATATATATATATATATATATATATATAGAGAGAGAGAGAGAGAGAGAGAGAGAGAGAGAGAGAGAGAGAGAGAGAGAGAGAGAGAGAGGGGGGAGAATCAGTCAAGTCGTCTATCAGTAGCCTATTGCTATTTTTAGCATCACACATCCCTTCCCCCATCCTTAAATGTTGCAGCCTTTAGACTCAGCTATATAGCCTTGACGGAAAACTTACACATAGCCACGTAAGATTTGAATGATTCCGTTTGTTCCCATTTTAGCAGGGCTGTAAGGCCTGTTTTATAAAATACATAGGTCTCCGGCACCAAATTTACATGATTTAATAGGCCCAGCCAGGAACAACACAAATGGATGCTCGGTGGATTTATCAAATCCTAAAAATTGCTATGTGTGTAAATTAAGGAAAAATATACCAAGCCTAATGAATAGAGAACCAAAGAGAATTAGGAGATGAAACTATATATGTGTTAAAATGTACAAATAGATCGGAGGCAAATGGTCACTAAGAGTCGCGCGGAAAAAACAGAGATATCAAAGAAACCACCTGGCCAAATATGAGGATCGCACACAAACAAACATTCGCGTTTTGGGAACATTAATTAGCAGCTGAACAAATATAGGTTATGACCAGAAATTTTCACGGAGACCTGCAACCAGCGATTCAGCTAAATCTATACGAAATATGTAGACACTACGGATACACAGAACAATCCGAAACTCCGCCCAGAGGGTGGAAATAACGAACGAACTAGACCACTAGACAATTGGGGTCGTCGGTATGGTGGTTGGAGGAATTCAGCCTTTCGCTGAAGTCTTTTGACAAATGTCACAGGACCTACAGAAGTCGGTGATTTCTTTGGCAGCGCCAGGCCAAAAGAAATGACGAAAGATTCGCTGTCCCTCTTGTTATGACTAAAGTGGCCAGCTAACAACCCATCGTGGGCAAGTTTGAGCACTTGTGGGACATAGGAGCGAGGAATACATAGCAAGCGCGTAGGGAAGTGGTTAGGAACGCAGGTGGAACGGAACAACAGTTTACCCTCAACGAGGCAGGAGACCTCCTTGTGACCACGAACGGATTCGCGTTCGTTGGTCCTTGACTTTTCCCACAATTGCTGTAGGGAATGACACTCATTCTGTGCCTTTACAAAAGACTCATTCTTCAAAGTTTCGTACTTGGGGGAAAAATGGGGTTCTAAAGTAACAGGGGATGCCTCGTTCTTTATGGCTTGGTCCCTCGTGATGGTGGGCTGAGTGACGGGACTAGGAGAGAGCTGCGGGCTCTGGCTGACTAATATATCACATAATTTATAGGGGCTGCAACGGCGTCAGCCCAACCGGTGAAATATTGGCATTTGATGAAACAATGGGCCACTGGAAGCGGTTGGCTCATCCTAAGTAGTCCTGGACTACTGCAAATTTATTGTGGCCAGGGCACTTTCGGGGCAGCAACTTTTCCGATAAGACGATGCACGTACATCCCGTATCTCTGACCCGGGTTGAAATTCGGCAACCATTATCCGAACCGGTTTAAAATTCGAGCCCACCGGAGGAACTCTCGTTAAATAAAAAAAAACTTGATGTCCCGGGGGGCTATTCGCTGGTGGGGTGTCAGGCTTTTCGGGGCGAGCAGACGGAGGAGAAAGAGAGGCGGTTACTTGGTGGACTTGGTGGACTTGGTGGCTGAGAGCAGAACGGAATTGAAAATTTGGGGGACAGTTCGTCCTCACATGCCGGGTGTTCTGCAAGAAAAACAGACGATGGGTCGTCTGTGGTAATCTGGCTCAGGAGGATAAAAGACCAAGGCTTAACATCTCTAGGTTCATACGGGCGATGATATTTCGGTTTGGCGCGACCTGGGACCTTTACGAATTTGAGCGTTCTCCGGGTGAAATTTAGGGAAGTGGCCTTTACGTTTGGGGGATGGAGGATGATTCTTCTTGCGATCTTTGTGGTAGAGATTATGATTGGCCGCGTGCAAATCCGCTTCTTCTATGCAACTCTTCGGTCCTTCAGTTAAATGAAGTCAGACAGAGATTCATACTCGCCGTTTACTTGGGTGGAGTCCAATTAAAACTGCAGACTTCTCCTGAGGGTGAATCCGAACTGGCGATAAGTCTGGCAAGGTAGCAACCTTGCCTGACGAAACTTTTTCCTGTAGAAGTCCGAATTCATGTTGATCGCAGCCAAGAGTTCGGACTTAAGGGTTGAATAGTCGATAGTAGCCTTGGCGGATAGCGAACTGAAAATATCTCGTACCTAAGTATTAAGGAGATGCAAAAGTCGGGCAACTCCATCAGTTTGGATATCCCAGTGATTTCCCTCAAATATATTTTCGAAATGAGTGAGGTAAGCACTGAAATCCTCACCATCCTTAAATGCTGGGAGCTTTAAAGCGGGGATCCAGCGGGCTTCATTCCTGGAACTAGCTGAGAGGGTTTCGAAGTTATTCCTATTTAACTCCCTTTCATGGTGCCTCACCCATTCCCTTTCTTTAGTTTCAGCTTCTCTTCTTCACTCCTCAGCTTCAACTTCAGCTTCTCTTCTTCTCTCCTCAGCTTCAACTTCTCTTAGTTCTTTATTCTCTACTCTTTCGTTTCTCTCCTCTTCCTGAATATAAGCGACTAATTCTTTACCGGAGAGACCAAGGATCTCACTATGTTGCCTAAATCTCTCGAAGGACGTCATGTTGTTTCCTTACGCGAGCCTTAGCCACTCGACGCGTTGAAGAATCTAACGTCAAAGAAAATGGGGCTCACGCAACACGGACAAAAGCAATAAATTATAATAAATATACTAATTCTTATATGAGTACCTGATATAGGACCTCTCAATCCAGCACGGGGATTACAAGGATGGGAGTTTGAAAGATTTTCTCCCCAAACACCCACAAAAACAATAGCTTGTTACTAAATATGGCCTCACGGGCACTACAAAAGACTGATTCCTCAAAATAAAATTTAAAAAATTATTTTGCGATCTTTAAATAAACTTGACCCAACTTGGTAAATTTTCGATTAATTTAACTGAGGAACTTGAAAACGAAATGGGTGCTCAATTAACTCAATAAACCCGACACCACAATTTATTATATATATATATATATATATATATATATATATATATATATATATATATATATATATATATTTATATATATATATGTCAAGGAATAGGTCACCTCTCCAGACAATACGTCTATATATACATATATGTATCTATTGGTTGGGAGGAAAGAGATGAAAGCCACGAGAATATGTATATATACAGTTACATACACATATATCCTTTAATGTACGTACGCGTCCTTCGCTACTTACAAGTACGTTCACTTCGTAAAAGTAATCCGTTGATTACGAGGTCTAAGGGTGCGATTTTACTAAAGGGGCCGATAGCGTCTAATGAGTTTACCAAGTTGCAGTTCAATGATATATTTAAAGAGCGAAAACCAAAAATATAATTTTAATAAGTCACTAGTTAATATATATATATATATATATATATATATATATATATATATATATATATATATATATATATATATATATATATATATATATATATATATATATATATATATATATATATATATATATATATATATATATATATATATATATATATATATATATATATATATATATATACGGGAAATATAGGAAATGTAAATAAGGACAATACTGACCGAATATAGATTAATTGTCAATCGGGTAACGTTAATTACTTGTTAATCAGCTTTTAAATGGGATACTTTAAATCAGTTTCCAGAACGAAATTTATATGTCGGAAAGTGGGTCGATTAACGAGAAATACAAGCAAGAGTCATTTTACCTTAAAGAGGTCACCTCGAGGAAGGGAAATTGTCGAGGAATAGGTCACTCCCCAGACAATACGTCTATATATACATATATGTATCTATTGGTTGGGTGGAAAGAGATAAAATCCACGAGAATATGTATATATACAGTTACATACACATATATCCTCTAATGTACGTACGCGTCCTTCACTACTTACAAGTACGTTCACTTCGTAAAAGTAATCCGTTGATTACGAGGTCTAAGGGTGCGATTTTACTAAAGGGGCCGATAGCGTCTAATGAGTTTACCAAGTTGCAGTTCAAGGATATATTTAAAGAGTGAAAACCAAAAATATAATTTTTAATTAAGTCACTAGTATATATATATATATATATATATATATATATATATATATATATATATATATATATATATATATATATATATATATATGGGAAATATACGAAATGTAAATATGGATAATACTGACAGACTATAGAAAATTGGCAATCGAGTAACGTTAATTACTTGTTAATTAGCTTTTAAATGGGATACTATAAATCAGTTATATAAAAGGAAAATTTTAAAATCGGAAAGCAGGTCCATTAACGGAGGGTGCAATCGTTTTACCTTAAAGGGATTCCTCGAGGAAGGGGACTCCTTTAGCCAGTCGGCGCGGGGGAATGGAGAAGGAAAATGGTCGTGATTCTCGTCCGAATATACTGATGGTTACGAGGATGAAGGGGGGCGGGGGAACCAGAATACGAGTTCACGATCCTTCTTGAAGACGGACGAAGGCACCTCTGCTCCAGAGAAGTGCAACCTCCAACAATCGAGACTCTGAGGCGGCTCGGCGTGAAATCTCACACGGGAAATTGTAGATCCTTGAGGAAGGGGGGCTGATGAGACGAGAAGAATTCAGGCCAGTCCTTCGGGGACACTACGATTCGAGGCTTTTCTCTGAACAGAATAAGCCTTCACAAAAAAAATGGATCTGCCTGGTGAGATTCAACCTCGATGGTATACGCGAATACCAGGGACTTGGGGAAACAGATACACGATCCGAACCGAAGGCGACGAGATCTCAAACTCAATCTGCCGATCTTTGAAAAACCCAGGATATTTATATGACGGCCATTTTTTATGCTCAATCGCTGGAAGGCACAGACGTCTGAAAGAAACCTTCATGCGCCGAGAGGGATTAGCTTTTTGTCACCCGACATCGCTCTTAATCGTCCCAACGATGTGGGTGGGAACTTTCGACTATCCTTTTACGACTACGGAGATTAGCATTTCATCGGCGAGGTGAAAGCTTTTATCACTCAGCTGAACTGATATTCAAATTCTTTCTTCTTTTATTTTTCTCCTCGGATACAGAGCTTTTTTTTTGTACTCCACATGGAGTTATAGTTAGAAGACATAGGAAGGGAAGGAATTTAAGAAACAAAAGAAGGGAGTATTCTTCTTGGCGTCCCCTTTTCCTTACAGGAATCCTTTAGCGAGTTGGCGCGGGGAAATGGAGACGGAAAATTGTCGTGATGACTGAGTTGTCTTTTGTAACGTTCCCAGTTGGCTGAGGAATAGTTTTTGCGGAGAGAGATTAGAAGCTGGATCGGCGCGAGTGATATTTTGGTAAGGACTGGTGGGCCTGGCTCACTATGGTAGTTGAAGAGGAAGCCTTCACTTGTTAAGATTATGCCAGATTTGGTGTCTGATGTGAAGTGATATAGATCGGAAAATCCGGCCCTATTGTTTGGATGTTTGTTCTTCCAAAAATCTATTCCAAGTTCCGGCCTCTTTCGTTGGTTCTACCATTGGCCGCCGCACGGCATCTGGCATTGAGGTCGCCCCCTAAGATTGCCATTCTGCGGTGCCCATACAGTGTGTAGAAGTTATTTATTGGGAGATAGACTCGACGAGGGGGTTGATAGGCTGCTGTTATCAGGAGGCCTCTTACCAATTTGTAGAGCTCGACCGCTACAAAGGATTCGTCCAGTTCTGGTAGATGTTTGAACGAGATGTTTCCCTTGATAGCTATTGCAGCACCATCAAACCTTTCCTGAGAGTGATTGTTCATGACCACTCTGTAGCCCGGTATTTTAATTTGACCAGATGTAGTGTCAATGCCGTGCTCTGTTATTAGATTGATGTCAGGGTCAAGCACCCGGAATATGTTTCCATATGCCGTTGCTTTCCATTCCTATCCGTCTACGTTGAGTGTCAGGATCCTCATTCTGTTGCTTACTCGTTCCATTTTGTCTTGTTAGTGTTTCTGGGTTATGTTTTTCTTTCTCCCGTTTCTCTTCTTCCTGAACTCGGCATTAGAAATTTGTTCGCAAGTGTTGTGATGTAGAGCCACGTTTTGGCGGAGCAAAGCTTATTCTACTATTTCAGTGTCAATTTCGGCATCGTATTATCATTTAAGTACTTTTGATTTAATTCCATGGAATATTTCTCCGGGTTCCATCTCTTCGGGAAAGGGAAACTGTTCGCATGCGTATATTGTGAGATTGATGTCATCCGCACGCATCCTTTTCTTCTTTCCCTTTCTTCCCCTTGGTCTTCTTTGTCTGAAAGGCTTCTGAGACCGATGAGTCTGAGGACTCCGAGGAACCTGCAGTAGCAGACCCAGCGTTTTTCCTCCCTTCGCTGTCTACTTGTCTCTGTTTAGGGGCAGGAGTTTTCACTTTGACTGCTTTTTTTTCTCTTTCTTAGTTTTATTTCCAATTTTGGGCTTGTCTTTTTGGATGCCGTCTTGTACCTCTGTCTGTTGGTCTGGGACCATCTGCAATTGCAGGACATCCCCGGAGGGTGGGTTGTCTGAGAACCACATTTGGTCCATAGCGTTTTTGGCCAGCATTTGGTTTAGCTCTTTAGCGAACGTTCCTGGACGCATGAAGGATGCACGTCAGAATCTTGGTTGAGTTTTCGTTCTGTAGTTTGAGGTAGGTCTTTTTCGTATCAACTTCTGAGAGGGCCGCCTTTGCTGCTTGAGCCTACGTTGTATTGGCTCTTCGTGTTTCCTCTTGTTTCCTTAGCCCATGTTTCTTCTTGATCACTTCTTTTTTGACAGGGCAGGCCATAGCCATTGACCTGTGTGGCTGCCCGCAGTTGACGCACTTTTCGAAGTTGTTTTTACACGTTCTCCAATAGTGACCCTTTTCGCTGCATTTGGCGCATGTTTCTTGTGGCTCCTTACATTCTTTTGTCGCGTGCTGCTCCATTCTGTAGCACCTGAAGCAGTATTGAACTGGAGTAAATTCTCCTTTCTCAATTTGGTCTCCACTTACTCTGGCATTTAACATGAGCAGACCATGTTCTTTTGGCTTTTGGTCCATTGCGGTCTCTGCAAAGACTACATTAAAAACGTGAGTGTAGTCACTATTATTCCTCCTATTCTTAAACTTGACCACTTCGACTACCTTGGCCCAGGTTTGTCGAAGCAGCATTTCCTCCTTGATTTCCTCTTTCGAGTGTTGCCTGATCTATGGCTCGAGTCGCCGGCATACCACACCCTTATGGGTCAGGATCCGAGGTGGTTCGGCCGGATGCAGACCAATTTCCCGTAGGACCTAAACTGCCTCTTCTTTGGTGATGGCCTCAATGTCTTTCTCCTTCTCACAGATAGCAACGTATCCCGAGGCCACCTCCAGCAGTCTTACCATGGCAATATTTAATTTGTTATTAACAACCTCGAATACTTTTTCTCTGCTGGTCGTAGGTTGTCCGTTGATTGCCCGCAAGGGGATTCTGGTCATGTTATCCTGGGCCATTCCTTAGAGAGAGTGGCCCCTCGGGGCTATAATCTTCTCATGCTCTCTAATCGTTGATTGTGGTAACTTGATTCCAGAGGAAATGGTTCGTGTTCCCTTTCTTCTTGCGGTTGTGCTCTATGCTCGTTTGTGGTGACTCCCTCTTTTCGTAACTCAGCATCTATGAACGTGAACTGCCAAATGGGGTGGATGAATGATGATGGGTGAACCCGGGGGGGGGGGGGGGCTCGCGAGGTGTGATTGTATGTCGGACTTTTTGTTGATTAGCGCGGAATTAACCATCGCTAACGCCGGTGCCGCCCCTCGCGGATTCGGATATCAGAACTACAGCCGGCATAAATAGAGACAGGTGTTACTTCCCTCTATGGTCCTAGCTGGGCTCCCGAGATTGACTAGTGGGGGCGGGCACCTACATCCTTTCCCGAAAGTTGCAGTCCTACCCCTGGTCAGGGTGCCTCTGGCGCCGAATTCCACTGTGGGCTACTCTTCAAACAAGCTTTCCTTGGCGCCCCCAATTATGTCTATCACAAAGAACGTCATAGTTGGGTCGAAGCAAGATGACAGGCAGTCCAGTTAATTTCTGCCTCGTTACTCCGTCAATGGAGGTGAAGGGTGGAGGGGGGTAGGCAGACATAAAGTAGCCTATAAGCACATTGTAAAAATCCCCGTTGGGAAAGTGAAGAAATATCTCAAGTTTTTCGGTTGGCTTCCCTTTTCTTTCTCCCCTTTATCGGGTAAGAGATGTGTAGCAGTTAGCGTTTTTGATTCAATGAAGTCTTCAATCCATCTACACTGCCTCCTTGATTGATTGATTGATCTAACAAATGGGGGAAATGTGTTGTAGGTGTAGATAGTGGTGAAGAATATTTATTTTTGCCCTGGTGTAGAGGGCATCTCAGGCATCTTACTTTTTTCAATTTCTTTTTTTATTCCTCCTCTTTCGATGGTGTCAGTGTTTCAGCTGACACTTTTGTTGTTGTTTTCTTATCTTGCCTTTGTATTTGTTTATTTATTTATTGTTATCTTTTTCTTTTATTATATATATATATATATATATATATATATATATATATATATATATATATATATATATATATATATATATATAAATAATCTTTGTCCTCCGTCTTTAAGCATTCAAGCCTTTCAATTATGTTTTTGCTAACTTGTTAGCTTTAATTTTTACTTTTATTTTTATTTAGTTTTGTTTAATTCGCCTGTTGTGGGCACTTCGCCTCTTTTAGTTATAATTATTGTTTAATGTTGGATTTAATTATTTTATTTATTTTGTTTTAATTATGTTGGGCACTTCGCCTATTTTGATTTTCTCTTTTCGTGGAATCTTTGTCGTGGAGTCTTTTTCTTGGAGTCTTTTTCGTGCGTAGGATAATTTAGTCTTTGTTACGTATACATAGCTGCTTTATTTTCCCGGGAGCACAGTCTTCCACTTGGGAATAGGGCTTCCCTTATAGCTCGTCCAATTATCGGTTGCGGTATATCTATGTTTGCCTCTATATGCGCGAGAATTTCATTTTCTACTTTTCCCAGGTTTTTCTCCCTAGCCTTTGGAGGACCATATTCAGTGGCTCAAGTCCTGCTATTGCTTGCAGTTTCGTCTGCCGAATATAGTCCATGCTGCTCGCGCCAGCTATAAGCAGGGTAGCATTGTTCTGGACTTTCTGCATATATCTTAGAGAGGTGAAACTAGCTACCTGCATTACCACTTCTGAGTACACCATTGTTGAGCGCACCAGGACAGTGTACAGCTTCTTGATGTTTTTGGCGCTGAGGTTTCTGAACCTGTGCAGTTTTCCAAGTTCTCTTTTGGCTAGAGAGATTCGGTTGTTGATGTGCGTCTTATACCATGTTGAGGTGATGCGCAGACCCAGGACTTTACCCTCGTTGGAATACGGGTAAATTTCCTTTGCGACTATGACGTCGTCTTGTTTCCGGCGGTTCACTGGAAAGATCTGGAACTTTCGGCAGTTGGTCTTAATTTTCCACTTTCTTTCGAAACGATTGATATCATCGATTTCGGTAGCTGTCTCCCTTGCTTGAACTCCAGCGTTCCTATAGGACCTGGGGATGATCTGAGTGACGCCGTCTGCAAACTACAAGTACATCATACCCTCCCCGACTGGAGCAGGTAAGTCTATCGTATACGCAAGGTACAACAGCGGACTCAGACAGCTACCTTGTGGAACACCCACCTCTAGTTCATATTCGGGTCCTCTGTTGCCCTCAATTAAAATTCGAGCGTTTCTTTCCATGATGTAATCGCAGAGGACCCTTTCCAGGATAGGGTTTAGCTGGAGGCCCAAGATCTCGAATTGTAGACCTCTCAGCCAAACTTTATCAAGGGCCTTTTTTACATCTCGCATCACCACGCCTACGTACTTCCCCCCAGCTTTACAGTGGGCAAGCTTTTCGGTGAGAGGGGCAAGGGCTGTATCAGTCACTCTTCTCTTGCGGAACCCGTGCTGCTGAGAGTTGTTAGCTTCCAGCTCGGACAACTGATATTGTAGCCTGTTGGCTAGAAGCTTCTCGTAGACTTTGCCTACAAACTCAAGGAGGGACATTGGCCTGTAGTCCACCAGTTGATCGGGGGCCTTATTTCCTTCGGGGCTAAAAATTATTTTAGACATTTTTAAACCATCGGGGAAGTAGTCCGTATTCAGGGAAGCGTTATAGATGTTAATGATTCCTTTAATGATTTGCCGGGGGGCATGCACCAAATTATTTTTAGTGATGCCCGTCCAGCCTGGCGCCCTTTTTTAAAAGGTTTTTATGACTTTCATGACCTCTTCCGTTGTAATTGGTCGGCCATGGTCCGCCATCTCCCTCCCTTCGTTGACGTAGGCTCGTGGGTGTGTTCGATGTATCAGATCGCCTTCGAATTCCTGGTCGAATTCCGCATTGTCCTCAGGTGTTATTGAGAAGATTTCCTTCCAGAACGTGCGGAACCTTTCTTCCAGGACCGCCGGATCCTCCAAGTAGTCATTGCCCTCCTTGATGTGGGTCTTTCCTCTACTTGGTAGGCCTTTTAGTTTCTTTATTAGGCGCCAGAATTTATCGGGGGTCACCTCGCTGTCTACCCTGGCTATTAAGCTGTTGGTTAAGAGCTACTTTTAGCTCATCACGCAATCGTCGTAGCAGCGAGCTTCGTTCCCGATTCGTACCCGCTCTTCTGATCTCTTCATACACCTTCCTGTGCTCCCTAGCGATCTCTTTCATCTTATCGGTCCATCTAGGTTGTGGAGGAGTCTTGTACCCTGTCGTGGGTACACACTCGCGGTCAGCCTCAGTGGTGATGGCTGTTATCCTGTCAATCTCCTCTAGAGTTGCTTCGCTTAGGTCGGCTGGTTCGAATGCGCCTAGGATTTCTCCGTAGCGTTCCCAGTCGGCCGAGGCGTAGCTTTTGCGGAGACGGACCTGAATCTGGATCGGAGCAAGTGAAACGGTGGTCAAGATCGCTATATGGTCGCTGAGAATTGCTGGTCCTGGCTCGCTATGGTAGTTGAATGGGAAGCCATCACTTGTCATGATTATGTCTGGCTTGGTTGCTGCCCGAGAGGTGATATAGGCTGGGAAATCCGGTCCTATCCTCTGGATGTTTTTTCGTCGCATAATCATTTCCAAGTGATGGCCTCTGTTATTCGTGTTACCATAGCCAGCCGTTCGGCATCTGGCGTTGAGGTCGCCCCCAAGGAATGCCATTCTGCTGTGGCCGAACAGGGTGTAGAAGTTATTGAGGGGCAGACACGCTCTTCGAGGAGGCTGATATGCCGCCGCGATCACGAGGTTGCCCACTAATGTGGGCATCTCTATCGCCACGAATGACTCGTCCAGTTCTGGAAGCTGACTGAACGAGAGACTCCTTTTGATTGCAACCACGGCGCCGTCAAACCTCTCTTGAGAATGGTTCTTTTTAACAACTCTGTACCCCGGTATCTTTATTTGGTAAGATGTTGTGTCGATACCGTGCTCCGAAATTAAGATGATGCCGGGGTCGAGCACACGGAATATGTTCCCATACGCCGTTGCTTTTCCCTCCCATCCATTTACGTTGAGCGTCACAATTTTCAACCTGTTGTACGGGTTCTCCATTCTCTTTTCTGGCTCCTAGTGTTTTCTGGTGGTGGGAAGCTTATCCCTGTTTCTTTTTTTTGTAGTCTGCCGTGTTGAGCTCTTCAAATGTCTCTCTGTAGAGAGTGACATTATTGTTGAAGAGGGCCTCCTCGACTACTTCTTTTTCGCACTGGGCATCGTATTCCCACTTATAATACTTCTTTCTGATGCCGACGAGTATTTTATTGGCGTCCTTGTCTTTTGGGAAGGGGAACTGTTCTGATGCGTAGATTGTGAATTTTATCTCATCCGGATCTAGAGGTCTTTTGGCCTCCCGTTTTCTCTTTTCTCGGTGCCCATCTTTTGTCCCGACCTCTGAGTCCGATGAATCTGTGGTTTCCGAGTCCTCCATGTCTACATTCTTCTCTGTGTTTTTAGGTTTGGGCGTTTTCTTTGATCTGGCAGCAGTCCCCCTTTCCTTACATGCTTCAATTCTTGGATCTGGTCTTATGTTCTTTTCTTTGGGTTTCTCCTCTTGTTTGCTTTCTTCTTGAGTCACATTTGGGACCATTTGCAGTTGAAAGACATCCCCTGATGGGGGATCGCTTGTCACCACATCTGGTTCATGCCATTTTTGGCGAGCATCCGGTTCAGTTCTTTAACGAATGTGCCAGGCTGCGTTAGGTTTCTGACATGGGCATACAGGATGCATGTCATAATTTTGTTCGACTCCTCGTTTTGTATTTTTAGATAAGTTTCCTTATTCTCTATTTCAGAGTAAACGGCCTTTGCGACTTGAGCGTATGTTGTATTAGCTTTCTTTGTCACCTCTTCTTTACTCTGTTGCTGCTTCCTCTTAATCAGCTTGTTTTTTCCTGGGACAGGCCATTGCCATTGATCGGTGGCCTTGTCCGCAGTTCGCCCACTTCTCGCGTGGGCTCTGGCATTTCTTCCAATTGTGGCCGGCTTCGCTGCACCTGTAGCATATCTCTTGGGGTGCCTGGCATTCGCGAGTAGTATAGGCCTCCGTTTTATAACAGCGGAAGCAGAACTGGATTGGGTGGAACTCCTCCCTCTTGATCTGCTCCCCGCTGATCCTGGTGTTAAAAAGCAGGATGCCAGATTCCTTTGCTTTTTTGGCCATGGAAGTACCTCGAAATATTATTTTGAAGACATGGGCGTAGTCAGAATTGTTCCTTTTGTTTTTAAATTTGACAATTTCAGTGGCCTTTGCCCATAGATGTTTTTTTTGCAATGTCTTCCTTTATTTCTTCTTTGAAGTGTTCTCCAATCCAGGGATCTAATCTCCTACAGATCACGCTCCTGTACGTTATGATCTGGGGAGGGATTGGTGGCTGCAAGCCGAGCTCGTGAAGGACCCCGATCGCGGCTTCCTTCGTCATGGCCCCCACGTCCTTTTCTGTTTCGCATATAGCGATATAACCCGCGAGGACCTCTAGTAGCCTTATCATGGCTATCTTGAGTCGCCCATATACGGCTTCAAAGACATTTTCTTTGCTTGGTCTGGTGTGACCGCTGATGGTGCGTAGCGCGGCTCAGGTGGTCACAGTTTGAGCCATCCTGCCCGATGGGGGCCCCGAGGGGCGGTAAACCACTAAGGGGGCACTCCTTCTTTGTGATTTTTGGGCTGGTTACCAAATCTTTGTCTTTTTATTTGTGTCCAAAAAAAACAAAAAAATTCTTTGGAAAATAGAGCGCGTGAGGCGGGCAATCCCCCCACCCCCTCACCGTTGTAAGCGAACTTCCAAGAACGTGAACTGCCAGATGGAGGGATGAAATGATGATGGGTGAACCCGGGGAGGATCCTCAGACGGGTGATATGTGGCGGACTTAATGATGGGTGGTGATTGAATCATCTACCACCACCCGCAGGTGCCGCCCCGTCTGGGGTTTGATTATCGATGCTACTTCCAACTTACACAGGGACGGTTGTGTGTCCCCCTGTGGTGTGGCCGGAAATTACCCTCAGGGACTAGAGCGAACTCTTCCCCAAAGCTTTCAGCATCGCCTCTTAACCGGGTTGCCTCTGACGCCGAGTTCGACAGTGGGCTACTCCTCAAACCTGCTTTCCTCGGCGCCCCCATTTATACCTATCACAAAGAACGGCATAGTTGGGACGTGGCTAGATGAATGGCGGTTCAGTTCATTTCAACTCCCTTACCTCAGGGGGGGGGGAGCGAGGGAGGATTAGTTCGACATTTGTCGAATAATCAGCGCTCTATAAACATTCCTCTTCTTCAATTCCCCGTAGGGAGACGTGAATAAAAATTCACGTTTATATGCAGGTTGCTTTTTCTGCGAAAAACGTCTTTGAGTAACCTTGCTTTATCCAAATTTTTCTGTCTAGTCACTGCCTCCTTCACCAAATGCTGCTCTCTATATAGTTATTCTATGTAAACTTAAACGATGCAAAATTTAGCCAATCAGGATTAAGCTGATTTTAATGACAATTTTTATGTTTAATTTATTCTCTCACACATAACGTTAACAAAATGACCAATCAGCTTTTAAGACAAATTTTATGTTTTAAACTTAAGCGCTACAAAAATTGGGCAATCAGCGTTAAGATAGATTTTTAGGAACAATTTACGTTTAAACAGTTTCAAAATTAAGCGTTACCGAAATTCATTTAACCAGCAACAGGCTGAGATCTGGGACAGCCTGATTGAAAAAGTAGACAGCGAGGTAAGACCTGATGTGTTCTGGCGACTTGTGAACAAGTTAAAAGGTCTTACAAGTAGAGAAAAGGCCCGCATTAAGGAGGGCGATGACTACTTGGAAGACACGGCGGTTTTGGAAGAGAGATTCCGCACATTCTGTAACGATGTCTTCGCGATAACAACAGAAAACAATGCGAAATTCAACCAGGAATTCGAGGGTCAACTGATTGAAGATCTTAATCAGATTGTGCATCGCACGCTCCCACATGCCTATGTCGATGAAGGGAGGGTTTTGGCAGACCATGGCCGACCAACTACACCTGAAGAGGTCATTGCAGTCATAAAAACATTTAAACAAAAGACACCAGGTTGGACGGGCATCACCAAAAATAACTTGGTGCATGCCCCTCCCCCCCGGCAGCTCATTCAAGGAATCACGAACATCTACAATGCTTTCCTGAATACGGGCTACTTCCCCGACGGTTTCAAGATGGCTAAAATCATCTTTATACCTAAAGGGAGGAAGCCCGATCAACTGGTGGACTACAGGCCAATATCCCTCCTGGAGATTATAGGCAAAGTCTACGAAAAGCTTCTAGCCGACAGGTTACAAGACCAACTAACGGAGCTGAAAGCTCACAGCCCTCAACAACACGGGTTCCGCAAGAGAAGGGGGACTGACACAGTCCTTGCCCTTCTCACCGAAAAGCTTGCCTGCTGTAAAGCTGAGAGGAAATACGTAGACGTGGTAATGCGAGATGTACAAAAGGCCTCCGATAAGGTTTGGCTAAGAGGTCTTCAATATAAGATCTTAAGCCTCAAGCTGAATCCAATCCTGGAAAGGGTCCTCTGTGACTACATCATGTAGAGAAAAGCCCAAATTCCGATTGAGGGCAACAGAGAATTCGAGTTCGAACTTGAGACAGGTGTTCCACAAGGTGGCTGTCTGAGTCCGCTGCTGTACCATGTGTACACACTGGACTTACCTAATCCAGTAGGGGAGGACGTAATGTACCTGCAGTTTGAAGACGACATCACACAAATTATCCTCAGCTACTACAAACATGCTGGATTTCAAACAAGGCAGACAGCCATCGAAATCGGTAACATCAGTCGATAGGAACGAAAGTGGAAAATCAAGACCAACCACCGAAAGTTCCAGATCCTTCCAATAAACCTCCAAAAACGTGTTATGTCTTAGTGGACGGCTAAGTATACCCGTACGGAAATGAAAGCAAAGTCCTAGGTCTGCACTTAACATCAAAAGGATACAAAGTGCACATTAACAGCAGAATCTTCCTAGCAAAAATACAGCTCGGAAAACTGTATAGATTTAAAAACATCAGCTCCAAAAATCTTAAAAAGCTATACACTGCTCTGGTACGCTCGACCTTAGTAAACCCTGTAGTGGTCATGAAGGCTGCGAGTTCCACCTCTCTCAGACAAATGCAGAGAGTGCAGAACAAAGCAGCCCTGCTTATAGCTGGAGCACAAAGGAGGGGCCATATTCAGCAAACATAACTGCACGCAAGAGCAGGTCTGAATCCACTGAATATGGAACTCCAAAAGCTAGGGGGAAAGACCTGCGACAAAATTGAAAATGAGATACTCCTGAATTAGAACCTTGACCTAGACATTCCGAGAGCATTTAGGGGACGCACCACCAGGCAAGCCCCTATTCCCGAGCGGAAGAAACTGCTCCCGAGAAAACCAAATTGGAATATATACATAAACAAGAAAAACAGAACCATCTAATTAAACTTGAAGAAAAAGAGGCGAAGTGCCCACAACTTAAACAAACAAAATAAAAAGGAAATAACCTAAAACACCGGCAAAATAAGAATTGTAAATTGTTATTTCAAAAACAAAGAAAATTATATATAGCAATCAAAAAACTTGAAAGGCTTAAATGACGCGACGGAGGAAAGATAAAAAATTATTTATTTAATTAAAAAAAAAGAAAAAGTCTATATCTGTGAGAAGTATGTATATATATATATATATATATATATATATATATATATATATATATATATATATATATATATATATATATATATATAAAACAAAAAACAACTAAACTATCAAAAATAACAAATGGTAGGAAGAGAAGACAAGACAAAAGAAAAAACCTGAGATGCCCTCTACACTAGGGCAAACTCTTTCTATCTTTAAATACCTAACACACATTTTCTTTCTATTACATCATGTTTCACGTTTCATGGTTTTAGATCCGGAATTCTTGGACGAAATCTATTTGCTATTTACATCCCGTTACCCGGCAAAGGAGGTAACGGTTTCAAAGCGTCCGAAAAACGCCTTCACTTAGTAAAGAACTGAACACCTCCGACTACAGATAACAGTCTAACTATTAATTTTTATTCACACTTAAGAAAGAGATAATACTGTAATTTTTATTTCGTTAAGAAAGAAATAGTTAATAATTAAATAAGGGTGGTTTAATATCTCAGTACTCCCTTCACAACACTTATTAATTTTCCTTTACATAGAATGTTATTTTAGGTTACTGTGAACCAATTATAGAACTTTATAAGACTTCAAAATGCTCATATTTGAGGTACCTTTGAGTCAAATGCGATTCTATAATGTGATTCCAGAACCACACACTTTCGATCCTAAGTATTAAGGAGACCTAAAGAACTAGGCCTTGCCACCGGTTATGGAATGCTCCTCTCTTAAGGAGTTAGGTTCTATGACCCATGACCCCTCGAACGATGGAGAGAAATACCCTAGCGATTTCCCTCATCAGAGATAAAGAATTCGCCCTAGCACCGGTCAATTCCTTCTACTCTTTACCCCGTACGCATTCAATAACATTCGAGAATCTTCAGGCCCTTGCTAAGAATAAAATCTACATATTGCCACCGTTCTTTCAAAGGCCGTGATTACAGAGGCACCTTCTGGAACCCAACCTAAATGCGTATTCCCCGTCAGAAACTTTGGGAGTCAGAACTAATTTGATTGGGAAGACAAAAGTAGGCCTACTGCCTACAAGCACTCGGTACCAGTCACGTCACCCTCAGTCAGAATCCATCACACACACACCACTACTATAAATGGGTGACTTCGAGAAGCGCAATAACATTGAGGCCAACCTTGCCGCCTATAAACTAGTGGCCCCCTATAAAGTCACTCTGATGCACGCCACTGATAACGTTCCTCCACTGTGACCTCACCCCATTCAGTATCATTCTCTGTTTCCTGTCTTTCAGCAATTCAGCTATCCAATTCAAAACTTTTTCATATATCCCATGCATTTTTAATTTGTAAACTAGTCTCTTATGTGGAACTTTATTACAAGATTTGCTAAAATCCAAGTAAATTATATCAACATTCTCTCCCCTTCCGCAACTCGCCGCAGGCTCCTTCCGTTCTTTACTTTTATATCGCCCCTTTCTCTGCACCCCTCTATATACACTATAAAGGGTTAGAAAACCCATCTGAAGGGTCTACATGTAGACACCCTACACAACGGAACTTGAGGTAAGGAAGAGAGAGCGGGTTTAGAAGGTCGAGATAAAAGCTCAGTTTTTTTATAGTAATAAAGTGGTACTCTCAATATCTGGGCTTAAATTAGACAGGCGCCAGAGAGGTAAACATTAGGAAACTGAGAATGTCTAGAGGTATTAAAGGGCGTGTAATATAAGCGTTTTACCATTCTGTAACAAAGTTAGTCACAAGTTAAACTAATATAAGCCTAATAATAAAGCTCCGCTTTCTAGAAATATTGGCCAATAACGAGGCAGGGCAGTGTAGATGCTATCCAACCAGAATTAAATAAAGGATTAATTTAAGCTAATCCGGAGGCGAGAGAATGGAATGAGCAGCCAATTACGTGCGCGAACGTCATTTGTATGCGGGGCGTGAAGCTGACTTGATGAGTGTCTTCTCCGCCTTTATTGAGGGGGTGCAGAGAGAGAGAGAGAGAGAGAGTATGATCATTATTATTACTATCTTAATTGTTACGCGTTCATTAATTCAATAAGTCAATCATTATAATCGCCCGGTCGCTCTACCATATTACCGCATTACTTCGGTGTAAAATCGAATTGTGAAATTATATTCGGATACTTCCTAATTTGGTGCAAAGTAAAATAAATAGACTGAGACTCGTTTACATCTATAAACAGATTCTTTTATTCATCCAAGCTGGTACCCTCTTCTCGGATCAAATAAAAGGCTACCTAAAGGGATATTTCCGTTGCGCATTCAAATAACTTATTACCATTGCCGGTGGCAAGCGTTATCCCAATCCTACTAAGCTCACCCCTTTTTGAGTGGCTAAGTTACCACTAATCGGGCAACCAAACCCCATACTGGTAAAAGATTACCACTCGAGAGGCTAGCAATCTATTAACATATAGGAAGTGGTAACAATAACAGAGAAGCAAGAAAGTCATCATCTTATAACGCCCCCCCCCCATCCCTCCTAGCTCTTCTTCTATACAATCGTCTCACTTTCCTCTGATTTATGTTAAACTAGAGCAGTCAATTCATTATAAGAATCAATGGAACTATTTTAAAAATAATATTGCTTAACATTCATCCTACAATCTATTTTATTTTCATTTTCAGACAGTGGACCTCTTCTACTAAGATAAATTTATATAAAAAAAATATTTATCACTTCCCTTAAACAATTTAAAAATCTGGGCCATATCACCCCTTAACTGCCTGTTCGGTGCCGGAAGAAAGGTAGCATTTTTGTTTTAATTGAAGAATTGTATTTTTATCTCTTTATTTTCCATAGTTAGTATTGAATAAAATTATCGATAACTGGTAATGAATTTAATGCCCCTTTGTGTATATATAAACTGCACAAAAGTTCATAACGAAAAAGTATAGATCATTTATTCTAAAGCTGCGCCATCTATTGCGCTTGCGCTGCAATAATCAACAAAGTCAGGTATCCTTGAATGAGGACCCCGTTTGTATTGACAAGATGGCTTTTATTTGTATGAGTTCGTTTTTGGTACATCTCTGACAGTTTGCTTTAAGTTTTTCAAATTTATTCAACTTTTCCGCATATACATACTGTTTTGAAGAGTTATTTCGTAGCCCTTTTATTTTGCATCTAGATAAGCCAAACAAAATTGTTTGACATTAAATAATTTGGAAATGGTGCTCTTTTAAATGTAAGTTACAAATGTCACTTCGATATCTGTTCATTAGCAAATATATAACAAACTTTTGATACACAACAGTTCGAAATATGCAACCATCCGATGTTTAATTATAGGAGCCTATTAAATTTCGATTAATTTCGGTTTATTACTCCAGCTAGTTCAATTTTCGTTATGGTAATAACCAGATAAGTAAAATGCAAAATGTCTACTACAGATTTCTGAAAAGTTTTTTTTTTACAATCAAATCTGCAAATCAAAGTGAGAACTTGATAATCGTCGGGAATAACAGACAATATATAACATTAGTTCACCAATGACAAAAGCCACAAGGGCCTATCAAAGCTCATCCACATCTGCCAAAACCATCCCACAAAATGCATTCATAGGATTGTGTCAGATCATGCATCTACAATATACAATTCGAATCATTCACAGGAATGTGTCCAAAACAAAAAGCATCATCATCAAGACTCGTCAAAATCTAAATCAATTGTAATATACAATAATAAAAAACTGCGATAACACTTGAGTTTCGGAGCGCATGGTAGGTGGCGCTGTTTATAGGCTACAATTTTGGGCTACATGTCTTATGATGTCAGTGTCAGATGTGAACAATTATGGTGTTATATTTTTTGGTATATGAGTATATACTGGGGGGCTGTACCACCCAGACCCCCCCAATTGATTGAAACTCAAGATCATCGCAGAGTGGTATCCCTACAGTGATATCTCCCCCATGAGCAATCCGCTTGAATTTACTGGGGGTTTTTTTCTCCCCAACAGCTTTTTACTGTCAGAAAAACCTAACCTAATAACAAACAATTACTTTTATAAGTTTCTTGATTAGTTTATGCGCCTCTAGATAATCTAAAAGTTTTTCGCGATCATACAAAGTAAAGCCAAATTCGAATAACAAAGAAGCACATGGAGAGCACAAAAATGCCATAACAAAAAACAAAAACATTTGCAAAATGGGTACTATTTATAAGCTACGACATTGCCAGTAAGAAGCTATTATCATTTGCAGCAAACAAAAATAACGAAAACAAAAAAAACCGGTAACACTTCAGATTCGGGGCGCATGGTAGATGGCGCTGTTAGTCGGCTACAATTTTGGGCTACAGCATATCTCTTATGACGTCAGACGGTAGCGTCAGATAGTGACAAAGGAAATTGATAAAATCAAAAGTAGTAAGGCACCCGGTCCTGATGAGCTCTTTCCTAGAATTTTGAAAGAATGTAAGGATGTGTTAAGTGAGCCCCTAGCATGCATCTTTAGAAAATCATTGGAGAGTGGCATTGTGCCAGTGGCATGGAAGAAAGCCAATGTGATACCTATATTTAAAAAAGGGGATAAAACAAATATGTCTAATTACAGACCAGTAAGTTTGACTTCAGTGGTAGGGAAAATGATGGAATCTATTATAGCAAGGAATATTAGAGATCACTTGGATAAGCATAAGTTGATAAAAGAATCACAGCATGGCTTTAGTAAGGGTAAATCCTGTCTGACTAATTTGCTGTCTTTTTATAGTAAGGTGTATGAAGCAGCAGATAATGATGAAAACTATGATATTTTATACTTGGACTTTAGTAAGGCTTTTGATCGAGTGCCACACTTACGACTTCTGAGCAAAGTTAAAGCACACAGGATCGATGGCAGTATATTTAGGTGGATTCAGTCATGGCTTGGTGACAGACAGCAAAGATGGAGTTAAATCTGAGTGGGGGTGTGTTAGCAGTGGAGTTCCTCAAGGATCTGTTTTGGGTCCCTTGCTATTCTTAATTTATATTAATGATCTTGACATAGGTATAAGTAGTGACCTGAGTAAATTTGCTGATGATACTAAGCTAGGTAGGGCCATTAGGGCTGATTCTGATGCTGTTGTAATGCAGGAGGAATTGACCATTCTGTCCAATTGGGCCGAGAAATGGCAAATGAAGTTTAACATAGACAAATGTAGTGTACTTAGTATAGGTAGAAATAATCCATTGAATAGTTATAAATTAAATGGCAGAATTTTAGGGAGGACTGATTGTGAGAGAGACTTGGGTATTTTGGTAAGTTCAGACCTTTGTCCTAGAAAGCAATGCCTAAATGCTAAGAATAAAGCTAATAGGATATTGGGATTCATTAGGAGGAGTGTAAGCAATAAGAGTGCTGAAGTCATTCTAAAACTGTATCTGGCGCTAGTTAGGCCTCATCTAGACTATGCAGTACAATTTTGGTCACCATATTATAGGAAGGATATTGATTTGCTTGAGTCTGTGCAGAGAAGGATGACAAAGATGATTGGTGGGCTAAGGAACTTACCTTATGGTGAAAGGCTCAGAAAACTAAATCTACATACATTGGAAAGGAGAAGAGTCAGAGGGGAATTGATTGAAGTCTTCAAATGGGTCAAAGGATATAATAAAGGGGATCTTGGTAAGGTTCTTATACTTAGTGAACATGACAGAACACGTAGCAATGGGTTTAAGCTTGATAAGTATAGGTTTAGGAAGGAGATTGGGAGGAATTGGTTTACAAATCGTGTGGTAGATGAATGGAATAGGCTCACTAGGCATGTGATAGAAGCCTCCTCTCTGGGTAGTTTTAAGAATAGACTAGATAAATATATGGATGAAGCTGCTAGATGGGACTGACTTTTTATGTACATATGTATATATTTTTCTAAGGAGTGGGAAGATTATATTTTGCGGTTGCATGAATGGACATAATCCTCTGGATGCATTTTATGTATATTGTAGATTAGATCTGACGAACTCCTGTAAAGGGTGACAATGTTGATGACTTTTCTCTGGTAAGAAATCTTTTGTGTGTTGAATGGAACAGGAGCTGCCAAGTGTAGGCCATGAATGGTCTTTTGCAGTCTCCTTCTTTTCTTATGTTCTTATGTTCTTATGAACAATATCGGCGTAATATTTTTTTGTATATGAGTATATACTGGGGGGCTGCGCCCCCCAGACCCCCCTCAATTGATTGAAACTCAGGATCATCGTAGGGTGGTCCCCCTGCAGTGATATCTCCCCCACGAGCAGTCCCCTTGAATTTACTGGGGTTTTTTTTCTCCCCAACAGCTTTTTACTGGCAGAAAAACCTAACCTAATAACAAACAATTTTTACTTTTATAGGTTTCTTGATTAGTTTATGCGCCTCTAGATAATCTAATAGTTTTTCGCGATTATACAAAGTAAAGCCGAATTCGAATAACGAAGAAGCACATGGAGAGCACGAAAACACAATAACGAAAGAAAAACATTTGCAAAACGGGTCCTATTTATAAGATACGATGTTGCCAGTAAGAAGCTGTTATCGTTCGCAGTAAACAAAAAATAATAAAAAACATCAAGAAACCTTACCTAACTTAGAAAAAAAACTATAAACGAGCAGAGCACAGATATTTAGTAAATAATAGACTAAAAGTTACAAATCCCCAAAACAACAAAAAAATATAATGCAGTGATTATCACATCTGACGCTACCGTCTGACGTCATAAGAGATATGCTGTAGCCCAAAATTGTAGCCATCTACCGTGCGCCTCGAATCTGAAGTATTACCAAAACAATACTTACTTTAATAGGTTTCTTGATTAGTTTATGCGCCTCTAGATAATCTAAAAGTTTTGTGCGATTATACAAAATAAAGCTGAATTCAAATAACAAAGAAGCACATGGAGAGCACAAAAATGCCATAACAAAACAAAACAAAAACATTTGCAAAATGGGTACTATTTATAAGCTACGACATTGCCAGTAAGAAGCTATTATCATTTGCAGCAAACAAAAATAACGAAAACAAAACAAAAAACGGTAACACCAGATTCAGGGCGCACGGTATATGGCGCTGTTAGTCGGCTACAATTTTGGGCTACAGCATATCTCTTATGACGTCAGACGGTAGCGTCAGCTGTGAACAATATTGCCATAATATTTTTTTGTATATGAGTATATACTGGGGGGCTGCGCCCCCCCAGACCCTCCTCAATTGATTGAAACTCAGGATCATCGTAGGGTGGTCCCCCTGCAGTGATATCTCCCCCACGAGCAGTCCCTTTGAATTTACTGGGGTTTTTTTTTTTCTCCCCAACAGCTTTTTACTGGCAGAAAACCTAACCTAATAACAAACAATTTTTACTTTTATAGGTTTCTTGATTAGTTTATGCGCCTCTAGATAATCTAATAGTTTTTCGCGATTATACAAAGTAAAGCCGAATTCGAATAAAGAAGAAGCACATGGAGAGCACAAAAACACAATAACGAAAGAAAAACATTTGCAAAACGGGTCCTATTTATAAGATACGATGTTGCCAGTAAGAAGCTGTTATCGTTCGCAGTAAACAAAAAATACAAAAACAAAACAAAAAACAATAAAAGACATCAAGAAATCTTACCTAACTTAAAAAAAAACTTCGAAACGAGCAGAGCGCAGATATTTAGTAAATAATAGACTAAAAGTTACAAATCCTCAAAACAACAAAAAAATATAACGCAGTGATTGTCACATCTGACGCTATCATCTGATGTCATAAGAGATATGCTGTAGCCCAAAATTGTAGCCGACTAACAACGCCATGTACCGTGCGCCTCGAATCTGAAGTATTGCCCAAAAAACAATAAAAGATATCAAGAAACCTTACCTGACTTGGAAAAGACTATAAACGAGCAGAGGCGCAGATATTTAGTAAATAATACAGACTAAAAGTTACAAATCCCCAAAATAACAAAAAAATATAATGCTGTGATTGGTCACATCTGAAGCTACCTTCTGACGTCATAAGAGATATATTATAGCCCCAAATTGTAGCCTACTAACAGCGCCACCTATCGTGCGCCCAAATCTGAAGTATTACCAAAACTGCATCCACAGGGATGAATCCAGAATACCCTATAAAGTTAACCCTCCCTCCCCATATAATCATTTAACCTAAGTTTGAATATATTCAAGTTTGGACTGTCTACCGTCTCAGATACCAAACTATTCCAGTAATCTACCACTATTGGTGAAAAGATATTTTCTAACATCCAACCTGCATCTCTGGAACTTTGTGCTGATTTCTGCATTTCTTTAGGATCCCGAATTCTTACATGAAGTGGTCGCTACAATTTTGGTTTTGTAGATGGGTCAACTCCCGGAACCAGCATAGTCTGTATCTGCGGATGCTGTTTTTTAATTTTTAAGTGGTGACCCTAGTCCTATTACTACCTTCTAACTTAAATAACTTGCTAAAATCCAACTTATCCATCCCAGAACAGATTTTAAAAAGTCAATCATGTCTCCCCAAATTACCTATACAGTCACATAAAATTTACTAGGTAAAGATTCATTTTAACATTTGCAAATAATATTAGAAATGTGTTTTTCTTATGTATTTTTATGTGTACTTTTCAGATCTGACGCATTTTTTTCTTCTTTTTTTTCTCCCGTACCCATAGTCGACTGCTTACTTATGAAAAGATAGTGGGGAATTAAGAAGTTTCTTCTTGCGATGATCCCCACCTCTATGACCTGTCAGCCACATACCGTAGTCCTATGTGCCTGTCATACCTCAACTTAAATGTTATTATTCGAGGTGCATGTACTTTTCAGTTTTGACCCATTTTTTTCTTCTTTTTTCCCCTGTACCCATAGTCGACTGCTTACCTATGAAAAAGTCCTATGTGCCTGTCATACCTCAACTTAAATGTTATTATTGGAAGTGCATGTACTTTTCAGATCTGACACATTTTTTTTCTTTTTTCCCCAATACCCATAGTTGACTGCTTACCTATGACCTGTCAGCCACATTCCCTAGTCCTATGTGCCTGCCATACCTCAACTTAAATGTGGTTATTGTAGGTGCATGTACTTTTCAGATCTGACACATTTTTTTCTTCTTTTTTCCCCCAGTACCCATAGTTGACTGCTTACCTATGACCTGTCAGCCACATGCCCTAGTCCTATGTGACTCATATCTCAACTTAAATGTGGTTATTGTAGGTGCATGTACTTTTCAGATCTGACACATTTTTGTCTTCTTTTTTCCCCCGTACCCATAGTCGACTGCTTACCTATTAAAAGATAGTGGGGAATTAAGAAGTTTCTTCTTGCGATGATCCCCACCGCTATGACCTGTCAGCCACATGCCTTAGTCCTATGTGCCTGTCATACCTCAACTTAAATGTTATTATTGTAGGTACATGTACTTTTCAGATGACACATTTTTTCTTTTTTTCCCCAGTACCCATAGTCAACTGCTTACCTATGACCTGTCAGCCACATGCCCTAGTCCTATGTGACTGTCATATCTCAACTTAAATGTGGTTATTGTAGGTGCATGTACTTTTCAGATCTGACACATTTAGTATTACAAGCACAGACACTATACGTTATGAAGTACTATGAACTGAAGGTAATCTTAGTGACTAGGGTGCTTTTGTTATTTTGTTCAAAATTGAATGATTTCATGTTTCATTCATCCACGTTATTTCCTTAAGGTAATTGTTCAGACTATGGCCGGATACTATTTCTAGCTACTTTTTTGCTCACTCAATTCATTTTTGAGTCAAAACTATTTTTCAGAAATGAGGGCCTTTGCCCCCCCCCCCCCCATGCCCCCCTTTTAACTATTGTTTAATACACTAGTATAATGATATATATGTACTTTAGGCTGGTGGATAAAGCTTAACTCATGGAATCTCTTTCATGCAACTTTTATTGCTATTTTCTTTTTGGTAAACCTGAAGATTCGCAGCTTGCCCCCCAAAGTGTATGTTATTCAGATGAAATCTATAGTATTTCGTCCATGTTCCAATATATTTAACCTTTTTTTTAACTAATTTTTAGGGGCAGCTCATGTGGGGGATCACCCTGTGATGATGCTAAAATTTCAATCAATTGGGGGGGGTATCTTGATTGAAGTGCTGATGTCATAACTGAATGAATAATAAATTTTTTTTTTAATAATTTAGCATCACTTTATATTTTTTCAATTTGTTTACTATTTTTATAAAGGGTGTTCCATTAAGACGGATAGAAGTTACCAGTAAATAAAAGTGTTATTGGTGAAAATTTATTGATTTCACTATTGGATCATGTTATTTGAGTCATGGCAATTATGTGTAAAAAATAATATTGTCTAAATGCCTGTCAACGCTTCGGTGGCACACCTCCACTCGATGGTCAAAATTTTTGATGATGTCTCTGCCTAGTTGCTCCTCGATCTCACCACTATGCCTTATTATCTCATCCTTCAGCTGTTGAATTGTTGTTGGCTTGTTGGCATAGACCTTACTTTTGAGATGACCCCAAAGGAAGAAATCTAAAGGCATCAAGTCACACGATTGTGGTGGCCAATTGACCTCACTGTTTCAAGAGATGATGTGACCTGGAAACTTCTCATTCAATAAAGCCATTATTGCATTGGCTGTGTGGCATGTGGCGCTGCCCTGTTGAAACCACAAATCTTTGACATCCATAGAATTTAATTCAGGCTATAAAAAGTTGGTTATCATGGCACGGTATTGCTCACCTGTCATTGTAACAGAATTCCCGGCATCATTTTCAAAGAAATACGGCCCAATGATTCCACTAGCAAAAAATATACACCAAGCAGTGACCTTTTGTGGATGCAGTGGCTTTTCAATAATCTTTCTGGGATTTTTATCCCCAAATGCAACAATTCTGCTTATTAACAAATCCACCAAGATAAAAATGGGCTTCATCACTAAAGATGATATTTTGCGAAAAATCATCATCGGCTTGTCTTTGCTTGTGCACCCAATTGATGAATGTACCGCGCTTCAAGTGGTCAGCAGTCTTCAGTTCTTGTAAATTGAATTTTGTAAGTGTGTAGAGACAAATCTTTTCTCAAAATTCTATGTAACTTTGTTGTGGAGAGGTTCAATTCCTGCGTGTGATGACGAATAAAGGTGTCTGGATCTTTGGCCACATTCTCATGCACTGCAGCAATGTTTTAAGCTGAACGATGTAAACGAGCATGCAATGGCATTTTCATATTTGCCACCGACCCTGTTTGTTTGAATTTACAAACAATTTTCTCGATTGCACTCTCGGTTGGTTGATTATGTTTACCAAAAAGATCGCGAAGGGCCTGAAATGCGTTTCTGTTTGAACGTCCATTTTTGTAATAGGCCTTGATAACTTTAACATATTGTTCGATTGTTAATCTTTCCATGGTTGAAATTGCCAAAGACAAGTTGTTAAATCTGAAAGAAAAAGAAAAAAAATCATTAGATGCTTAAACTTAACTCACATTTAAAATCGGTCCAAGTTATTGGAACACCCATTACATTTAAATAAACTTAGTTAGTTCTTTTAGAGGAACTAGTTTTTGTGGAGAAGAGACAATCTTTTATGCAGGAATTTCAGTTTCAGCATGGAAACTAGAAGTAATATACTTAAAGAAAACTATGGGAAAACCAGACATAGAAGAACAGGGTTGAAGTGGTAAGAAGAGCAAATATACGACTGGCAGAAGAGTTAGATGGGAGTGAAAGGATGTTGGTGGAGCGAGGAAAAGTACAGATAGAGGAGGAGCATGCATATGTGAAAGCATAGGGAGAGAAGAGAATCATAGACAGTTAAACAAGGGAGCCAGGCAAAGGTGCAAAAAAATAGAAAAACAGTGAGCAATCAGGGAGTGGGACAGGACAGGAAGAAGAGAGAAAGGACAAAGGAGAAATGAATGAGAAGTGAAAAGAAAGGGAGAAGAGGTGAAAGTAAGAGAGCAGAAAAAGAGGTGATAGCAACTGAAGGGTTAAGGGACAGAGAAAGGCCGGATGTTATGGCTGAAGTGAGAGAACTGCCATGAAGAGGATAGGATAGGTCATCAAGAAGAAACAGAGGAGAGGGGTAATAGACAGCAAGATAGGTCGAACAGTAACAAGTTGATATTTGGAGACAGTATAGTGATGAACCTACACACATGGTTTGAGGGGTTCTCTAAGGAGTTAGATATTATTGCTATGCCAGGGAAAGACATAGTAGATATAATGAAAGAAACTGAAAAGGCATGCAGAGAAATGGCGGAAGGGGATTGTATGCTGATACAAGCAAGTGGGAATGGGCTCATGAAAAGGAGTGCTACAGGCTACATGAAAGCTATTGGGGGACTCATAAGAGAAGTTAAGGCTAGGCACCCCGGAGTAAAGGTAGGTAGCTGTAGTCCCAATAACACCAAGGTGGTACAAAGGATATAGCTATGAAAAGAGGAGTGAGAGAGGTAAACAGAAGAATAAGGATGATGGCAATTGAGGAAGGAGGAAACACCAGTGGACTTGGGCACTGAGGCAAGTGGAGTAGGTCAAGTGTAATGATGATAGGATAGAGGGCCAAAGCGGATACAAGAGAGTGAAGGTAGGATTCTTGAACTGCCAAGGAATGGTCCTAGGCAAGAGAGAAGTGATTGTAAGGGAATGCCAAAGAGCAGAGATAGAGATAATGTTGCTAGCAGATATGAGGGTTATTGAAGAACAAATGGAAATCAGTAGATATCATCTGAGGGGGAAAGGTAGGACTCAGGAGGAGGATGGATACAATGGAGTAGGTATACTAGTTGAAGTGGGCTATATGGTGTCAGAGGAGGTGGAGCCGAATAAAATAAAAAAGTACAGCAAGGATTGGAAGGAAGGCTACAGAATTTAGGGTCACAAGGGGCAAAACCAACATAGTGGTGACAGTAGTTTACAATTATGTGGAAGGTACCAACTGAAGGAAGAGTGAATGGCTAATAGAAGAACTTAGGAACCTGACACAAGAAATGAAAAATGGTTAGTGATGGGGGATTTTAATGCTCATGTGGGCCCACTACAGGGAAGAAAGGTGTATCGATGGATAATTGAAAGTGATGTAATTCTGAAGAATCTAGAAGTGCAAGGAATCCCAACCTGGCAACAAGGAGAGAGGAGGAGTGCAATAGATTTTGCTATAATGAACAGAAAGTGTGGCGAGATAGATGAAGGCCTATGTATTGATGTGGATCAGGAAAAAGAGATACAAACTGACCATAAAGCTATAATAATGAAAGTAAAATGGCACCCGGTATAGGAAATGAAAAAGGGAAAGTGGAGAAATATATGGTAAAGAAAAAGGGCAGATTGGAGAGCATATGAAAATGAAATGGAAGAAGCATTATTAGGGCTAATAATTTCTCTGAGGCTATGAAGGTAAATTATACGCAGTTAGAAGGAAAAATAAAAGAGGTGGCGATGCAAAAGATTGGGGGGGAAATGGTTCCGAACAGGAGGGAAAAGTTCAAGCAAGGGGTGGTGGAACAAGGAATTGGAAAAAGAGTACTTAACTGGGAGAAAGATGAACAAACAATTAATAAAACTAAGGCAAAGTAGAGAGGCAGGGGAGAGGGTTGAGGCAGAACAAGTGGAAAGAATGGAATTAGAATATAAGAAGCAAAAGCAAAAAGTTACACAATCTGGCATGTAAAGATCAAGGAGGAAGAAGAAAAAAATAAGACAGTGGAGCAAGTTGGGGGTAAATAACTGAGAAAGAGAGCAGTGGAGATATCTGAGGAGAGCCTTGGAAGGGGATAAAAGTGAGGACAAAGTAATAATGAAGATTATGGAAAGAGAATGTCAGGATGAGGAAAAAATAAAGATGCAAATTGAAGAATATTGGGGAAGAATCATTCAGGCATGGGAGGGATGGGAAGAAACTGGAACTTGTGTATGCAGTACAGGAATTAGAGGATGAACGTATAGGAATCAACATTCCTATGGATGAAGAAAGGATAGTTGGTGAATTTCTGAAATATGGAGGAGAAAGGATGAAAGAGTTACTGACAACCCTATTTAATGATATGCTGTTTGGTAGCATCATGACAGAGAAACTGAAGGAGTGGGATGAATGTGAAGAGATAGGAGACAAGCAAAATGGATTCAGGACTGGAAGAGCCATAGACAATCTCCATATACTACAGAATGTAATAGAGAAGGTAAGAAAACAAGAGGGTGTGCTATATGTCTGCTTTCTCGATATAGAGAAAGCCTTTGATAGAGTGGATAGAACAAAATTGTTTGCAAGACTAAGAGACTTGGGGATGGATGCAAATATTCTAAATATCATTGGATGGTTAACGACATTGGGGTTAGACAAGGGTGTACCATGTCTCCTAACTTGTTCAGCTTCTTCATTGAAGAACTGTTAGAGAGAGTAAAGAGGGAAGGCCAAGGAGTCATGGTTGGAAATCGTATATTGACAACCCTGGTTAGTGAAACAGCAGAGAGTTTGCAGAGACTTTTGAATGTGGTGTACCAGTATTGGGAAGAATGGAGAGTAAAATTTAGTTGAGGAAAGTGCAAAATAATGATATTTGGAGAACAAAGAGATGAAGGATGGATCCTAGGAAATGACATCCTAGAAGTGGTAAATGAATATAGATACTTGGGTGTGACAGTATGTAACCAGAAGGATATATTTGAGAAACATAAGAGACAAAATGAACTAAATATGCTTAGAATGACTGGCATGCTGAAGAACATGGCAACTAAGCAAGCAAATAAGTATAAAATGATAGGGAACTGTGGAAAGGGCTAGCAGTCCCAAGAAGCCTGTATGGGTATGAAGTCTGCAAAGTGACAGACAGAATTGGAGAGAATGGAAATGATCCAAAACAAAGTGGCTAGAATTGCACTAGGGGCCAATCCCTATGTAGCAGGAGGAGAGAAATGGATTGGAGTAGGTATGAGGAGAGGGTGGCAAGGATGAAAGCAAACTATAAGTTGAGACTGCAAGGGATGGGAATAGAGACATGGGCAGGCTATGTGTATGCTGCATACGATAGGACAGTGGCGCTTAGAGGTAATGAGAGTGGATACAAAATATGAATTAGAAGCAATCTATATAGAGGACAGAGCAAAAGGAAAGCTGAAACAAAAAATATTAGATTCAGGAGAAAGGCTCTGGAAAGGCAAAAAGGAGCCTTGCATTGAGAATATGTATGATGGGAGTTTTGCAATCAAATGTTCTATAGATTCTCTGCCCCAATATGTCTTCACCTCCAAGGATCCAGTCCATGCCTATTCAAGGCACGGACTGGATCCTTGGAGGTGAAGACAGATGTGAATGGTGCCTATTGGGGCAGAGAATCTATAGAACATTTGATTGTGGATTGTGTGGGCCACAGTCTTGAGAGGGACAAATTGAAAGAAGAATTGGTGATAGAGCTGGGAAGAGAAAAGTGGGAGGTGGAGAGAAGGCAGGATTATGGACTGAGTGTGGAAAAAAGGATATAGATGATAAGAGAGTAAGAATAGTAAGAGGAACAAAGAAATTTTTGCAGTGTATGTGTGTGGAAGAAGAGAAATGAACAAGGCTAATAAATTATTTCTCTTCTCCACAGAAAAACCTGAACCTAAATCTGGATTCTTCATGTACAAGCTGTTCTACAACTTTCCGATTTATTTAGTGATTGAGAAAAATTAATAACATTTTTGACGATTATAAATTAATTAAAGTTCATATTGATTGTGAAAAGTGTGGTCAGGCCTTAGCGATCTGAGATAATTTTGTAAAGTATATAGAAAGCATTTTCTATATGGTTTATTTCTGGAAATTTTTGTACATGAAAAATGGCATCTTGTAGATTTGAACTAGGATTCAAATATGCATATTCATATGGGTTTGAACAAAACATAAAAGCAACTTGGTCCCAATAGATTTCTGCTAAAAAACATACACTTTGGCGGGCTTGTTAGGTTTACCTTCTTTTTGTCTCACCCGATTGTGACTGTTTGCATCCCCCCCCCCTCCTCCACTTATTTTAATATACTAGTAAATTATAGAAAATAGTATATTTAGTTACTTAGCTCTGGTGGATGGATAGTTTCAAAACTATCTGTTGGAATTTAGCTCATTTGTTTGGCACACTGGGTATGTGGGCGCCACTGACATGCTTGAGAAAGTGCAACGATGATGGACTAATGAAATTGTTGGACTTTCGCATCTTGACTATGCTTGGGTCTCTTCTTTGTGCATGGCAGGCTGCTCAGAGCCTACAATATCAAAGTCTGGAAGATTTCCAATGACATGTCCTGTGAAACCCTCTTGAGTTGTCCTTCCAGTCCTAGGACCCGCAGTAATTCGCACAGAATGTTCCTGCCCCACAGCAACACAGAATTATACAGGCGATATTTCTCAGTAAAAGTGATTGCCTTGTGGAATAGCCTGCCAGATGCAGTTATCCTGTCACCATCCTTAACTATATTTAAGAGTTGACTAGTGGAGCACCTGGTCAAAATATATACGAATATTAACCCCCTACACAGTAATAATGTATTAATATATAATATTCATAATTAACTATCCTAATTGTAATATTATAATCTAGTCATTTCTTAGTGCAATCAACACACCTTCCAGCATATGCTCATAAGTTTTTATAAAATAACAACTTTTTAACCTTCATTCTGCTGGCCTGTTTGCACTTATGGGGTTCCCCTCTGGTGGAGCCTGTCCAGGTAAGGTATGATTTATTCAATAGAAATATGTGAGCCGGCAAAAAAGTCCCTTGGTGAGCAGCAAATTAAAATTTTTAACCATTCACTCTTGCCTCAAGCAGCAACAAATGATTTATCAAAATGAAAAACAAACTTTGTTCATTACAGTTGGGGCCCTCGTATTTAGTTTTTTTTTTATTAGCTCATGGTTTAGTAAAAAATCAATAGTTTTATCAATGTCAGCTAAAACCAAACCTAGATAGTGAACATTTAAGGAACAAACAGAGCACACGCATGACATTTTGAAGAACTGGCAAGAATAAGCATGCGCAGGGGTTTAAAAAGAACCTCAGTGTATGGAAAGCTAGTGTTTCTGATATATCCAAAATTGAGAATGTGTATTTCTTGAATATCACATTTATCGTAATAAAAACATTAATACCAAATTTTTTTTAGCAAGAATACAAATAAATGTTATAAAAAAGCTTTATTAAAGAAAATTGGGGAGGGGGGGGGAAAGCCTTTTTATAGTCAAATTTAGGATTCAGAATTTGTTAGCAACCAAAGAAAGTGGTTTTATTGAACAATAAATAATGGGATATTAAATAAAAAGACTAAGTAATGTCATTCATAGATTATTTAGGAGAGAGATAAACAACTACATAAAAAACCCAGAAAATCAAAGTAAAACCTACTTTTTACTTGTACTAAAAGCACAAAAACCCTGACAAAGATAAACGCTTCTGACCTGAATACAGATATGTGATTGATCAGTAAGATAGCAGAAAAACACTAAAAGTAGCCTCCCCCCCCCAAAAAAATAGCTAGAATCACATTCAGCCATAGCCTGAACATTTCCCTCAATCTATATAAGCCTATTTTAATTGTCTCTACTTATTTTATAGAGAAAGTAATGGTAAATAATAGCTATATTTATTGGAAAATACTCTTATCTTACCTTGATGGCTACCCTCCTTCATAGCCTGAGAGTTGGTAGAGTACTTATTGAGGGAGTAAGGGGCAGCTGAAACTGCAGGTATGCTGACTGTATGGGACTTTATTCCACTATATAATCAAGTTATATACCCTTTGCAATATGGTTATAATTTGATAGTTTGTTCTGTCAAAGATTAATCATAAAGCGTATAGTGTTTGACCCAGAGCGTTGTGAAAACCAGACTTGAAGGATGGAAGAAAAGTACCTTAAACAACAGAGTCAGAGTGACTATTCCATATTGAGACACAGCGATTACTGAAAAAGCACTTTCTGGGCTTGATGATGGAAAATTGATGATTGACCTTGAACCTGTCACCCCTGTTGTCAGGCTGAGCAGTTTGCGAAAAAAGGTCAGCAAGAGAGCCAGTGGAAGATTTTCCAACACTTAATCATATCCACCCGCAACATCCTCCCCTGAACAGAGTAGAGATTGTCTCAAAAGGCAATCAGCATATGGAAGGTTCTTGAGCCCCTTGATGTGACATCATCATTGAACTGATTCCAAGAGCTTGAGATCTTCAGTATATCAAGTATTCCAGATGCAGCTATAAAATTCAAGGAGAGGCCTGATGCTGCTAATGAAGACAGTAGTCAAAAAGTAGGCGACCTGGTAATTAAGATTATTTTGGCTATTTTGCTAATTTAAAAAAAAAAAAAAAGCTGGCCCACCGGCCAATCAGCAAGCTGTATTAAACAGTTATTGACCAATCATAAGCATTTATTTTTCCCAGCTTTCCTTCATGTTTCTAAAGACTTATTTGTTACTTATTTTTCTTTATCTGGTCCCACTCTACCAATGGTGCTCTGCAGGACCCTCACATCAAAGTATTTTTAGCTCAAAATTTTATAGTGTATATTCTGCTCTGATGGTCTGGGTCCTCCACATCGTATCACTCGGAGGACATGAATGTCCTGTCTTGAAGTTTTGAATACTGATAATTCGTCTAATATTAGTGAGAGACCTATAAAATCTTGGGGCAGCTGACTTAAAAGAACGAAAACCAATATTTGATGCAACCTGAGTTCAAACAAGGTCAGTCCAGATTCGGCTCTATGAGTGTTGACACTCTTCAGCAGGTCAAATTCTCTTAAGGAGATTTCTCAAATACAAGGGTTTCCAGACTGGAGAACTTGATGAGTCATCACATGTATTTTAAATTTTACTTTAGCCATTATGGGCAGCCAATGGAGTTCAATTAGCAATGGTGAATCTCTATCAAATGGGATACACTGTTAATCAGTCCTAAAGCTCTGTTCAAAAGCTGAAGTATATACCTATATACTCGTATACATTTCAAAGGACCAAAACATAACTTGGTATATACTTGTACAATATTGGAAACAACTGGTATTCAACGCATCAGTCGCCCGAGGGCCTTTATAAGTCCTTGATTCACTTAATCACCCTGTAGCGGGCCGAAAATATATCTCTAATCCCAATCGGTAATCGATCCAACCCGCTTCCTACACTGTCCGGACGTGAGAAATCAAGGGAGAATAAAACGGATTGTATATACAGTCCCTTTACTTACAAAAAAAAGTACAATTTTGATAAAAGATTATTTTAAGCAAAGTACAATCTGAGAAAGAGAAAACAATTAATACATGAAATCAAATACATATATATACAAAGAGAAAATATAAAAAAAACCTCATTCCCACTCATACACACATTCTTACAGAGGGAGGGAGAGGGTACTGAGAAAAGGGGTGGGAGAATGGCCCTTTTACCCACACTCACATTTGCTCCACCACACCCCTCCTTCCTTAAGCCATTCAACCAGCCACTCACTAAACCCTTTCAATCACTCTTCATGGTACCACTTGTGCTCAATCGCACCCATTCACACTCTTCTACTGGTCCCTGGCTACGCGTAGCAATTAGTCGGGGTTGTTCGTCAGTCGTCCTGTCAGTCTCATCATCACTATTTATCATCTCATCAACCATACTCTTAGCCCTCATTACCAGTTCTCCCATCTCACGACAGAATTCTTTCATACTCTTCCGTTCAGAACCCTCACTCGTCATACCCCCATTCATCAGCTCCTCACTCACAGCTCTCATCCAACTCAAGGTACATTCTTGTGAAACAGACAGGTCACTCACATCCCCTGTATTCTCAACAGGCATACCAGAAACCCCTTCGACAGGTTCCCACCAGAAACCTGAAAAATCAGCCACTTCATCATTCACTACATCAAACTCACCCCTACTATTACCATTCATAAAACCCGAAAAATCAGCCACACTAGGTTCATTCTGCCCAAACACACTATCATTCATACTGTTCCTAAAACCAGAAAAATCAGGCACAGGCAGCTCACTCACTCGTCTACTTATACCAGCCAAATCACTCACCTGTTTACGCAAAAACTCAATCTCCCTTTCAAGATCCCCCATACCAGAAACACTCTGCTCAGACTTACTTTCATTCGTACTTGCATTCTTCCTTTCACCCTTCTTTGTACGCTTTCGACTCCTCGAGACTAAGACTAGCTCTTTCCCAGACAGATGCATACTATCATATTCAATCTCATCATCATGCACTTTACCTCTCTCTCTACACAGTCCATACACCGGATGGCTCACCAGGTAGTCAGGAGGTTCTCTCCATCTCCTTAACTGACTCTGATGAGCCTGCACTCTCTCAGTCATGCCGTCATTCAAACTCTCCAAAACATACGTTACCCCATTTTCCCAAACTCTCACAACTCTATAAGGTCCATCAAACTTCTCACTCATTTTTGATACATTCAACCTACCCTTCACTTCTTTCACCTTCAATACTTTTGTACCTAATTCAAATGAACGGAACCTTTCATGCGCCTCACGCCATACACTCTGCTCACTTTCACTCAAACGAAACCTATCTTTCATTCGCCTTTCAAAATTCATCACAAACTGACATGGGACATTCCAGTTGCACTATGCACAGTTGAATTATACGCCCACAACACTCTCCCCAGACACACATCCCAGTCATTCACTGTTGTACTCATCATTCTCAACATCTCACACAAGGTTCTTATAGTTCGTTCAGCCAATCCATTTGAAGACGGTACATACGGAGTTGTTCTCACATGCTCCACACCATTCTCTTTCAACATTTGCTCAAACACTTCCCCTACAAATTCAGGCCCATTATCACTCAGACATCTTCTAGGCTTCCATACACACATAGGAAAGAACAACTGCTCAACCACATGCGCAACAGTCACACTCCTTTTATCTCTCACAGGCGCTGCATACACAAACTTACTTTTATGATCAACCATAACAACCATACCAACATTCCCAGCACTCGTACGCGGCAAAGACACACAATCAATCACTACCAATTCAAACGGTTCTTTCGCATCAACTTTCAACATCTGTGGTTTCACTTGCACACCTTGCACCTTTCGCTTCTGACACCTTTCACACGTAGTTGCAACATCATTCACAACAGTTCTCAGAAACGGGTGGAACACACGCTCCTTCATACACTCCCACAGCTTAAACTTACCCATATGCCCATAATTATCATGCACAACCTTCACCAGACCAATTATACCAACTAAGGACATCACAGGTACATACATATCATCACCACCCTTCACATGCCTCACAAAATATACAACATCCATACAAACAACAAAATCCTTAGCATACCTTTTAAAATCACTTAAACACTCTAGCCATTCATTCAAATCAACACGCATCATTACACACTTCTTCAACTCACTAACAAAAGGACACATCTCTTGCATCTCTAGAATATCATCATCACTTAAAATCTCATTCTCATCATCCATGACCAACTCAATCATGCCACAAAATTTGACAACATTCTTCGCACACTCATTCAACTTCATCACCTCACATTCACCTTTCATAAGATGATCCTTATCAGCATCCAAAGACAAATCATTCAATCTCATAAAGTCTACACCAAGCAAGAAACAACAAGGCATTTGCTCACCTTTCAGAATCACAAAGTCATGCCTCACATTCACACCATTACCCAAACTCACTTTCAGACTAACCTGTTCCCATGCCACTATCAAGCCATTCCCTAATCCACTTATCCGTAACTTCACAGGTTTATGCTCGCAACATTTAAACTCATCATACTTACTCAGAATCTTCTCATTCACTAAAGACACCTGCGCTCCAGTATCAATCAAACCACAGAACAACCTTTCACCAACTTTCACTCTCGCTTCCATCATATCAGGTCCACCATGTTCGCAATACACCGAAGGAACAAGCACACCAACATCAGCACTGATATCCACACTGTCATTAACTCCCATATCATCACTCAACACACACTCATCTTCATCCAGACAATCATTCTTCTCTCTTATATATGAACACTTTTCAATTACCCAATTGTAGTGCACACCGCTCAAACATTGCAGATGTACCACATTAGGATTCAAACCCTTCATCTTCTCATCCTTGTACACAATCGGACTCTCACCACCAAAGTGCACATAAACAATCACTCCATACAAACGACTCACTACAATCAACACTTCCTGAAATGGCGGGACCCCTTGCATACACATCGCTCTCAATTCTTTCATGAAGTTCCGCACCTTTGCCATACCAATGCTTTCAGGCTTCCTACACACTTCATTCATTACCTCCTTCCTTAAATCATCTACACTATCGGGCACTCTCACATCTACTCCATCACTCTTCAAATCTTGCAAACCATTCCATACACTCTCAAACAAGGAATCACCACCACCCTTACTCTCTTTTCCATTCATAATCCCTTTCGGCAAATACTCAGGATCACTCACTCCACACACATTTTCATCATTCGTACCAGGATACCTTGACATCAAATCAGCCACTCCATTCCGTTCACCAGGCACATACTCAATCACATAGTCAAAGTCACTCAAATCTTCCAAAGTCCTTGCAATCCTACTATCAGCCCACTTCATACGCTGTAGATACACAAGAGGTTGATGATCGGTTTTTATCACAAACCTCACACCATACAAAAATGGACGCAACACTTTCAAACAATATCTTATCGCAGCCAGCTCTCGTTCCACAGTCGAATACTTTCGTTCTGCAACATTCATAGCCTTGGATATATATCCAATTATTCGCCTGAAATTCTCTCCATTCAAACGCTGCTCTTGCATCAGAAAACCTCCCATACAATACCCACTCGCATCTGTATACAGTTCAAGCATTTTAGCATTTACACTATAATCTGGGTAAGCCAATTCAACATCTTCAGTCTCTCATACGCCTCATTCATCTTATCATTCCACTTGACAACTGTACTACCTTTCTTGCCCATCCACTCAGTCAGAGGCTTACTCACACCAGAACAATCACGTATAAACTTTCGCTGAAACTCAATCAAACCCCAAAATGACTTCAGTTGCTTCACAGTCACCGGTTTAGGAAACATTCGCACCTCAACATACTTCGATGATTTTCGCAATCCATTCTCACTCACCATATGCCCAAGGAATTCCACTTCTTTCGCAAACCATTCACACTTCGCCACTTTCACCTTCACACCAACACTCTCCAACGTTCTCAACACATCATTCACCAATCTCATATGCTCCTCAAAAGTCTCAGTCATAATCAAAATATCATCTATAAACGCAATCACATTCTTACTCGCAAACTTACTCAACACAACATTCATTGCCCGCTGGAAGGCTCCGGGAGCATTAGCCAACCCAAAGCTGAGGTTCCGGAACTGGTAATGCCTCTTTGAGGAAGAGAAGGCAGTTACTGGCCCGCTCTCCTCAGCAATGGGCATCTGGTAATACCCCCGTACCAGATCCAGCTTCGTAAACCACTCCATCCCATGCATACTATACACACACTCAGATACCACACACATCGGAAACCTTTCTTTCACAGTCCTTTCATTCACCTTTCGATAATCCACACACAGACGCAATCTTCCATCCGGCTTACGTACAGGTACAATTGGACTATTCCATGCACTCTCGCTCTCTTCAATCACCCCCAATTGCTCCAATTCCAAGCACTGCTCCTCAATCTCATCAGCAACCGGACGTGGGAAATGCCTCGGCCGCTGATAGATTGGGGAATCCTCCTTCAGGAAAATCTTGAATTCCGGGAGCTTTGCAACCCCGAAATCCAGATCACCCTTACTGAGGGCTCCCTTTCGTTCAAATATCATTCGATACACATCCTCCCTTTCATACTCAGTTAAACATCCTTCCAATTCCACCATGCTCTTCACCTCATTATACATCCATTCGCATGTCTTTTCATTCGCAACATTCACCCTGATATCCGTACTATCGTCCATACCTACCTCATTGACAGTGGAGAGGTGGCCCAGTACATCTCCGACTTGGATTCCCCTCACCTGCCCTTTCACACTGGGGTCCGCCTGCACACATACAAAAGGATCATTCATTCTCATCAAGCCATCAAACACACAAGCAACACGCCTTACCTTATAACATGCATCCTTTCCATCCAATATCACAGTGTTCTCACTCAAATTCAAACTAACATCCTTACTCCAACTCACTCTAACAGACACCCTTTCACCCCTCACAAGCCTTACATTCTCCATAGCAGTCACCTCAATACCAGTAAACACACTCCTCAAAACGCTACCATCTTTCCCTACATACAACTTATACACCCCATTTTTACCAATCTTTCTCTCAATCTGATCACTCGCAGGATGCACAACCATACGATTCATTTTCATAAAATCATACCCCAAAATCACACCATACTCACTACTCACCTTATCAATCACAGAAAATTCACATTCATTCATCATCATACCATGCATTCGAACAGCTGACCTTATCATTCCAATCACAGGCACTCTCCTATTACCAATACCTACTAAACTTCCCTTGCACTCAGACAGGAGGGCTTTCTCGCTAACCTTGTCATACACATCTTTATACACCAAGCTCGCCTTGCATCCAGAATCTATTAAAGCCAAACACTCAATTCCATTCAATTCCACCTTCACACTCAGACACTCGTACTTCCTACCAGACAGCACTTTCACACTAGACAGACTTACCAACACATTACTCACACTCATGCACCCAGAGGATACTTCAGCAGGTACCCTCTTACCATTCAGTTTCCCACTTCAGACTTTCCATTCACACCTTGCGCTCTCAGTCTAATCCAACACTTTTCACTTGAATGTCCTTCCATCGCACAATAGCTACATACATTCCTCTGGTCACGACACATCCTTGCATAATGACCAGCCAATCCACAATTACCACATGCATATTTCATACTTTCCCCACCAGTTGCTCCACCATTCAACCTTGGACAATCTTTCTTCAAATGGCCTATTTCTTTACACTCGAAGCACTCTTTCACACTTTCCTGGCAATCCTTTATCATATGCCCTTTCTTACCACACCCAAAACATGCACCAGATGTCCACCTACATTCTGCCAACATATGACCTTTCCTTCCACACCGACGACATTCCACAATCTTTCTCCCACCATTCGGTCTCTCGTTTGCTGGGACATACCTTGGTTTCTCTCTCATATATCCGTTCCCACGCTGGAAATTCATCTGCCCCCTTCCATTCGACCACCCTCCATTTGCCCATCCATTCTGCCGGCCCAGGAAGTTTGACATCACTCCAGCTGGTGCAGCCTTCAGGGCATCCCTGTAGCTGACAAACTGCTGGGGTGGATGAAAGCTCCTGGGCTTCTTACCCCCAACATTCACACTGTACCATCCATCCTCTTCTAGATCGCTTTCATCATCAAATCGTCCATCTTCAAACAGTTTCAACACATCCTCCCACATCAACCGTTCACCTGTCAGTCTCACTCTCTCCTTTCTCTTTCCACTCAGCCATTCACTCACCTTTCGCGGGATCATGTCCAAAAACTTCCTCATGAGTGGTTTACATTCATTTACATCATCATCACCATACCTCGTTCTTGCCATACTCTCAAGCCTATGTGCATACATATTCACACTTTCACTCTTTCCCATTCGAGCCTTCTCAAATTCATTCACCCTCTTATACTTCACACTCTCTTTCATTCGTTTCACCTGCCCAATCTATCTCTTCTTCACTACATCGTACTTTGGCTCTCCCACACTCGTTATCACTCGCAAGAACTCCAACACTTTCCCATCCAAACAATCTCCCAGAACACTCACCCAGTGACCCTTGTTCTGCGGGTACTTGAGCTTGCAGTACCGCTCAAAATCCCCGAAGAACTCATCCATACTCTTTCCCCCATGCAATCTAAACTTATCAATCCTTGGCACTTCCCTAATCAAAATTCCTTTTCCCACATTCACTTCACTCTCCGAAGAGCTACTCTCGGTCTTACTCATTCCAATCATATCGTCACTCTCTCCCTCATCTGAGTATAGCGAATCCACACTCTTCCCTCTCGCCTTCCTATCCTTAACCTTAGAACCATGCTTACTTCCTCTCTTACTTTCCACTCTCTTCCATTCACCCCCTTTCCTACCACTCACAGTATCTTCTTTAGACTCAATCATACTGCCATCCATTCCATTTAGCGGAGTCCCTTCAGTAGGAGCAGGGGTCAGGGTTGTAGGTCCTGGGACTGATCCAGCCCCTGTCATCATGTTATACAGGTCCTGCATCTGTCGGTCCGTCTGATCCTGTCGGTCTCCCATTTCCTTCTTCATCTTATCAGTCTTTTCATTCATCCCTTTTATTTTATTCTCCATTCCCTCCATCATTCCCGCAACATTTCACACTCCTCTTCTTTCTTTCTCAACTCCAGTCTCAATCGCACTACTTCTTCATTCAATGTTTCCGCTACAGCCATTGTTCCCAAGTTAGTAAAAAGATAGGAGGAGGGAAAAATCAATCAAACTACTTGTCACACTAATTGGGTATGGACTGCAATCCAATCCAGTCACGCTCCCAGTTTCGAAGTCTCACGTCCCTATTCGGGCGCCAAATGTAGCGGGCCGAAAATATATCTCTAATCCCAATCAATAATCGATCCAACCCGCTTCCTACACTGTCCGGACGTGAGAAATCGAGGGAGAATAAAACGGATTGTATATACAGTCCCTTTACTTCCAAAAAAAAGTACAATTTTGATAAAAGATTATTTTAAGCAAAGTACAATCTGAGAAAGAGAAAACAATTAATACATGAAATCAAATACATATATATACAAAGAGAAAATATAAAAAAAACCTCATTCCCACTCATACACACATTCTTACAGAGGGAGGGAGAGGGTACTGAGAAAAGGGGTGGGAGAATGGCCCTTTTACCCACACTCACATTCGCTCCACCACACCCCCAGGGCCATTTGTGGCCTTTTACTTATGGACTCTTATTTACCCTGATAATTTGTCAAAAAAAATACTTCAAACTCTTATGTTAGTGATTAAGCATCTAATTAAAATACATAAATAACTTAGGTCAGCCTTTCTTTGTTTGTAAACTGAGATTTATGAATGAGAGTAACTTGATTCCATTCTAGGCTGCAAAAGGAGGTTGATTTATTACTCACATCTGTGTAAACACAGTTTTTGATGACTTCCTTATTTCTTAGTTAAATACACTTATTTTTTTTTCATTTTTCATCCAATTAAAATGAGGAAATACCTTAAGTTAGTATGTTATTGAAAGCACACAAACCAGCAAGCCTATTTTGTCTGGAAAATACAGTTTTATAGGTAAAATATAGCCCCTGAGCAAAATTTTCATAAAATTTAAGATATAAAATAGTATTCCATGAAGGGTGGCACTGTTTTCTATAATTAGATATAGATTTTAAACCGTAACTGATCTAAAAAGCATAAAACAACCATGGAGGTTGATGAGAATTTGTATAAGAACTGAGAATTATCAATCATAATTATAAATAGGTAGACAGTTATTAATAATTTTTTAATTTTATCAATAGATTGATTCTTTTTAATTAAAATATTTTATTTGATTTATAAAAGATTTAAATATTTTATTTTAATTATTTTCGATAATGTGTACCATTTGTAATTTGTTGGCATTTAATATTTAGTTACAACAAAGCATTGTTTGCAATTCCATGGATATCTCGCATGGAGTTGTATCTTCAGCTCATTCCATAGATTCTCAGTGTTTTAGAGCCAATAATCAAAAAAAGTTATACAGAAATGTTATTCAGCTAAATTACATAATTGACCCATTTTTGGTGCAATTCTGAGGAAATTAAGTTTATAGATATTTTTACTTGTTTGAGTGTGACCCATCGCCATTTGGTGGAGCGCTCAACAGCACCCTATTGTGACAACTGCGTTGTCCCCCAGACTGTTCAGCACATTCTTGTTGAATGTCCCAGTCTGGGCTATCTTCTCGCATGTTACCTGTTACCGATACCGGGATGGGTGGGGTCATTACCCCCTATACTCGGGACGAGTGCGTGCACATTAACTGGTGGACTTCTAGACTTTTGGTGGGAGGCTGGCCTTATTTAACCAGTATTTGTTTTGTTTTAATTTTTGTTTCTTTTTGTTCTTTTGCCCTTATAGGTTGCAGGTTCCTGTGCCGGTGGGACCTCCCCCTGATGCAGGAGCTTACTTCCTGCGTGTTACCTTGTCCCCTTTAAAAAAAAATTGGGGTGTTTGTTTTTTAGTGTTTTTGAATTTGATTTTAAAGTAGCCTAGTACTAGGCAGGTTTTTAATACGCCGACTAATGCCCAAGTAGGCAGTCGCCAGATGAGCCCTTAAAAAAAAATAGATAGACCGCCATCTTGGGATTCAGTAGCCACATTATTAATTGCCATATCATTTTTGAAGGGATTTTTTTCTGAATTAAAATATGATGTGGATATTTCATAATAATCATTTTTAAAGAAAATATGATTGATTTAAATATCATTCAGGGGTGAGGCTTATATGTCTGAAGTCAAGCGCAGTAGAATCACTTTTTGAATTCAAATCTAATGTTAGGCTTTTGAATTAGGAATATTACTACTTTATTTAAAATTTGTGGGGGAGGGGGTTGCAACATCTCACAATTAAGTGGGGGGAGGTATGGGGATAGAGCCCCCCCCATTTACCTTAACCTGACCTAAGACCACCACGACTTAAGTCAATATAACCACGGAAGGTCTTATTACTTGAAAGGGTACCTAATGACTTTACTGAAAGTAAATTTCTGAAAAAAAATTAATGCTTTGTGACTATAAAGGTTGATAGACCCTCTCCGCCTTCTGTACATTACTCCTAGAGCAATATTACAATGATGCAAGGAAGTATTGCAGGCGACTTACCAATTGACAACTTTTTTTCAATTTGTCTTAGTGGGTTTTGAAATACAAAAAGAAATAATCATTCTATTATTTTTTTCTAAAGCCTATTACATACCTATGTACCTATCTTAAATCAAGTATCCTGATATTATTTTATTTTCTTAAAATACAATTTTCTGTCTTTGTATATGCGCCAAAAAATGACATTGAAATCAGTTTTAAAAAAAAATATTTCCGAAGCATATGCCACACTTTTAATTTTAACCCTTATAGCGCTGATCTTATTTTTTTAAAATTAGCCTTGGTACAGTATTATGGAAAATAATAAAATAAAATATTTAAATCATTTATTATAAATCAAATAATATATTTTAATTGCAAAGAATTATTCTATTTGATCTAACCTAAAACTTATTAATAGCCTTCTACATATTTAGAATTATGATTGAAAATATTTTTTGCTCAGTTATTTCTTGTTAACTGAAGAAATTATTACTTTTTAGGCACTGTCATTTTATAGAAAATGTTGCTTATATTTAGGGTAACATTTTTATATGAAATAATTTTCACTTATTATTTTGCTGAATAGGCTTTTTCGCCTTAGTCTGCTTTGAATAACATACTGATTTTAATTAGATGATTTATAATTGATTATAATTGGATGAAAAATGAAAAAGATAAGTGTATTGAATACAAAAAGAAGGTAGTCCTCCAAAACTGGCTTTTTAGACGTTTGTAAACCATAAATCAGCCCCTTTTTTTGCAGTCTTCCTATGGTGTGGCCTAGAATGAGTCAAGTTACTTTCATAAATCTCTGTTCACAAACAAAGAAGTACTGACCTAAGCCATTTATATATTTTAATTAGATGATTAATCACTAACATAAAGAGTTTGAAAAAAAAATGACGGAATTATCATAATATTCTGTGTGGATACAGGTCTAAAAGTGAAAGGCCCTTGGGCAGTTAGCGGTTACATAGCACTGAATTGAGGACATATGAACCCCCTCAGGCCACTAATGGGTTAGAAAAAATGTATTGTTTTTTATGGACCTAATACATGTTACATTGTTAAGTTGAAAGGTTAGATTTTGGAAAATGCTCGCCTTCAATTTTTGTGGGCACTTTGGTATAAACTCTATTTTTAAAAAGTATGCAAATGCTAAATAGAGTATTATACTCTAATTAAGGCAAGCAAATTTTATGGTGATGATGAAAAATATATTGGCTGCACCCTCTTAGAAGCCACATTGTTAATTGGAATTGCATCATAGTGTATTAATATCATTTTGAAGGGAATTTTTTTCTGAATTAAACTATGCTATGGACATTCCATATTAATCAATTTTAAAGAAAACATGAATGATTTAAATAGCATTCAGGGGCAAGGCTTATAATGCCTGAAGCCAAGAAACATGGTATAAAAACTAGAGGCCTAATGACATCTGGCAATTACATTTGAATCTAATGCTAGGCTTTCAATTTATAAATAAGTTTATTTAAAAATAGTAGGGGGGTGCAGCTCCTATTTCAAAAGTCCTCCCAAGGTTACCTGGGGAGTTATTTGGCAATAATATCATAACTATCTTGCAGTACTATTTTTAAATGTTGTTTATTAGGCCCATGCATTTAGGAAAAAGGAAAGAATCAACAATATATACAGAAAGCAGTTGAAAATGAGTGAAAATCACATTTCTTTTACAATTTTTAATGGGGAAAATGTTAAATGAAAAAATTCCGCTTCACCCATACAAATCGCTCATGTAGACATGCAAAGTCGGGGTCACCCGAAGTTTGTGTAAATTGCTCCAAGGCCACACATGATAAGTCCAAATCATGTGGTTCAATTGCGGAGAGCCGCACCCCACTTCTTCAAAGCAATGTGGTGCATATCTCATTGAGGAAAAAATCCTGCCTTTCAGCCCCAGGATCGTCTCTCATTCCCTGAGGCTAAGGACTTGGTCCTGGCGCACCCGACTCTGGCTGGGACATCTTACGCCTCAATGCTAAGAAAGACACCCTCTGCTCCTGCTGGAGACTATGCCTGGTGCGTGCCCCCTGCCCACCCTCCCGGGGTATAAGGGTATTACAACCCCACCACTACAGGATGGGGGTAGGGCTGCAGGATGCACAGTTTACATCCAGCATGATGTCTCCATTCTTCTTTTCACTTTAGATACCATACCTCCTTTCAGGCAGTGGCTGTGCAGTTTCACCTGGATAGGAGGTATACTGTTATTTCTGAGTACATTCCACCGTCAGCTGACTTTGATGCAGGGGACTTCCACCATGTCGTGGCACGATTGCTGAGGCAGACATCCTTTCTGGGGAGACTACTCAATAAATCCCAGAGTACAAATCCTTGCCGATCTGATCAAAGAGCTTGAGATAGGTGTCCTAAATGTGGATGAGTTTATGCATCACTGCCCGAGAACTGCTTCATTTTCTTGCCTTGATCTATCTCTGTCCTCTCCATATTCCCAGCTGATTTTGATTGTCGGGTGGTTAATGACCTCCATGGTAGTGATCACTTTCCCATTCAAATATTCTTTTCAGGGTGGCATCCGCCTGAGAGCCCAGGCCCGTGGCCTGGATTTCAGGAAATGACTCAATCAAGGAGTTTAGGTCGGTAGATGAGGCCATTGAGTTCTCAGGTAACCTCATTGTCACAGGCCTGACTACTCTGAAACAGAAGCATTATGCCTACATGCGCTATAAGCGCCCCCAAACTATTTCACTGTCTGTGAATTTCATTGGGGTTAGGTTCCAGTATATTTCAAAGCATGCCCGCCGCTCTTCTTGGCAAGGCATACGTGTCTTCACTTAACAGGAAGACCCTTCTAGCAGAGGTGTTGAAGCGAGTCAAAAGGATTCAGGACAAGTTCTCGCAGGACCCCCCCGCCCTTCTCATTCTCCAGGAGAATGGGCGTGCATTCTCTAGCTGAGATGATGCTCCACCAGCATTCAATGCACGTCATGATGTTGCGGAAGGCCGCTGACTGTGTAGCGGGCCGAAGGCAACACTAACCCGACGTTCCAACCTTATCCTAGAATTTATGAAGCTTGAGAACCCCGAGGGAGGAAGAATTGATACGATTTGATATACAGTCCTTTACTTTACAAGAAAAAATACAATAATAATTACAAATATAATTACAATTTATCTTTGCAAGGAAAATAAACACAGGTGTGCACTCAAAATAAATAACCTATACTAAATTACAATTCTCCCAACTGAAAACAAAATAACAAAAAAAAACCTGACCGGCGCAGAGAACAAATCTGTACAAAACCACCAATCAATCGGTACTTGACCAAACAATGTCCATGCAACAAAATGACAGAAAAAAAAAGAATGAAAAAGGGGTATGGGATTATCACTTGTGCGCTGTGGGGGGGTGATAGTAGGCCAATAAAAGGAGGGTATACTCATCAGCCAATGCAGGTGGCAAGCTAGGTACGAAAAGCCCATCAGAGCACTCGCCTAGAAAACTCCTCTCGTAGTCCGTTCAAGCTTCCACTCTGTAGAAGAGACGATATCCCCCGTTTGTAATCTATTTACTATAGAGGGAAGGGAAACCAATAAGTGGGCATTCGACCTGAGGAAATTTGATTAACTATCTTACCTCTAAGTGTATATTCAAGTGCGCACAACCAATTCTATGGAAATTTGCTGTTTACTTAATTTACAGCTTTAACAATTCTTTAAATATTTATACTTATATTTGCTAAAAGATTTTTAACAAAATATAATCTCTGAAAAGAGAAAACAAACATCAATAAAAATTGAACCCCCCCCCCCCCCAAATTTAAATTCCAGTTATTCGCACACACTTGTTGGCACAGAGGGAGGGAGAGGGTATTGGGAAAAGGGTAGGAGAATGGCCCTTCACACACACAATCACATTCGTTCCACCACACCTGGACTTTACCTCCAGAGGCAGAGAACCTTTCAACGACAGGTTTACTCTGAGTGAGTTGCGTTCCGCTCTTGCTTCATGCACAGACACTGCCCATCGTCCAGATGATGTCCCGTATGCCATGCTTCGACACCTGGTTGAGCGAGGCATGGCCTTTCTCTTAGATTTATTGAACAGGATCTGGGTGGAGGGTCTCCTCCTAGATTCCTGGCGAATCGCTACTGTACTTGCCTTTCGCAAACCGGGGAGAGATCACTCTACTCCGACTGGTTTCTGCCCAATCTCTCTAACCTCTTGCGTTTGCAAGTTAATGGAGAAATTGGTAAATGTTAGATTAGCTCTTTTCCTGGACAGTGGAGGCCATCTGTCTTCTGCACAGTGTGGCTTCCGCAAGTTCCACTCCATGTTGGATGCTCTGCTCCGACTGGAAAATGCCATCTGCAAGGCTTTCCTTCGTAGACAGCAGTATGCCACGGTGTTTTTTTTATCTGGAGAAGGCCTATGATACCACATGGCGATACGGTATCATGGAGACTGTCCACACAATGGAGGGGGAGGGGGTGCCTGCCTTCATTTTTTATCAATCCTTTGTTCATTTGAAGCTCGACTACGGATGCGAGTTTTATGCATCCATAGCCGAGCGTGTATTGCGGAAGGTGGACTTGATCCACCACAACAGCCTTCGCCTGATGACCGGTGCCTTCCGCACTTCCCCCATTGAGAGCCTGTTGGTCGATGCTGCGCCGCGTGCAGTGCATCACTCGCCTGTACGCGCAAGCCCGACGCCTCCCCCAGTCGCCAACAGCTTTCACTGCATCCACAGCTGATCCTGACGGTGCCTATGCCGCCGAGAGACGCCACTCATACCCTAAGCCCCTTGGCTTTAGGGCCAGGAAACTCCTTCGAGAGCTAGATATAGCTCATGTCACGCTGGAGCCGTGCCAGTGTATCTGTTTGGCTCCATGTCCCAAGAAGGGGTCGTCTTCCACGCCGTATTCCCTCTGTTTGAAGTTAGTGGGGCTCTGCCAAGAGTTGCGTCAGTCTTCACAGCCGAGCTGGTGCAATACACCACTTGGCATGGAAGATTACGCAACATGGCCGGTTTGGAGACCGGATTGTGATCTATAATGACTCACAAAGTGCCCTGAGTGCTCTCAGGGCAATGGAATCTCTGCATCCCCTGGTTCGCGATTATCTGTGATGCCACAGTTTTGGCAAACTGTGGATGTTGAGATTCTCTTGTGCTGGGTTCCTGGACATGTAGGAATTGAGGGAAATGAGGACTCTGCGATCGGACCAGCATTTTGCTCTTCTTCACCTTGACTACATAACAGGAATATGGGCTACTTGGCAAAGAAGATGGGAGATGGTCAAAGGTAACTTAAAGTTGCTTGCCATGGACCTACCCCTTAATGCCGCAAAGGCTACAGGTTGCTTTCTGTTGTCCCCGAATTGGGCAGACTCACGGGACGCATCGCAATTTGATGAAGCGTTCACCAGCACCCTACTGTGAAGACTGCGTTGTCCCCCAGACTCTTCAGCAACATTCTTGTTCAATGTCCCAGTCTGGGCGGGCATGTTACCTGTCCTGGTACTGGGATGGGCGTGTCACTACCACCTCTCCCTTGTACTCAAGACAAGTTTGTGCACATTGACTGGTGGACTTATAGACTTTTGGGGGGAGGCCAGCCTTCTCCCCTTTATTTAACTAGGTTTTGTTATTGTTGGTTTTCTTTGTAGGTCGCACACTCCTGCGCCGGGGGGATGGGGACCTCCCCCCGATGCCCGAGCTTACTTCCTAATTGTGGCCATCTTCCCTTTTTATTGTTGTTGTTTTCATATTCTTATTTTAAAGTAGCCTAGTGCTAGGCTGTCGGGATTCCGGCGACCTATGCCCAAGTGGGCAGTTGCCAGATAGGCTCCCAAATATAGAAATATGACTTTCTGAAGGAGGCCTGCTTCTTCCCCTTTATTTCACCTTTTTGTAGGTCGCATGTTCCTACACTGAGGGGAGGTGGACCTACCCTCGATGCTGGAGCATGCTTCCTTCTTGTCCTCTTGCTTTTTTTCATTATTTTTTATAGTTATTTGTTAGTTACATATTTGTTGTTATTTATTTTCTAATATAGCCTAGTATTAGGCCGTGTGGACTATGGCCACTATACCCAAATAGGCAGTCAACAGATGACCTCTTAAAAAAAAAACAATAAAAAAACCCCAATGCTGCAAGGACTTCAGGTTGCTTTCTGTCATCTCTGAATTGGACACGCTCGCGGGATGCACTGCCATTTGATAGAGACCTCGCCCGCGCCTACTGTGAATACTGCTTTTTTCCCCAGACTGTTCGGCACATTCTTGTGGAATGTCTCAGTCTGGGTGATCTCCTCACACATTACCTGTCCCGGTACTAAGATGGGAGTGGTTGCAACTGCTTGTCCCTTGTACTCAGGATGAGTTTGTGCACATTGACTAGGGATTTCCTGATGCTGGAGCTTGCTTCCTGCCTCTTGCCTTCTAACTTTAAAAAAAAAAATTTGTTCTTTTTTCATGTTACTATTTTAAAGTAGCCTAGCACTAGGCAGTGGTAAGTACAATGACTTATGCCCAAGGGGGCAGTCGCCAGATGAGTTCTTTATTTTTATTTTTTAATGGATCCAGGCACTTGTTGCAGCCCGTTGTATTTTCTGAGGCTGTCGGGGAACATAGAAGGGGGCATAACATGGCCCTCGCTACTGACCACCCTAAACCCCATGATGTAGACTGGGAACTTGGTCTATATTGCTCTCTGTACATCTTTGGGGAACACAGCAGCAAGCTAGCAGTTTTTCTGCAAGTTCTTCACCTGGTCCGGACAGAAATTCTCATCTGAGAAGAACCCCCAAATGCATAACATGCTTGATGGGATGCTTCAGTTATTCACAAGCTCTGCATCATGTTCCTTCCACTTGTCCATCTTCTGCGACAGAAGCTGACCTTTTCTCATCTTCTATGAGAAGTAGTGGATGTCCTCATGCAATAACCCCCTAATGAAAGACTAATACTCCCTTGCCTTGGATATGGACCTCATTGACTCGCTGGGATTGTTGTCAATGATGACCTGGATCTCTGGGACAAATTTTAGACCTTTTCATATCAGAATGCTTTGATGAGAGGTTTCCAAGCTGCTGTACCCTTGTAATCAAAGCCTGACTCATCTTTTTCCTAATCTTCTACACTGTCCTCATTGACACCCAAGCACTCAGATCTTCACATTGGAACTACCTAGCAAGCAGCCTAGCTTGCTTGATGCACAACTCAGTCTACCATGATAGGAAGAGAGAACCTATGCCAGACCACACATGCATGCAGTTCAGAGTTGCCAACAGCACAAAAATTAACCACTATACCCAGTACAAAGTTCTTACAGTAAAATTTCAGATATTTATTGAAATTACAAGTTGTCCACTGAAAATGCTCAGTCAAATACATATCTAAGTATTTGAACCTAATTACTGTCTTCTGGTAGTCACCACTCATTCCCTTTCATTTGATACCTATTGCTTTTAGTCACGAGTGGTTGGTTGGATAGTAACCATTTTACTTTTCGGCTGATTCTAATGTAATTTGAAACTCTTATGTTTTACATTCTCGTTTGAATGATATAATTACCAAGTTCCTCCCAAGGTTAGTCCAGAATTATTGGAAGTTGTAACATCATAAGTCAGAATAATTGAGAGCCTTCGACTTAGGTATGTTAGTTTTTGAAAGTTTAGTTTTGACCCATTGTTAATGGCCTGCACTTCATAAAATGGAGCCAAATGTCTATTGCACTAAATCATAATAATCTGATTGATTTAGCCTTTGTTTTATTTCTATATAACATAATTGATATTCCATATGCTAGGAACACTTGTGTTGAAACACAGGTTTGTAAGAGTACGCAGCTTCTTGCGCTCAATGACCTAAAATGTTTTGGTTATGTCATTTATGCATTTTTACTATACAAAATTCCTTTGAAAAGGCCCCTAATTTTTTCTTTAAAATAAATCATAAACCTTATATAATCTCTTATTTTCAGATACATAGCCAATCCTAGAGAAGCTTATTAAAATGATCATCATTAAATTAGCAGCTTTTGCTTGGAGCCAGGCTATTGGAAGGTAGCCTGGCTGATCTCATGTTATACATGTCATGTCTCTCCTTGTGCATGAATTGCTAATTGGAACAGGGGGAGGGGGAAGTGGTCCTTCAAATTTGCAAACGACTCCAAACCCCGTTTCCATTGCATCAGTCACAGTTACACATTCAAATTCAACTGTCCAAGTTGCCCATCTTCCAAACAGAGTTGTGACTATTACAAGCAGCCAGTCAAGGTATTTGGAATACAATTTCCTATCATCATGTTGTTGATATTAGATCCTGATATGATCTTAAGTTAAGAGGGTTAATGCAAATGCATTCCAAATTCTGCATGTTAGGATAGTAAGTGAAAGGACAAGGGACCAACTGATAAGTGCCTTTTATTGTTATTTATAGCTATAGCAACCTGATTTCTGGCATGTATCAAGGCTGTATATTAACGAAAAAAGATCATATTTGCAATTTGTATGCTGATGGGGTATTTATTAATAGTATATATAAAATCAGTGTTATTGAAGCAATGCTATTTTTTTTTTTTCTATGATTGCTCTTTTTGATAAATAAATTATATTCATGACTAGTAATTTTTGTAATCTTAAAATTTGCATTCAGTGAATTTTGACTTAATCTTTTACCCCTTCCTAGTGGTATTTGAATTTAGTAGTTTAAAAATCAGATATTGAAATATTCTCATCTTTTAGGATTTAGGTTTGATCTATTAATTTTTATTCAAATTCATATTAATCCTGAAAATAGAAAATAAGTGCTGTATTCTAATGGTATAAGGTACACTTCAACCAGATCCATTACTGTTACTTTACTATTCTTGGATTTTTCAGACCAACAGTATCTGACAAAGGTAGCAGACTTGCCAATGCTCTTGCTGGTAATCCTCCATACTCGTATGCTTCGAGTCCTTCACAGCAACGGTTTGCTCATTTGCAGCCCCCCAACCGTCACATATTGACAACTGCAGCCATAACATCTACGCAGTCAGATTCTCTGAAGCCCTCCAAAGCTCTCTCCTCTTCTCGGCAAACATATATTTTACCATTTGTGCTTCAAGACCATAACTATGGAGCACCTCCCCCTCCTACCCCACCTCACTCTCCCCTACCTTCCATCTCACCCCAATCTATTTCTCCCCCTCAAAGTTCTAGTTTCAAGACTCAACATATTTTTACATCCTCCAAGAGTTCCACTACTTCTCCAAACCCGAAGAGGCCCTGTGATGTTACTTACACTCAGCTCAAAAGACAGAATACAAAGATAACATCAGAACCCTCTGTTATTACTGTTAGTGATGTGGCAGCTATACAAGTGTCCCCCGTCTCTTGCAGAGATGTTTTGACTACATCCCACCCTCCTTCTATAGCATCGCAAATAATGGCCTCCATGCCACTTCATCAACAGCAGTTCATGCCTCACCCGAAAGCTTCTCTTTATTCCTCATCTCACATTCCTCCAACTACTCTGATTTGTGAGTCTCTTGTAACTCCCACTGTTTCTTTACCCCCTGGGGGACAAGACACGGATGAAGAGTCAAGACTCAGTGACATAAGCTCTTCTGTTGGTCCTTCAGGGGAAGAAACAGAAACCGCTCCTGAAGGGGAGGGTGAAGATCAAGTCCAAGCTGATGACTCCATCACACGTTGCATTTGTAATTTTACCCATGATGATGGATACATGATTCAGTGCGATAGATGCTTGTAAGTCTGAACTTGACACTTTGGAATATTATGCTAAATGTCATTGTTAATAGTTATCTTACTTTGTATCTTTCTAATTTTCAGTGTGTGGCAACATGTTGATTGTATGGAAATTGACCGAAACAATATCCCAGATGAATATTTATGTGAAGCTTGCAAACCTCGTTCAACAGACAAAAGCAAAGCTCGATCTTTGCAAGTTCGTAGGAGACAAGAAATTCGGGCTCATTTAGCAAGGTAAGGCTTAATTCTATTGTCTTAGTGAAATGATTTGCGGTATGAATTAATTCGGTTCTTTGACCTGTCTTGGTTATTTATTCCCAGAGCATGTTGGTTGCTGCAGATAGCTATTTTCCTTTATTCTTTTCATTTTAAGCAGTTTATGATTACTCATCTCTTTTCAGACAGCTGATTTTCAGCTTGGGTTATTGGTTTGCCATTTGATACATTTTCTCCTTGGGCCCATTTGCTTAAAGATTGAGGCTTCTAATCACTTGTTTGCTTTATCCGTAAACTTGAAACTCTTTTTCTTGGTTAGAGAGATGTTTCATTCCTTAATGTATATTGTTGGAAAAGTTCTATTCAACATTTGACCATAACTTATCCCATAGAGGACTTCTTCTGTAGAACTGCACAGCCAAACAAAAAAAAACATAGTTTTGTTATATAATTTCAGTCACAAATATTTAAATTTAATCCTGATAATACCAATGATGGGTCACCTGTTGGCCTGTATACAATTTGTTTAGTTTAGACATTCTCCTTACTGACAGTGCTTGGTGCCATACCATAAACCCCTTTTGCCAGGCTGGTGTTCAGACTTCTTTAAATTAATGATAAAGTTCAGGCTACAAATGTAAGTGTTTTCAAGTAATCCTCACTTTTTTAAAGGAGAGATTTAAAAAAAACTAATAAAAACCTTAAGTTTAATTTATTTTTTGCCTTATCCAACCTTCCATAAAAATGTCACCACTGGCTTTTAACCCCATTAATGACTCATGACTTGCCAAAAGTGTTACAAATAATGAAAAATGGTATGTGTACATTCTAACCTGAAAAGTAAAAGTAATGATGCCAACATTTGTGCCATCACCAACAATAGCATCTTTGTGTAATCCTTCTAACCACTCCTGAAAAATTCATCAGACTATTTAGCTACTTTATAGATAGATACCCTGCATAATAATAAAAAATATATATATATTTAAGTTTCAATTATGTAATAATTACACTGTCAAGTGTTCCATGCTGGTTTCAAATATATTGTCTTGAGTCATGATGGATATAGGAGAGTTGCTTTCCCTCTCATGATGCACTTTTAATGATTCTCCTCTAGGTTACCCCCAAACTTTGCCTTTGTTTAAGGATGATGCCATTCACTCAGATATCACTTTGGGACGATTCTCCAAACTTTTGTGATTCCAGTTATAAGTTATGATTCTGATTCCTTCACAAAATGGAATATTGATTATATGATATAACAAATTAAGAATTTGGCCATAATGTAGGAAAGAATAAAAATACAAGCAAGTTAGGATTAATTGTGAATAAAGATCATTAAATAATAAATATAATAAAACATTTAATTTTTTTATGTACCATCGATTCATAATTCCTTCCGCATAATAATAATACTATACTAAAATAATAATTAATAAAGTTAGTTGTTACATAAACTAAATAGAATATTTAAGCAAATAAATGTAAGATGGACATTATGCCTAAGTTTAAGTAGTATCTGCTAACAACTAATCTTCTGATATAGTGCTTTATGCTGGAAGTTTGGTATCGTCAGTCATCACAAATAAGTGAATTTAGATCTTTGATAGCGAATAATGCACAGTTTATGTGGAAATTGTAATTCAAATTAGACTAATTTGATAATGTCAACTAATGATAACTAATGTATTAAATACTATTAATATTCAGCTATTATGATATTGCTACTCAACATTTAAAATAATCTGGGGGTAGGAAGCGTGTGCAGTATAGATTACCTCAACTGAACAACAGGGCTGCCCACTCCCGAAAGAATTTTAGCAATAGTACCAAAACTTAGTCTGAAAATGTAACAAAATTGGTAAAATCATTCCAAATATAATTAAAACATAAAACAAATGTAAAGTGATATAAAAAAGTATTTCTTTATGGCAAAAAGGTACCAAATTTGTACAAACGTGTCAACTTCGGCAGCACTGCTGAACAAAGCTCTAACATCTTGGAATTGCATCAGCTGTTCTAAATAATGCCTGAGCCAGCTTTCATTTCACGCAAATAAACAATTAAATATACAATACATTTATTATACAGTCAGATCTTCAATATTAATTGATATTAAATAGTGATGTATTCTTGTTGACTAATCTAAATCTATTAGTAAATAACTTATTAACGTTATAATTTCACTGAATAATGGAACATATGAGTAGATACATAACTTGATTGACACACGAAATAAACAATGATTAAAATTTTTATTCAGCTATTTGGGCAATTAGGAAAGAAAGTTAAAAACTTTAAAAAAAAACACGGTTGAAAGAGTCTGTACTGAAATTTTGAAGGAATCATTTTTGGAATTGGAAAACTGGGATTATTTTTTCAGCGATTCCGATACTGATTCCTCCAAAATTAGCGATTCTTACAATTTTGATTAATTGTCCCATCTCTAACTATAACCTCTTTTCTGCATTCACTTTTAGCCCCTTGCTCTCAACCAGCAACACCTGTCATCACCATATACCAGGGGTGTGCAATAATTTAATAATTTTAAGCAGCAGGCCACATTGAAGCTTATGTAAAGCTTTGCCAGCCCCACTTAAAAATGGATGCAAATTGTGAATGCATTTAATTTAATTGCAATTATCTTTGTGCATTTGTTTACATATATTACTTAGTCATCCAGACTTATATCAGAGTGGGGACCTACAGCTTAATGTGGAATCCAAACTAGGATTTACATATGATCATCTCCCTTCCAAGTGCTAACCACAATCAATGTAGCTTAACTTCCTCAAGTGAAAAAGTGTATAGATAAGGGTAATGAGAATAAGTTTATTTAAAAATACTGATTTAAGAATATATCACTTGCATGATAAAATCAGAAAATTTTGTCAAATTGTTTAATAATTAATTTTCAATATTTTGTTGAATTCTGAAATGAAACACTGGCCACAGTTTGCCCACCTCACATATACGAACAGATACAACCTATTCCTTGTACCAATCACATACCAACACCGTATCCATTAGGCTTGGAGAGCTTGTCTTGACCTTGATGTTCCTACAGCTACAGCTTTTCTTCTGGTTCCTTATATTTATCATTTCGTTCCAGAATAGTTTCCTATTCCCATCAGGATCATCGATCATCTTTTTGTCCTTTGTTGCTTTCCTATGCTTTTTAATCACTTCCCTTTTTTTTTACCTTTTCATCCCTATCCATTCAACCACAATGCCCTGTCATTCTTATCTGCACTGCTCTTGCATGACCTAGTACTACTTCCTTAAATTAGGTCCACATGTACTCTTTCCATGCTTCACTTATTTCCTATACTCTCAAGCATTTTCACATACTGTCCCCTTTCTTTCTGATTCAATAATCTTTATTCTCCCTTCCTTTCTTCCTACCTCATATCTTTTCATCCTTCCACCAACCAATTTAACATTACATGTGTTCAGATAGCTTTCACATCAATTTTGCCCTGAAATTTATTCCTAACATTCGCAAATCAATCATCCTCTTAAGTTAGCCCTCACCCAACCCATGTGTATTTATGCACATCCCTGTCCTGAGTGTGTTTGCTACATGTTTCCTGTTATGACACCAGATGGCAGTATGCATGTTTAGGTGTGGGAGGTGCGCTTCCCTGGAGGTACCTGTGCATGCCTAGTTTTTTAATTATTTTAAATTAGTCTTATCTTTTTTCAGTGGTTATGCCCTCATCATTGGCTGGTGTCATTTCTTAACAATTGTTACAGTATTGCAATGGAAGATTGACTTTAATTTTTACTCTTTTAATGTTCAGGATTTCATCATCTGACTCTGAAGATAACCATTCAGTGCCCTCCAGAAACAAATTGAGCAACAAGCCGCAAGAGCGGAAAGTTCTCAAGAAGAAGAAACCAAAGCCCTCAAAAGAGAACAAGAGCAATAGAAAACTGTCCTTGTCATCTTCTAAGAGTCTCTCTTCAATAGCCACTCCTTATCAAGTGAAGCTGGTGCATTCTTCAGATGAACGTGAATCTAAGCCACCTGGACTGAAATCCCGGCGGGTATGTTGGTATTGGTATAATTTCCACTGTTTCACAAATCAAAATTAGATTGTATATTGGTTACATGATAATGATTACATTGTAAGTTTGATTGTTCTTCTAGCGGCAGAGTACAATCTCTGGGAGCAGTCAAAGTTTGGCAGAAGAGAACACTACTTTGACCCTGGAGCAACTGAGATCATGGATTGATGTCTATGAGGTGGCTGTCACCAACCATTACTCCCCCGAACTGAGGGCCAAAGTCCACGCAGTGAGGATTAATGGTATATCTGCTGAATTCCGAGAGTCCACTCAAGGTGCTCTGCTTGGTCATCGCTGCAGGGTTGCTCCTTCCTATGATGTTGGACCAGAGTCCTTTGAGGATAAGGTATTATTCTTTAATCAATACCTACCCTTTCAATTTTGAGAATTGTTTATTTTCCTTGGAGGATTAAATCTGTGGTGAAATAAGTACAGTAAACCCTCGATATAATGAACCAAATTTCCTGGCTGAACTCTCGGGTTTAACAGGCAAGCGTTACAACCAGCCTGAGTGAATGTTGGTGTGTCACATGTCTCCTACAGTGCAAGGTTCGTATCAATACTATGTTGTTTAGTCCACTTAACTTTATTAGTAATTACATACGTATTACATATCCATAACGAACTTGGTTCGTATTTCCAGTGCTTCTAACGCCCATCAGGTTTAACAAACTTTCGGCTTTAACGAATGACTCCCCGCCCCATATAGTTCGTTATATCGAGGGTTTACTGTATATTTAATGAAGTTTTTGTATATTTTAACATTTAATAATTTTTCTTATCATTTCATAGTAAATTCAGGATTTTTAGATTGGCCATACTTTTAACTTTACAGATTTTAGTGGCAGCCACAAGACTGACTTCTGGAACAGCCATCATTGAGTATCAGGGCAAATACACATTAAAATCCCAGTGGAATAGTGTTCAAATTCCTCCCAATTTGCCCTATTTACCTTTTGTTCTGCAGTATACCATGCAGAAGGAAAGCTTGAGTGTTTGTGTGGATGCAAGGACCTATGGCAACGATGCCCGCTTTGCTAGGCGATCTTCGCAAAGCAATGCAGAGGTTTGTAGATGAGATTTATTCTGGCTAGGGAGTTAGAAAGTGTGGTGATAGCTTTTGTTTTCATGCATGCTTTTCCTTGAAAGAAACTTTCATGAGGACTAAGTCTTATTGCCTTAATCTTTAATTATCTACCCATCTTGCTTTTCAGATTCTTCATGTAGTTGAAAGGGGCTCTCTCCATTTATATATTGTTGCATCTAAAGAAATTGAAGAGGAAGAAGAAATAATCATTCCTCTGCAAACTGCAATATGTCAACAAAATGTACCTTCCATTTTTGCTCAAACCATTAATGATAAAGAATTGAGCAATGGAAAATCTAAGGAAGAGCCTGCTAAAGGTGTGTCCTCTGCTCCCCCTCAAGTCTGCAAAAACGGCATTTTTAAGTGAGTCCTCTCTCTAAGCCTCTTGGTCATTTTGTAATCCTCTTATGAACAAACTTTTAAGTGTTCCTCAACCGCATTATGGAAAAAGTTTTAAATTTTTTTCTCTTTTTTTTCAAAGCAAAAAGAATGTACGGAAACCCTTGCTTACCCTGGCATTGCCTCAACCCTTGAACCGGACAAGTCGCAGGGCCCCATCAGCTGAGAATCAACCTTGTGAGGAACTGGGCAGCCCCACTCCTGCAGGATCCCCAATGAAGCAAAGGCGGTCTTCTGGTTGTGGGGGCGGAAGCAGATCCCCTGCCAAATGTCTCCTCAAGTCCCCAAGCAAGTCTCCTTTGAAGGCTCCCCCACCATTGGATGACTCCTCAAGTGGGGACTCACCCCATCAGGATTCACCTGGCAATGACCACAAAATGACCCGGGAAGAGCGAAAGATCGCAGCCTATATGAAGGCCTTTGAAAGGATGGAGAAAGCTGCTCAGAGGAGGCAGGAGATAGAAAAGAAGAAGGTGGAGGACAAAGGCAAAAAGGAAGAGCCCACTGAAGAGGAGGAAGGAAATAGGCCTGGAAGTCCTGATGAAAGCGCAAAGGTGTTGCTGATGGATAAGGAAGGCAAAAAGGGGTAAGTTTATGGAGAGTGGCCCTCTTAAATACTACTTTCCTTTGGGGGGGGGGCTGAGGAAGGCTTAACTTTTCACCCTCCCTGGGAAACCATACTTCCCACCATGATTGCAGTTAAGTCACCTTATTTGGGGTTAATGGATGAATAGTTGCCTAATTGCAAGGTAACTCTGCAATGGCTAACATATGTTATAGTTTGAGGTCTTACTTGTCGAGTAGTTACAGTTTCATTTGACATCAAGGCAGGAGTTTAATCCTGGCAAGTGAGAGGAGGGGGTTTGGGGTGATATGATACAACCTTAAGGAGCACCCCTTCCAGGGGATATGGCCAATTACAACACTGGTATCATTTTCACCTTCACAGCACAACATACTCACACTATCCTCTGTTCTGGAACCCTGCAAATGGATTACTATTATCCACTATGGGAGAACAGCTGATGCTGAATGGTTGAAATCCCATATCCATAGAGGGGTTCTACCATTGCTGACATTTGTCAAAAAAGCACAAGACTGTGTGGGATATCTCCCTCTCACCCCAAATGAGGACCAACCCTTGAGCCCTCTGGAAGTGGGTCACTATGGTTCTACCATCGCTGATGAATGTTTAAAAAGTACAATAGTGAGATGTTTACCCAACTGCACCCCTCAAATGAGGCCTTAGGGCTCACCATTGTCATTCTGATCTTTGTGCATTTAGCCTAGTTGGGAGATCTTGCCACAGATACAAGGGATGGATTGTGTTACCGACCTACTGCTAATTTAAACCATTACCTGGACTGCTTCATCCATCAATTTTGTGTTGGGTGTAGTGAGGGCAACCACGCTGCAGCTGACATCTGCAGAATTGTGTCCACTGAGGTTTCTGCTCTGATTGTGGATGTCAGGCATTCTCCAGAGAGTTGGATAACCTTCCACTCTTGAGTTCCCCAAGTAGGCTCCTCTTTACATTACTCTTGCTATGCACTTTGCATATATTAAAAATCCTCTTAAGTTAAGTTTTGAGTAATATAATAATATACATTACTTTTGTATTTTGAGTCTTCATAAAAAATTTGAATTGGATGTTTAATATCAGTTTTCTCATCAGGAAAATGCCTAAAGTAGACCTCCATAAATGTGATTATTTTGAAGATGACAACAATGGCTCATCCTCTGAAGGAGAAAGGAAACTCTTTGAAGGTCCTCTGCAAGGTTACAGCTCTCCTCCATTTTCAGGAACTCCCAGTGCTGGATTCAGGTACTGTTGCTTTTTTACATATAGTAGTCAACGACTATTCAGACTATGACATAGCTGAGTGAAAACAAAGTAGCTTTCTTGGTCATAGTTATGCCTCATTGGCTGTGGTTAGTCCCAATTCAGGCCAACTGATTTTATAAATACAAAATGTTACTGCTCCCACTGGAAATATAGAACACTAACTAGTGGAGACCATAACAGCACCTAAATTAAGTATTAAACTTTTGAGAAGTGGTTTTGTACAAGAGCATCGTTGTGGAAATTGGGTGATCTACCTTCTACACATCTTTCACTAGGTCTCGTGACCTGAGCTACATTTTGGAAATAAAAGTCTAGGAGCAAAGAGACAAACACCAACTAAATTTATTAAACCCCCAAATTACAAACATTTACAAAATGATGTGTACAAAAAATCTTTGGCTATGCCTTAGCCTTACAAAAAACCTCTAAAACAAAAAAAAAGGGCAGGGAAAAGGAGGAATGGGAAGGGTAGGATGTTCTTCAGTCATACACTGACTCCACTAGGGTCTATCATGATGCATCTCCCTTACACGAGGATGATATAATGGTACAAAAGGTAGGTTTGTGGCAATGTTTTTTCAACAGTCCCTGGGAAGGAGGTCTTCTGTGACTGTTTCTCAGTTAAGGATTTCTGAGTACAAAAAAGGAAAAGGAATTCCAGGGATTACTTGTGGCTGTCCAAGGGGCACAGGGCACTCTACAAAAGGGGGGAAAACATCTAGGACCCACTTCCCAATCCCATACAAAACAATATATCCTGGTTCTTTCCGATCAAAAGTTTTCAAGCTACTCACCCACTTTGGTGGTTCTCAATGTCTTTGCTTATTCGCCTTTAAATATGGTCAGACCAGGCAATGGCTTAGCCACTCCATCCCTATGGGGTAGTTTGCGCTTCGCTACTAAGATTAAAATTTAAAATCTAAAAAAAGCAGCCATGGTTAAATTTTGATGAATTTTCATCTTAAATATTCATTAAGAAAATAGTCAGTAAAGAATGAATTAAAAATAAATTATGCAGAAAGTCAAATAAATAACTTAAATTAACATTTAATAACCCCCCCCCTCCTTCATAGTTAAATGCTTATACTCTTTTATCATAAAACCACGAAAGGTAGGGTAAAAGGACAGACTAAGGCATATGTATGGTCCAGCATCACAATCATACCAACATTCTCAACACTAGTTCTTGGCAAAGACACAGTCAGTCACTACTATCTCATAAGGTTGATTCACATAAGTTTTCAACAACTGTGGTTTTGTCTGCACACCCTGAATTTTTTGCATCTGACAACTTTCACATGTGGTAGCAACATCATTCACAACAGACACAGATGAAAACCCCTTTTAAAACTCTTTTTTTATACACTCCCATAACTATGTCCAAAGCTCTCATGCTTAACTTTCACAAACCCTATCATATTAACTAAAGAATGCCACATGCAAAAGAACACCTCCATCCTTATGGGGTCTTACATAATATACCACATTCATACATATCATAATCCCTTGCAACCTCTTAAACTCTCTTAGACATTCAAGCCATTCATTCAAACTAATCCTCTCCTCAATTCAGACCCTTAGCTCTTGAACTATTGGACACATCTCTTGCATTTCCAATTGAATCCTCCAGCTAAAATTCATAACATACTTTGATTCAACATCTTGCTTAACAATCTCCTAATTCACTTTCATCACACAATCTATCCCCAATAGGAAACATTACTTGCTCTTAATTCAACATCACAAATTCATGTTCTACATTCAAATCAGTTGCAAGACTTAACAAGCAAGCATACTTTCCCCTATGCAATCACTACCTTCACTCAAACCACTTATTCTAACTTCACTTACATTTGTGCCCCATTTTTAAACCCTTAATATTTTTCTACCATTCTCACATTTACTAATGAGATCTGGGCCCCTGTGTTTATTATTCCACAGAAGACACGTTCACCACTCACTCACTTCCATCATCCTAGGGCCTCCATGTTTACAATACACCATTGGCATTCCACAGATCTTATTTACCAAAACACATTCAAGGATAGACTCCCTTTCGGCCATGCTCTTGCCCACAACGGTCAAAATTTAATTTGTCCAAAAATTTGCACTGGTTTGGGAACAGTTTGAATAGAAGGGTCTGGTGATTTGACTACTCATAATGGCCAAGAAGGCATCTTCAATAATCAACTGCATCACATGGGGCCCGTATGCAAGGTTCAACAGCTCCTTCTCCAACTTTTATCAATGCATATGCCCTATTCATCTGACCAGTATTGGATGCCATCTATGCTTCTTTCAAGGCTGCAATGTTTTTGAATTTATGGCATCAAAGCCTCGCAGGCTTGATCCTTAACTGAGAAGTGAACAGCTGGTTACCACATGGGTGAAAGTCATCTGGAACTTTCAAAGCCTTGCAGGCTTGATCCTTACCCGAGAAGTGAATAGCTGGTTGCCACATGGGTGAAAGTCATCTGGAACTTTCTCAAGCCTTGCAGGCTTGATCCTTAACCGAGAAGTGAACAGTTGGTTGCCACATGGGTGAAAGTCATCTGGAACTTGGTTTAGTTGGACTGGATCCACTTGCGCTCAAAGCAAAGGTTGCAAATCAAGGCTAATGTATGGGGCTCTTAGTAAATAGATAAGGTAGCATTTGAATGGCAGACAGAATTCTCTTATAGGTGGGGGGGGGGCCTTTATTCTGGTGTTGTACCATTTCTCTGTGCATCGGTCTACATTACTCAAACAGATTTAACACTGAAGGGTAATAAATTTGTTGTAGAACACTCCTTGTTCATGAAGGGCTATCAGTGTAGTGTGCATACACTGCTAACATATAAAAAGTGTAAATAATAACTGCAATTACTAGTCTAGTATTGCATGGTTTTGTTTGCTGATTTCCAAGAAAGAGTTGGTCAATGAAGGCCCCTACATTTTTGCTTACCTGATACACTGAATACTAGTCATTGTGAATTAGGTTCTATGGGCATGCCATGGTGAAATTTTGTGAAGTTATTCAAAGCAAATTTTTTTCGCTCAGAAAGCATTTGTATTGAGAGTAAGTAGTGTGAGGCTTTCCAGTTAGTCTTTGGTATCACTTTCCTGACCCAATCGCTAGGGTGAATGTTGAGAAAATCATGACTATTGATTCTTCCTCTTCCTGATAGATTTCCGAAGACCAAGAAGGCTTTGATGAATGAATGGCTAAATGAGACGATCGACCCGGTGCTCCACTCCACGCCATCGGGGTCTGAAGTAGCTACTGGAGTCCCCACCTGTTATATGAGATCCCCTTCTACCCCTTTGAGAAGGAGCAGTGGTCCAAGTTCTACCACTCCAGCTGTAGTTGAGATGGCTGGAAGGTCGGCGAAAAAGCGATGGCTTCGCCAAGCAATCATTGATGAGACAGACCCTCAGATCACCACTGGTTTCTCCATCTGCTCCAGCCCAAATAGTCGACCTGGTAAGTGGACCATTTAATTGTTGATGACATTTTATCCATTCACAATGAAGTTGAGCCACATTGGATGTATTAGTTAGTTCCCAGGTTGAATCTCGATTCAGGTCTAGTTCACAGTGGTTATTATACAGTTTTGATACCTGTGATTCGAATGCCAGATTAAACTGTAGTTCCCTAATGAAAAATAAAAGGATGCAGTTTAGCAGAAAACTTTATTCCCAAGACTAGTTCGGAAGGGAGTCTTCCATGTTCATTGGGCTGAAGATGGAAGTCAGTCGCTTCCAAAAAGGTCTCTAGAATAAAGTTTTCTATTGCACTCCATCTTTTTTTTATCATGCAAGAAGGTCGATACTGAGTGGAAGATATACAAAAATAAAAGGTCCTCCCTCTCCCCAAAGTAAAGATCCATAGTAAAACCTGCCTACCTTCAATTTTAACCTTGTCCTCCTTCCACTTTCAAATGCACATCCATCAAACCCATTCCATAACTCAATTACCACCACTTCACATGAGTGATTATATTATCTACTCCAGCTGTCTTACTTGTATATTTTATATTTATTTCTGGATGCTTTTTGTCTCTTCATCTTTTACTAATTTCTTGAAGAGAGACCATGATGGGCATTGAGTTACACTGAAAAATGGATCATCAGCATTCCTATTCACAATCCTTAGTTCTGGAAATGTAATCCTCTGAATGTATTCCTGTCCCCTACTGCTTAAGACAGCATTTATTTTAGGTTGAGATTATCACTATTCCTGCCAAGCCCCTCTTAGCTTGCAATGCTCAATTATGTCCAAGGGGAGGTCCCCATCTTCATTTCAGAGTGGAAGCACACTTGTCTCTCAGTACCCCTAGTAGTCTCTTCTTAGTTACGCAGGTTCTGTAACTTCCATGCATTTTCCTTTTTAAAGGGTGAGTAGAATGCTAAGGTTTTAAGTGTGAAATGTGCCAGGAAGATGTATGAGGTATACTGGTTCCATCATTAGGGTATGGGAGTGAGACAATGTTATGGAAGGAAAAAAAATATATATCGTGAGAGCAGTGCATATAGAAAATGTTGAGACGGCTGCTTGTTGTGCCAAAGGTGGATAGTGTGGGGAATGACTCAGGGTGAGTTAGAAGACTGTGTTAAAGGTGTGTTGATTGCGAATGTGTGTGAAAGAGATAGGGTTGACAGAAGAGGGTGTGGATGATATTGTGTATGACAGGGACATTTGTGAGGGATCATGTACCTTCTGTCAAGCGATGAGCTTTCTGGACAAGTTGCTGCAGCAAAAATCGCCACACCACCATAGGGGACAAAATTTGGTGTGAACAAAATGCTGGGTAGTCTTGTGCTTAATAGGGCATAATGGGATTGGATGAGCAGTTAGGCCATGATGCAGGCCAACCCCATTTTGGGGGAAATTGGTGGAAGTTGAACTGGTTTCCCAATGTCCTTGTGATAGTAGGGAGCTATTTATTGCTTTCATAGTGAATGCAACGTTGGATTTCAGACTGAGGTTGGGTTTAATCCCTGCGACCCTAAATGGGTTTAACTGTGAATTCTTTTAAATGTAATCCCTAAAAATATTTGTCCGAGTCACCAATGAAGAGGCAATGGTTGGAAATTCTCAAAAAGTATTTTCAGTGAAGATTTTCCCTTTTACCCACCTTTTTCACTGCTGCTCGTTCAACGAAGAGGAGGAAGGTTTAGTGACAAAGATAAAGATTGATGAGGGTTAACATAGGTGGTCTCCTCGATCCCTTTTTTGGGGGGGGGAGGGGCTATGAGGTTGCTGCCTGGACCCAAGATATTTATATTTTCACCCTCTCACTTGGAGGAATTTTTTAGGATGAAGGAAGAATCCTAAGTATAATCCAGTTTCTTGCTCTTTTCCAGACTCTCCCACAAGTGCAGGTGATTACATCACCCCTCTGAAGAAACGAAGACTCGCCAGAGAATCGATGTCTTCTGAGCAATCAAACACTCCTCCATCCACTCCACTTCATCCTGGATTTGAAGAAAAATATAATGAGGTATGAATGTTTTTTCACAATTCACTCCCATTCTTCTTGCATATGCTCATATTGGATTCCACTGGTTTCCATGCCCTTGATGGGGGAAAAGTGGCTGTCTAAAGTTAATTTGTTTTTTGTTTGGTAGATCGAGCTTGAACATACTCTAGAAGAGACATTGGATTCTGAGGAAGTAAAGGGTTCCATTAAACTTGAGGATAAGGACTTTAAAGATAATTTTAAAATGGAGTTCAACCTCAAGAAGGAAGAAGCCTATGAAACTGATTACAAAGCCAACTTTTCTGACCGTTTGACTATAAATATATCTCAGATCAGTGGTGAAATCAAATCTGAACCCTGTGAATCAAAGATGGAGGTAGGTTCAAAACCTAATTACCCTCTTATTGTCCCAGACAAAGAAGCTGAAAGCTTAAAACAAGATGCCGACTCTAGGAATGATAGGAAACCCATTGCCTTAGTAAGTGAAGACAGTCTCCAGCGGAAAGTGAAATTTGAGAAAAATTCTCAGCCTTTTGTCAAGATAAGAGAAGATGAAAAGGGAAAGAAGTTAATGGAAGAGGATAGTTTAAAGTCAACTACTAATTCCTGTAGGAAATTAAAAAAAAATGTGTATACTGAAAGGAAGAAATGCGATAAAATGAGAAATAAAAAAAAGAAACTCGATAAGAATCGGAATATGGAACCAATGAAAAAGCACACAGAGAAGACTAAGTCTAAAAAAGTGAAAAGTTTGAGAGAGAGGGGCCTTAGTGTTACTAAAAGTACTATACATGTAAGTGAAGGGAGTGAAATTAATCTGAGCTCTGTAGATAAGCCTGTTGAAGAAGCAGACACAGAGAAATTGCCTACCATTCCAAACATTTCCGCACAAATTTGCCCTGATTCAAAAGAATGTAGGGCAGATGATAAAAGGGGGCCTCGGACCCCAGATGGAACTCCACCTCAAAGCATTATTAGAGATGACTCGTCACCGAGGTTGATAGAAAAATCATCTTGTTTTACAAACCAAATATCTAAGGAAACTAAATCAAACTGCTCTGAGGTTTCTAAAGATACACAAATCACCTCTTACGCAAGAGAAAACAATTTGGCTGGAAAGTTTGATTCTACCCAAGCTGAGGAGCCATTACCCTCTGATGAAAACAACAAGGAACAACAAACCTTGCCACCTGAAGCGCATGACATTCCCACTAAACCTGCAGCAATTAAGCGAAAAGTGAGTGGTGTCAATTTTTATGCTGTGAATAAAATTTATTCTTTTTTTGACCTGGATGACTGAATGTGACACTCCAATGCCTCCCTACTCAACCATGGTGTATAGTTGTTTTTTTTTTTCATCTTTAGCTCTCCATCTTAGAGTATAGAAAACGCCGAAGTATCACATGTGAGGGGGATTTGAAGGAGGATTTGTCTCAGAAAACTCCCCGGCCTGTCCCCCCTGATGCCCCGAGTGGCTCGGAAGAGGCTCCCGTTCCTTGGGTTATGAATGCTCAGTGGGACTCTGTTAAAGCTCAGAAGAGTGGCGACTCAGTCACTTCCCTTCCCACTTGCCTGACTGACCTCGCATCCTACCCTCTGCCACCCTCTTCCCCGTTGTTAATGACTGACAAGATCAAAGTGAAGAAATGTAAGTAGTTAAACCACTTAAGTCTCCCCCTTTTTACCAGTGATTAGGGAGGAGGAATTGTACCATTGTAGTTGCAAGCTATGCATTGTAGAACGAGTCAATAAGACCCCCAGACCTGCACTACAGAGTGAGACTGGAATAGTCTTGTTCCAACCTGGCTCAAGGTAGTTTTTTTCTCTTTAACAAATGCCCTGCCCTTTTGGACATGCTATTTATCATGCTGCTATTAAATATAGGCTTAAATTAATGAGGCCATTGCCAGAATGCTTTGGAAAAATGTTAAAAAAAAATGTAAAGTTAAGGAAATTCAGTGCATGAAATTTCCACAGCTAGAGCTGCCTAAGAATGTTTTCAGTTAGAATTGTGATAGAGGGAGATTAGGTGTGGCTATGTTATTTAAAGAATGGTACTATATGATTGGTTAGCAGTAGGAGAATTTGATTGCCATTGCCCAAATTGGTGTGTGTGTGTGGATCAGGAAGAATAACCGCTGTCCTGTAGCGTAAAAAGTGAATAATCCCGGTAGGACCATTGGCCTGAGAACCAGCACAACCTGAATTTTTTTTCCCCCTGTAGGCAGGAATTGCATTAGTGTTTTACCAACCCTACTAGAAAAGTAACCGAGAGTGATGGTGAAATTGAATTTTGCAAGAGTTGTGAGATTGCATATGATGGCTCGGTTGTATCCTTGTTTTCAGTTGTCATGGTCAAGGAAGCTTTCACTCGGTTGCTGTTATGTTCAAATTGGTAATTGTGCCTGCAATATGGACCTGGCAGAATTCTTATTATTAAAAGCATCATTTTGAGAGGGGCATAAAAACTGAGTATATTGTCCCCCTCCCCTCTCTGGTAACCATGGTTAGAATGGCAAGTGTCATGACAACCAAGTTCCGTAGCAGGATTGTAAGAGAGGGTTAGAAGCCTCGTTTCCTCATTCTTTTTATCTTCTCTTAATGCATCAATGATATAGAATAAAGAAGTGAAAATTTAGAGAGAAATGAATAAAATATTGATATAAAGTGGTTAGCAAGTTTCCTGGCTTTATATTTTAATTTATGTTAAGTAAGGATTATTTGAGGTTGGCTCATACAAGTCAGTGTAAATTTGTGTTATTGCTCTTTTTCTAGAATCTTTAGATCCACTCCCCTGGCTCCAGCATTTGATGGAGCACTCCCCTGCACTTTGTTATTTTCCATTCTGATTAATCCCTCTTCCCTCCTTATTATGCTTCATCCCTGGATAGATCCATTTCTAGGCAAAAGAGGGCAGCAAATTCCATAATTAATTTGAAAATATCTTGCAGAGGAGGGAAACTAAAAACACCATTATTTCCCGGGAAATTGAGATGCAGGTGTTCTGAATGGTTAAACTCAAGCTTGACCCATGATTGGGGTGTATCAGTTAGGTAGAATGTAACCAATAGCAAGTACTGTAGAATATGATATTGAGGATTTACTCACATTTGTGTACACTGATGAGAGACAGTGGAGCTTATCCCATATTCTGGAGTACAAAACTACCTTGTGTGTGGTTAATTTTTTGAAGAAACAAAATTGGGTCACTACCATAGCATGAGGAGTTCATGCACATTGACTTTAGGTCGCACGTCCCTGCACGGGGATAGGCGGCCCTTCCCCGATGCTCGAGCCTGCTTCCTGTTGTTGCCTTTTTTCTTTTTTATTGTTGTGTTTTTTTGTTATTCTAAAGTAGCCTAGTACTAGGCTATCGTGGTGAGTACAGTGACTTATGCTCAAGTAGGCAGTCACCAGATGAGCTAAAAAAAAATTACTATAAATAATTTGCCTTTTGTAAACTCAATAAAAAAAACCCTGTTAGCAGATTTTCCACTGATTTTCACTCATTTAAAGTGCCTTTTATTTCTTTGTGGGAACCTACAGTTTAACATGGAATCTGAACAACAAGGAACCCCCTCCCCCACACACAAGCCCCTAAGATGTTTCTCTGGCCATTGTTCTGGCAGGACTTGGGACCCCCTCCTCCCTCAACTTAGCCTCTCCTCCTTTTGATAACCTTTATTTCTGTACCAACTCTTTGTCACTCCAGGGAGATAGCCTGTTACACTTGGTACCTGTGAGCAAATTAGGGAAGCCCCTATGGCCAGGGTTGGCAAAAAACCCCAAATTTTGAAAAAGCCCAATAAACCCCGAGTTTTATTGTTTTGTTTTTTTTAAATGCTACAAGCATTAGAATAACAGAAAAAGAATAGCTATCTCTATTTTTATATAATATTAATAATTACTTTAATAATAATCACAGTAACAGGTCACTGATCGAGAATTTGAGGTACCCATGTCCCATGATAGCCATCACCTGTAGAAGGAGAGATGAATTATGAGTCAGTATCAGAGAAATAACCTTAATTTGATACATATTTGTTGAAATTATGAACATAAATATGAATTTTGAATAAAATAATGATAAATAGCATTCATTTCTTGAAAAGAAAACCCAAACCAGGGTTTTTTTAAATTTTACTTGAAAAAGCAAAAAAAAAACCTTGGGAATAAAACTCAGGGCTTTTTTTATTTGCCCACCCTGCCCATGGCTGGGGTGACTTGTTTTCTGGCAGGGTTGTGTGAAGTTGTTGTTCTTCCTCTCATTCCATCTCCGCATTCCTTTTTTTAGGGGGGGGGGGCTGTGTTCAGTTTGCTAAATACGGTGACTGGGTGGATTGCACACCATCCTGGAATAACCTAGCGCCAGGGTATGATAATAGGTGATCACTGACCCTATTCCTTAGTGGATCCCCCTATCTTTACTTCTCTCTATTACATACCTACCTACCTACCCGCTTCCAAACTTGCTCTTCTATCCATAGTTTATGGCTGTTCAGCGCACTTTTATCCTCTTACCAGAACTTAACCAAATGAAAGTAGGTCCCTAACTGTTGCGAGTGTCCCCCTTAAGGGGTGCGGCGATTTGCTATCCTGGCCGCCGTGCTGATGGGACTCAGCGCCCTGTCCGGCCCCAGCTTAGCCTCTCTTCCTTCCTTCAGATAGCCTGTATTTCTCCCCTACCTCGTCGCTTTTCATACAACCTCTCCCACAACTTTCTCTGGTCAGCCTCTAATTTCACAGGGTAGATGCTGACCTTCTTCTCAAGCCAACCGTCCCGGTTCGGGGCTGAGTGGGGAGGGGACAATTTTCCCCACCCCCTGAACCTGCTTCTTCCCCACCCATACCTTCCTCACATCCCTTTTCCTCTCCTCTTCACATTCTATCCATTTTTACACCGGTCTTTGGTGGAGCCGCCAGGCCACCAGGCGGGAGGGGTGGTCCAAAATGGCGGCGCCTGGCTCTGCCAGGCCTGTAAGCACCTCTTGCAGTGCTGGCAACTGCAAGAGGTGATGAGCTATTGCGTCCTGTATAAAAAAGAGGGTCACCATGCCCATGTATGAAAAAAAAAAACCTAACCCCCAAATTCGCCTGAAACAGCGACGGAGCCACCCTCGGGCAGCTCTAGCAAAAAAAAATGGAGGTCCCACCCCCCCTGTGCTTGCGCAGGGGACCCTCCATATCTCTTCAACCGGAGAGGAGGCTTACTCCTCTCGTACGGGTGAAGGGGACTCCCCCTCATCCCCTTCTCTGGAGGTGTTTTCGGGCACCTCCCTTTTACCAGTGGCAGTCCCCTCTGTTCTTTCCAAGGGGACTACCAAGAAAGCCAGCATGCAGCCATTAGCCAGCCGCTCCACATCAGAGCGGCTCGGTTGGGAAAACCCCCTTAGGGGGGAGAGGGAAGCCAGGCTCCTTCAGTCGCTTCCCTCAAAAGAACTGCTGGCAAGAATATTGAACCTTGCCAGGGTCCAGGCCTATGCCTCCCCACACAAGACTAGTGACGATACTGCCAACGGGACTCAGCGCCCCATCCGGCCCCAGCTTAGCCTCTCTTCCTTCCTTCAGATAGCCTGTATTTCTCCCCTACCTCGTCGCTTTTCATACAACCTCTCCCACAACTTTCTCTAGTCAGCCTCTAATTTCACAGGCTAGATGCTGACCTTCTTCTCAAGCCAACCGTCCCAGATCGGGGCTGAGTGGGGAGGGGACAATGTTCCCTAACCCCTGAGCTCCGGTTCGGGATGTTTTTTTTTAACAACCTGCTTCATCCCCACCCATACCTTCCTCACATCCCTTTTCCTCTCCTCTTCACATTCTATCCAGGCGCCGCCAAAAGTGCACAGGGCGGAGCCTCGATGACATCGGGGCCCCTCATTCACAGGTTACCTGGCGTTTTCGAGCCCGCTGGCTTCAAACACTTCCTCGTTATTCGCCCCACTCATGGCACCATGTTGTCCAAGGGCAACATGATCCATCAGAGGAGAGGATTAGCTAGTGCAATTGGTAGAGAGCCGAAGGTAACCCGTTTCTCGGACGGGAGCCTTCTGGCGAATCCCGCCGAGGCGGCCAAGATAAGTGCTCTTCGGACACTTCATGGCACCCCAGTGAGTGTGACCCCACACTCTACCATGAACTTTGTGAAAGGAGTAGTTTATGCGAGGGAACTCGTTGACTACTCCATTGAGGACATCACCCTAGAGCTGGCCGACCATGGGGCGGTCAAGGTCGAACGTTTGATGAGAAAACAGGGAGGGGCATCGAGACCCACCCCTACACTCTTTGTCACTTTCGACTGTGACAAGCTCCCTGAGTCGATGCGTGCCGGTTGGTACCGCTACCGCGTGAAAGCATTTGTGCCACTGCCGCGGCGGTGCTATTACTGTCACTGCTTCAGCCATACGAATCGCTCATGTAGATGTGCAAAGTCGGGATCACCCGAAGTCTATGTAAATTGCTCCAAGGTCGCACACGATAAGTCCAAATCGTGTGTGGCCAAGTGTGTCAATTGCGGAGAGCCACACCCCGCTTCTTCGAAGCTATGTGGTGCATATCTCCTTGAGAAAGAAATCCTGGCTGTTGAGGCCCAGGATCGACTCTCATTCCTGCGAGGCTAAGGACTTGGTCCTGGCCCATCCAGGCCAATGAGCACGGTTGTTTCCGCGCCCATTTGGAGCACTTTTGCTGGCTCTACTCCACCCGGTCGCTCCCCTGGTAAAGCTGGTGGCAAAAAGGGTTCACATCCAGATCCGGCTAAAACCAGGGCTCCCCCCCCTCTTTCCCCTGCGTGACCGTTTCCCGTAAGGCGAAAAGGCCACGCGCCTCCACTGAGTCGTTAGACTCACAGGAGGCAACACCCTTGAAGATGGTCGCTAGGTTATCTTCCAGGGTTCCTAACGCTGCCCCTCGAAAGGAGGACAGCAACAAAGGAGCTTCGGCTCATTCGCCCAAGCCCCAAGGTGGAGGATACCTCCTTTCAAGCAGTGGCTGAGCAGCTGCACTTGGATAGGAGGTATACTATCATTTCTGCGTACATTCCACCGTGAGCTGACTTTGACGTGGGGGACTTCCTCCGCATCGTGGCACGGTTGCCGAGGCCCTATCTTTTGCTTGGAGATCTGAACGGCAGGCATCCTCTCTGGGGAGATTACTCTATAAGTCCCAGGGGACAAGTCCTTGCCAATCTGATCGAAGAGCTTGAGGTTGGTGTCCTAAACGTGGATGAGTTTACACATCACTGTCCTAGAACCGCTTCATTTTCTTGCCTTGACCTATCTTTGTGCTCTTTGGATGCACAGCCTGATTTTGATTGGGGGATGGTCGATGACCTCCATGGTAGTGATCACTTTCCCATTCAAATATCATTTTCAGGGCAACTGCCACCTGAGAGACCACCTCGGTGGTGCTTGGCGCGGGCGCTGTGGCCTGCATTTCAGGAAATGACTGAATTCTCTATCTCAGTCGAGGAGTTTAGGTCGGTAGATGAGGCCGTTGAGTTCTTCTCCGGCAACCTCATCACCGTGAGCCTGACTACTATTCCTAGGATGTCTGGCCGTTTTGCATGCTGTCCACTCCCATGGTGGTTGGCTGAGTGTGAGACGGCCCTCAAACAGAAGCGTTATGCCTACATGCGCTATAAGCGCCGCCTGAACGATTTCACTGTCACTGAATTTCGTCGGGCTAGGGCTAGGTTCCGGTATATTTCGAAGCACGCCCGCCGCTCTTCTTGTCGGGCATACGTGTCTTCACTTAACAGGAAGATCCCTTTAGCTGAGGTGTGGAAGCGAGTCAAAAGGATTCGGGGCAAGTTCTCGCAGGACCCCCCTCCCGTTCTCCAGGAGAATGGGACCGCAATCTCGGACCCTGCGTCCGTGGCGAAATCCTTAGCGACCGCTTTTTCCGCATTCTCTAGCCGTGATGCTGCTCCGCCAGCATTCAATTCACGTCGTGATGTCGCGGAAGGCCGCCGGTTGGACTTTACCTCCAGAGGCGGAGAACCCTTCAACAACAAGTTTACTGTGAGTTGCGTTTCCTCTCGCTTCGTGCGCGGACACCGCCCATAGTCCGGACGATGTCCCGTACGCCATGCTTCGACACCTGGGTGAGTGAGGCATGGCCTTTCTGTTAGATTTGTTCAACAGGATCTGGGTGGAAGGTCTTCTCCCAGACTCCTGGCGAATCGCTACTGTGCTCGCCTTTCGCAAACCGGGGAGAGATCACTCTACTCCGACCGGTTTCCGCCCAATCTCTCTAACCTCTTGCGTGTGCAAGTTGATGGAGAAATTGGTAAATGTTAGATTAGCATTTTTCCTGGACAGCGGAGGCCATCTGTCTTCTGCAAGTTCCACTCCACGTCGGTCTCTGCTCCGACTGGAAAATGCCATCTGCGAGGCTTTCCTTCGTAGACAGCACTACGCCACGGTGTTTTTCGATAGGGAGAATGCCTATGATACCGCATGGCGACACGGTATCATGGAGACTCTCCACACGATGGGGGCGAGGGGATGCCTCCCAATGTTTATATCTGAATTTTTGCGAGATCGTCGATTCCGCGTACGGGTGGGGGGGACCCCTCTCTGTCCAAAGGAGCAGGGAAGTGTCCTTAGTGTCACACTCTTTGCCCCCAGCATCAATGGCATCACCTCGGTGCTACCGAAAGATGTTCTCGCTAGGCTCTACGTGGACGACCTTTCGATCTCTTTTGGCGCGGCCCAGATGCCAACTCTGGAGCGTCGACTCCAACAGGCATTGAACCGCGTCTCTCGCTATGCCAAGCGCACAGGTTTCGGTTTTCTTTGGCCAAGACTAAAGTGGTGCACTTCTGCCGCCATCCACGGCTTCACCCCGAGCCAGATGTTTCTTAATGGGGTGCGCTGGATGTGGTTGAGTCGCACCGTTTCCTTGGTCTTGTATTCGACCGACGCTTCACCTGGGAGGCTCATATTCGCAGCCTTAGGGTCTCTTGTACCCACGCCATGGACATTCTCCGTTTCGTGACCTTCAGCGCTTGGGGCGCTGATAGGGCTACTGCCCTACTTTTTTATCGATCCTTTGTTCGTTCGAAGCTCGACTACGGATTCGAGTTTTATGCATCCGCAGCCGAGCGTTTATTGCGGAAGGTGGATTCGATCCACCACACCGGCCTTCGCCTTGCGACCGGTGCCTTCCGCACTTCCCCCATTGAGAGTCTGTTGGTCGATGCTGGGAGATGCCACTGTCTCTGCGCCGCGTGCAGTGCATCACTCGCCTGTACACGCGAGCCCGGCGTCTCCCTCAGTCGCCAACAGCTCTCACTGCATCCGCAACTGATCTCGATGGTGCCTATGCCGACGAGAGACGCCAGCCATACCCTAAGCCCTTTGGGTTTAGGGCCAGGAAACTCCTTCGAGAGGTAGATATAGCTCTCGGGCCGGTGGCGCCCCTGGTTCTGCCCAGGACGCCACCCTGGAGGGTACCACATTTGGCTATTTGTCGCCACGCCTCTGCTCCCAAAGCTTGTACTGCGCCGGGAGTATTGCGTTCGACCTTTTTGGAGCACACCTCGTGTCACACTAGAACCGTGCCAGTGTATACGGATGGCTCCAAGTCCCAAGAGGGGGTCGGCTTCCACGCCGTATGCCCTCTGTTTGAAGTCAGCGGGGCTCTACCAGGCGCTGCGTCTGTCTTCACGGCCGAGCTGGTGGCAATACACCACTCGGTACGGGAGATTACGCGACGTGCCCGGTTCGGAGTTTGGATTGTAATCTATAGCGACTCACAAAGCGCCCTGAGTGCTCTCGGGGCATTGCTATTTCCGCATCCCCTGGTTCGCGATATCCGTGACGCCACGGTTTTGGCGAGCCGGGTGGATGTCGAGATTATCTTCTGCTGGGTTCCTGGACATGTAGGAATTGCGGGGAATGAGGGCGCCAAAGAGTCCGTGCGACCAGACCAGCGTTTCGCTCTTCCTCACACCGACTACATGGCAGGAATACGGGCAGCTCTTCGGACTGCTTGGCAAAGAAGATGGGAGACGGTCGAAGGGAACTTAAAGTTGCGTGCCATTGCGCCGCGACTGTTCCCATGGACCTATCCCCCAATGCTGCGGCGGCTTCAGGTTGCTTTTGTTCGTCTCCGAATCGGACACACTCGCGTGACTCATCGCTATTTGATGGAGCGCTCGCCGGCGCCCTATTGCAACGACTGATTAGTCCCCCAAGCTGTTCGGCACATTCTTGTTGAATGTCCCAGTCTGGGTGATCTTCGCGCACGATACTTGTCCCTGTCCTGGGATGGGCAGGGTCGCTACTGCCTGTCCCTTTTACTCGGGACGAGTGCATTCACATTGACTTGTGGACTTGTTGACTTTTGGGGGGAGGCCGGCCTTCTCCCTTTCATTTAACCATCTTTAATTGTTGTTTTTGTTATTGTTATTTCTTTTTATTGTTGTTTCCTGTTCAATTTTTTTAAAGTAGCCTAGAACTAGGCTGTTTGTTTACGGCGACTTATGCCTAAGTTTGCAATCGCCAGATAGCCCCTTAAATAAAATATATATATATATATGCTGCGAGTGTCAAAAGCTCACTGGCTGAGGGAGGCATTAGGTACAGGGTGTGCTGGGCTGCCGATTGCTCACTGCCTTCCAGTACACTTATAAGTTGTCTGCATTGGCACCATCCTTTATGGCCAAAGCTAGAGGACAAATTCGCCAGAATGTTTGGACAGGTTGACAAGGCACATCTTAGCTTTGACCTGTGTAAATGATGACATTATAGAATTTGGGGATCCTATGGAGACATCTCTTAAACTCCCAATGCATTTGGAGGTCATTGTATCTATCTTTCATGCAACTCTTATTTTTTCCCTCCAACCTACTTGAGTCGCCCTTGGATGAATCCCTCACTGCACCAGCAGCATTCCCCCTTTTCCTTTCACAGGGGACTTCCAAGAAAACAGGCAGGTGCCCCAGAAGCGACCTTTCCGGGTGGGAGCATTTTGCTATGACCAAGTCCCTCAGAGGGGAAAGGATTTAAGGGGGCTGTCCGGCCATGTATGTATCCTTCCCCGATGTAAGTTGGGCTGCTGCCCCCAACAACTACAGACCACGACTGAATAGTCCATGGTTGGGATATGTGATACTTGGGAAGGTGACCACTTAGAGGCTCACCTGAGCTGGAGGTGAGCCCACCCCAGATGGCAGGATCTTATATAAGAGCAAAGCTGGCTCAGGCCCTAGAGGAATCACCAGGACAGGAGGGACCACCTCCCCGACTGGTGACCCTTTGACAGCCAAAGCATCTCCATTTTAGAGAAGTATATTTCTGACTCCTGTCCTTCCATCCTTGGGGCCCTTTCGGGGGGTGGAGAGAAGCTAGTTTGCTCCTGTCCCTCTTCTCCTAAAAGGAAAAAAGAATAGGAAGAAATGAGAGTACTGGGTTTTTTTCTACATCTGCGATTACCAGCACAGTACCAAAAAAGCTTTGGCTCGTATGCTACCAACCACGGTGAATCAGGCAATTCGGAGACACTGAACTCTCCAAGGGAAGGAACCCACCTCCAAAATTATCCCGCCTATCGAAGGTTTCGATGCGGAAGGATGAAAAGACTTTCATAGGGAGCCCAACCTCCCCCAATAAGTCTTCAAAGGTGACTTTACCCTGAGACCTTTGTTCAGCCTCCTGAAAGCATACAACCATAACATGAGGGGCTTCTCGAAGAGGGCCCAGCCCCTTCATCTCCAAGCTAGCCCTGAAAGGATTTTCCTTCACTGAATTGCTGCGGACTTTGGGCCAATTGGGAGGAGCTGCTGAGGTCTCTCTCCTGGTATGAACAGTTTAATTTGGGTTGGGAATGGTCAATACTTCCATGGTTGTGAGTAGTTACTTGTTTAACTATAGTTTTCTCAACCACTGTCATGCAAAAGACTACTCAAGTGATGTTTGGAGTGGGTTTAGTGGTCTCCATTTCAGTAAATGATTAATTTCTCTGTCCCAGTTGATGTGTTTAGGTTGGTGGATGAGGCCGTTTAGTTCATCGGCAACCTCATCGCATTAGTCCTGACTACCATTCCTAGAACGTTTGGTCATTTTGCAAGCCAGTTGTTTTCTTGGTCAGCCAAGTGTGAGATAGCCCTCAAACAGAAGCATTATGCCTACATGCACTAATGGGCTGCCCGAACGATTTCAGTCATTGAATTTCGTCTAGCTAGGGCTAGGTTCTAGTATGTTTAAAAAGCACACCCGCCGCCCTTTGTGGCAGGCATACGTGTCTTCTCTAGCCAGGATGCTGCTCTGCTAGCGTTCAATGCACATTGCGATGTCGATGAAGGCTATCCACTGGAATTTACCTCAAGAGAGGGAGAACCATTAGACGGGTTTACATTGAGTTGTGTTCTGCTCTTGCTTCCTGCGTGGATTCTCACCTTTTCCTTGGTCTTGTTTTGGACAGATGCCTCACCTGGGAGGCTCATATTCGCAGCCTTAAGGTCTCTTTTACCCGCAATATGGACATTCATCCTTCCATGACATTGAGCACTTACTGTACTGAAAGAGTTGCTGCTTTTCTACAGATCCTCTGTTCGTTCAAAGCTTGACTACGAATCCAATGGATCCAATTTTTCCCCTCGTTGCCTTCCACATGTCCCCTATTTAGAGCCTATTTGTAGATGCTAGTCACTTTGCACAGTGCATTTTGCACTTGTACTCATCAATTGCTCTCGCGGCATCCGCGGCTCACTTCAAGGGGGCCTTTGTAATAGAGAGACGCTAGGAAACTCCTTCCAGAGTTCGCTTGTCCCTCTGATTCTAAGCCCATGATGCCATCATGAAAGGTACCACCTTTGACTATTTGTTGCCAATGCCTCTACTCCCAAAGTTTACACAGAGCTTGGCATAATGAGTTCAACCTTTCGGAAACACACTTTGTGTAACGCTAGATCTGTGCCAGTGTCCACAAAGGAACTGGCCTGCACTCAACAGGGCTCCACCAGGTGCAGTGTCTGTCTCTCGGTCAAGCTAGTGCATGCAATACACCGCTTGGTACATGAGTCGAGTTAACACATTGTGCATGTTTCAGAGGCTGGATTGTGATCTGTAGTGACTCAAAGCACCCTGAGGGCTCTCATTGCATTGGAATCTCCTCAAACCCTGGTTAAATAATTTGTTTACGGCCCGATAAACGTGCATTGTGTGCCAAGGCAGTGTGGGAATGAGGGTGCCAAAGAGTAGTGAGGACTGGCGGACTAGATCAGCATTTAGTACTTCACACTGACTACGGAATCAGGGTAGGCTGCCTGCCAAAGATGCCATTGCTGCCCAACTGTTCCTATTGACCTTCCCCTCAATGTGGCACCGGCTTAAAGTCACAAACACCCCAGAGAAAACCTTCAGATACACAGAGGCAACCCGAATCAGGAGTCCACTTGGGCAACTAACTTATTGTGCATTAATTTCCCCAAGATGAAAGTGGTTTTCACTGGTAGGCCGTAGCTGATAATAAACTATTTGTGGCCTCATTTGTTCATTTTGCATCTTGATTTGTTAATTTTTTCTCTTATTATCATTCCCAGCAAAATGTGAGGGTATTATGGTGCATCCTTCAAGTGATGGGTCTCAAGAGGTGAAATGGAATGCAGCACCAACACTTGTGGAGCAACAAAGGGAGAATTTAACTGCACGGCTCCGAAGGGAATTTGGACTATATTTATCCGAGGATAATATGAAAAAACTTAAATTGGGTAAGTGTTTTTTGAACCACCACCACTTTAATATACAAGATGAGGCAAGTCTTATACAAATTATTTTTCTTAATATTGAGAATTAGACCTTACTTTTGGTGGGGCATTTTTCTATTGTACTCAATTATTAGCCCAGCCAATGTTTGTATAGGGTTATTTTTTAGTTTGCAACCCTACCAACAACCCCTCTTTTTTGGCACTAATTTTCCCACCCATACATTTGTTTGCTTTTTCCTATTTTCTGACAACTCTACACTGCCTATGCTATCTAGAGCTGCCAATCATACCCTAAGCCTTGGTTTTAGGGCTAGACACTTTTGAGAGATTGATGTGGCTCTGGCCGGTGGTGCCTCGTTATGCCCTGGAAGGTACTATGTCTTAATATTTTTTAGTACGCCTCCTCTCTCTAGCTCCTACAGCAACAGTAGTAGTATTGTTTCAATTTATCGGAGCACATGCTCTCTTGCTTGAGCTGTACCAGTCTAGACAGCTAGCTCTAAATCCAGAGTGGGTAGGCTTTTGTGACTTGTTTGAAACTGCTGTGGTTTTGGGGGGCCAAGCTGGTTCCAATATACCACTCAGTACAGGAGATTACACACATGCCAATTTCGAGGACCTGATTACAAATTTGAGTGACTCAAAGCGTACTGAGTGCACCTTCTAGGCATTGCGGGAAATGCCAAATAGTCTGCAAGGACCAACGTTTTGCTTTGTCCCAGGTGGGCTACATAGGAATAATCTGGTTACATGGCAAAAAAGATGGGAAATTAATTTTGCATGCCCTTGGGTTCAGGACGCTTTATCGCCTTTGAATTGTGCATACAAGCATCATGCACTTTATTTGATGGGCCGCTACCATGAATTTTACTGTGAGGATTGCTAGTTTCCTCAGTCCCCCACTAGTGCTGGAGATGTTCGCCTGTGATACCTGTCGAGTTATTGGGATGAGTAGGGGGTTATTGCAGCCTTGTAATCAGGATGGTTTTGTACACACCCAACTGTGTCACTATCTTTTAGGTGGGGGGGATGACGACCCCCATTGGATTTAATAGTTTGTGCACCTAAGCATGCTTTTCTTGCTTTCTTTTTTAAAACTTTTTATAATCGTTTTTTTTTATAGACTAAACTAATTTCGGCGGCTATGCCCTTGGTAGCAGACACCAGTCGAGAACCCTTAAATAAAAAAAAGTTTAAAAAAAAATCCTCATTGTCTTCTCGTACCTTCCATTTTCTTAGATGCATCCACACAGCAATAACATACTGCCCCTCATGAGGTGGATCTACATTGGGAGAGGCCGGCCTTCCCCTAATACCGGAGTGTGCTTCCTTCCTTTGTTTTGTGTATGTAACCTAGTATTATGCTTGAGATTGAGTACGGCGACTTATTTTCTTGTAGGCAATTGACAGATAGGTGCTATAAAAAAAAAGAAGTAGATATTGTTGGACTAGCTTATTCACTGGAAAGCCGAGGTCACTTGTCTCCTGCACATTGTGGCATTCGTAAGTTCCACTCTGTAGGATGCTCTGCTCCGGCTTGAAAAGGCTATCTGTGAAGCCTTCCTTTCTGGACACCGTTCCTTTAGTTTAACTACAGGTGCAAGTTCTACGCATTCTGGCCAAAGCATGTGAATTCAATCCACCATACTGGTCTCCATTTTGTCACCGACTTCCGTAGTTCTCTTGTAGACCTCCTTGTCGATGTTGGAGATTCCGTTTGCTTTATAGCATTTGCAGTGCACATGCCCTGTTACAGCGTTTTCCCAGTTGCCAAAGGCTCTCATTTCTTCCAGTGCCAATTTCCGCTGATGCATATGCTAATAAGTCCATTGTGCCCTAAGCTCTTAAGGTTTAGAGCAAGTTAACCTCTTCGAGAGTTTGATATGGGTCCTGGGCGATTGGTGCCCATGGTTCTCCCTTAGATCCCACCCTGGAGGCTACTGCCTGTGAATGTTTGTCACCATAATTTTGCTACAAAAGCTCCTGTAGGCCCAGGAATATTGCTTTCATATTTTGGGGGAGTGTATGTGCTCCAACTCTGAAGAGGGGGTCAGCTTCCATTCCTTTAACCCCATTTGGAGCCAATTTGTATTTTCCGGACGCTGTATCTGTCTTCAGGACTGAGCTTGTTGCACTACACTGCTCACTACAAGAGAATATTATGCACCCTGCCCTGCCTTCCCTGCAGACAGACAGACTTGTGTATATATTGACTCATTGAGTGACTTTGTGGCATTGGAATCTCTGCACCCTCTGGTCCTGTCATTTCCTTCAGCAGTTTTTGCGAATTCAGAGGTTCTCTCTTGCTGGAAATCAACCCGGTGATGAGGGCACCACAGGCTTTAACAGTTTCAGGTTGTCTTTTGTTGCATCCTAATCGGGTACACTCACAGAATGCAGCGCCATTTAATGGAGTACTCCTCTTAACCTTGCCCCAATGACTGCGTAGTCCCCCATTCTGTCTTGCTTATTCTTGTTGAATCTGCATTCTGAGGGAGTTTTGCACGCCTTACCCTTTTCCCAGCACCGGGATGAATAGGGGTTGCTACTGCGCTTATCCCTTGTACTTAGGACAAAATCGTTCACTGGATAGTGATGTAATTGATTATCTGAACGAGTCTGGCCTCCTCCAAAGTATTTAGGTTTCCCTCTGCTGCACCTCGTAAGGGGCGCGGCGATTTGCCATCCTGGCCGCTGTGCTGACGGGATCCAGCGCTCCGTCCGGCCCCAGCTTAGCCTCCCTTCCTTCAGATAGCCTGTATTTCTTCCCTACCTCGTCGCTTTTCATACAACCTCTTCCAAAACTTTCTCTGGTCAGACTCTAATTTCACAGGGTAGATGCTGACCTTCTTCTCAAGCCAACCGTCCCGTTTCGGGGCTGAGGGGGGAGGGGACAACGTTCCCTAACCCCTGAGCTCCGGTTCGGGATGAGTTTCTTTTAACAACCTGCTTCATCGACACCCATACTTTCCTCTCCTCTTCACAATTTATCTTTTTACGCCCTGTTCAAGATGGAGCCACCATGCCGATGGACTGCCTGGCCACCAGACGGGAAGGGTGGTCCTGAATGGCGGCGCGTGGTTCCGCCAGTCCTGTAAGCACCTCTTGCAGTGCGGGCAACTGCGAGAGGTGATGAACTATTGCGTCCCACAGTAAATTTAGGGTCACCATGCCCAATGATGTAAAAAAACAAAATATCCACTTAATTTTCCCTTGCTCAGCAACGGAGCCGCCCTCGGGCAGCTCCACCGAGAAAATGGAGGTCTCCCCCCCCCCCCCCCTGTGCTAGCGCAGGGGACCCTCCATATTTCTTTAGCCGGAGAGGAGGCTTACTCTTCTCCTACGCTTATGGGTGAAGGGGACTCCCCCTCACCCCCTTCTCTGGAGATGTTTTCGGGCACCTCCCTATTTCCAGCGGCAGTCCCTCCTTTTCTTTCTAAGGGGACTGCCAAAAAGCCAGTAGGCAGCCCATTGCCGACCGCCCCTCGTGTAAACGGCTGGGTAGGGCAAACCTCATAGGGGGGAGAGGGAAGCCAGGCCCCTTCGGTCGCTTCCCTCAAAACACCTGCTGGCAAGAATACTTAACCTTGCCTGGGTCAAGGCCTGTGCCTCCCCACACAAGACTGGCGACACTTCCAAGGGGACCTGCGATGTCTTAGGGGGGGAGGGCCAACTGGAAGCCTCCCCCCTGAGGTAGACATGGTCCTTGAGGCAACCCAGCCTCAGACGGTAGGCCCTTCCATGGGGGGGGAATCCGGGCTCGGTGCCAAGCACCGAACCCGACTCCGCCCCTATGCAAGGTCCTCCGCAAACGGCTAGGGTTTCTGAGGTAGTACAAGGAGGGGAGGGATCTCCTCCGACCGGTGCGCCTACGACTACCAGGACATTCTCCATTTCGGAGAAGGACCTGGCTGAGGCCGACCCATCTGACCTGGGGCCTTCTTCCGGCGGAGGTGAGAAGCGGGTTCATTCCCCGCCCTCCTCTCCAAAAAAGACAAAGAAGACTCAGGGCTCCTCTCCATCTGCGGGGGCTGCAGGGGACGAATGTGTCTGCTGCTACGGTAAGCGACCAAGCCAAGATCGGCACATCCGGCCCCTTGGAGCCCCTGACTATGACAAAGACGAAAAGTGCACAGGACGGAGTCTCGATGACATCGGGGCCCCTCATTCAGAGGTTACCTCGCGTTTTCGAGCCCGCTGGATTCAAACACTTCCTCGTTATTTGATCTACTGATGGCACCATGTTAGCCAAGGGCAACATGATCCATCAGAGGAGAGGATTAGCTAGTTCAATTGGTAGAGAGCCATGGGTGAACCGTTTCTCGGACGGGAGCCTTCTGGCGAGTCCCGCTGAGGCGGCCAAGATAAGTGGTCTTCGGACACTTCATGGCACCCCGGTGAGTGTGACGCCGCATTCTACCATGAGCGCGGCGATTTGCCATCCTGGCCGCCGTGCTGACAGGACTCAGCATCCCGTCCGGCCCCAGCTTAGCCTCTCTTCCTAGCTTCCTTCAAAACACTTGTTTCCTCTCTTTTCACACAACCTCTCCCACAACTTTCTCTGGTCAGCCTCTAATTTCACAGGGTAGATGCTGACCTTCTTCTCAAGCCAACCGTCCCGGATCGGGGCTGAGTGGGGAGGGGAAAATGTTCCCTAACCCCTGAGCTCCGGTTCGGGATGGGTTTTTTTAACAACCTGCTTCATCCCCACCCATACCTTCCTCACATCCCTTTTCCTCTGCTCTTCACATTCTATCCATTTTTACGCCGTGTCTAAGGTGGAGCCGCCATGCCGATGGACTGCCAGGCTACCAGGTGGGAGGGGTGGTCCGAAATGGCGGCGCCTGGCTCTGTCAGGCCTGTAAGCACCTCTTGCAGTGCGGGCAACTGCAAGAGGTGATGAGCTATTGCGTCCCGTATAAAAAAAGAGGGTCACCATGCCTATGTAGGAAAAAAAAAAAAACACCCTGACCTTTCCCTGAAACTACGACCGAGCCGCCCTCGGGCAGCTCCAGCAAGGATATGGAGGTCCCTCCCCCCCTGTGCTTGCACAGGGGACCCTCCATATCTCTTCAACCAGAGAGGAGGCTTACTCCTCTCCTACGCCTATGGGTGAAGGGGACTCCCCCTCACCCCCTTCTCTGGAGGTGCTTTCGGGCACCTCCCTCTTACCAGCGGCAGTCCCCTCTGTTCTTTCCAAGGGGACTGCCAAGAAAGCCAGCAGGCAGCCCTTAGCCAGCCGCTCCACATCGAACCGGCTCGGTAGGGCAAACCCCCTTAGGGGGGAGAGGGAAGCCAGGCCCCTTCGGTCGCTTCCTTCAAAAGACCTGCGGGCAAGAATATTGAACCTTACCAGGGTCAAGGCCCATGCCTCCCCACACAAGACTAGTGACGATACTGCCAACGGGACCTCCGATGTCTTGGGGGGGGGGGATGGCCAACTGGAGGCCCCCCCTGAGATAGACATGTTCCTTAAGGAAACCCAGCCTCAGATGGTAGGCCCTTCCATGGGGGGGAATCCGGGCTCGGCGCCAAGCACCGAACCCGAATCCGCCCCTATGCAGGGTCCTCCTCAAACGGCCTTCGTTTCCGAAGCAGTACAAGGAGGGGAGGGATCTCCTCCGACCGGTGCCCTCACGACTACCAGGACCTTCTCGATTTCGCAGAATGACCTGGCTGAGGCCGGTACATCTGGCCTAGGGGCTTCTACCGGCGGGGGTGAGAAGCGGGTTGATTCCCCGCCCTCCTCTCCCAAAAATAAAAAAAAGACGGGTGGGGGGGGGCTACGGGGACTGATAGGTCTGCTGCCACTTTGGCAAGCAACCAAGCCAAGATCGGCACATCCGGCCCCTCTGCGCCCCCGGTTGTGGAGCCCCTGACTAAGATCAAAAGTGCACAGGGCGGAGCCTCGATGACATCGGGGCCCTTAATTCAGAGGTTACCTGGCGTTTTCGAGCCCGCTGGCTTCAAACGCTTCCTCGTTATTCGCTCCACTGATGGCACCATGTTGTCCAAGGGCAACATGATCCATCAGAGGAGAGGATTATCTAGTGCAATTGGTAGAGAGCCGAAGGTGACCCGTTTCGCGGACGGGAGCCTTCTGGCGAATCCCGCCGAGGCGGCCAAGATAAGTGCTCTTCGGACACTTCATGGCACCCCGGTGAGTGTGACGCCACACTCTACCATGAAGTTTGTGAAAGGAGTAGTTTATGCGAGGGAACTCGTTGACTACTCCATTGAGGACATCACCCTAGAGCTGACCGAACATGGGGCGGTCAAGGTCGAACGTGTGATGAGAAAACAGGGAGGGTCCTCGAGACCCACCCCTACCCTCTTCGTCACGTTCGACTGTGACAAGCTCCCTGAGTCGATGCGTGCCGGTTGGTACCGCTACCGCGTGAAAGCATTCGTGCCACTGCCGCGGCGGTGCTATTACTGTCACCGCTTCGGCCATACGAATCGCTCATGTAGACGTGCAAAGTCGGGGTCACCCGAAGTCTGTGTAAATTGCTCCAAGGTCGCACATGATAAGTCCAAATCGTGTTTGGCAAAGTGTGTCAATTGCGGAGAGCCGCACCCCGCTTCTTCGAAGCAATGTGGTGCTGTAGCGGCGGGATCGCGATTCCCTGGCCAGGATTCCCGCCGCCCTGACAAGGTCCGCTCGGTGGTTCAAGAAGAGGGTATTGAGGAGAGAGTATTTTCTAAATTTAATTTACACAAAAAAAAAAAAATGGAAATCAACCACAACCCCAGAAAACAAAAATGTAAATTTACCCAATTTCCAAAATCTTAACTATCCTTAACCACAACCAAAAGATATATATATATATATATATATATATATATATTATATATATATATTATATATATATATATATATTATATATATATATATATATATTATATATATATATATATATATATATATATATATATATATATATATATATATATATATATATATATATATATATATATATATATATATATATATATATATATATATATATATATATTTTTTGGGGGCCTTACAACTTTACCCTGGCCACACACACGCAAATAAGGAAATGTTTAGGGCTTCACAACCAGATTGCCCAGTGCCACCATGTGAGTCTGTCCAACTTTCTTCAGCTCTGGGAGCGCTATTACCTGTATGGGAGGGGGGGGGGAAAGGGAGGCGGGCCCGCTTTCTTGAGGGAAGAGAGGTTCCTTTTTCTTAAGGGACTGGAAGTTCAACTTCAGCCAAGGCGAATGATTCGCACTCAAGGATTAGGAAGTGGTGGTCTAGTCAGAGCGGAAAGTGCGAGGGCTCAGGCCCCAATCGATGCGTCCCTTTACTGCCACACGAGAGTTAAGATTGGCTTCAGATGTCGGCGACAATCGGTACCACGGAACTGGAAAAGAGAAGGCACATTCAGTCACCTATTCACTGCCACACTCAAACATCTTTACTCCTAACTCATTCAACCATATCCACTCTCACACAATCTTCACTCACCTATCTTCCATCTAGGCGGCTCTTCCTTCCTCAGTCACAAACTTTACTCTCAAACTTTTACCTACACTTTCTAAAGAAAAATATATGCTGAAAGAATCCACCTAAAAAGAAAACAGGAGATGAATGAGGGAGCACGATAGAGATCCATCGAGTCCCCCCACACAAAGTAAAGACGGTGCTCACACGATCCACACCCCCACACATTCTGCAAAAGAAGAAAGAGATTAGACATAGGGGAGGGGAGGCGGACAACCAAACTACTACATCGCATATCTCGTTGAGAAAGAAATCCTGGCCGTTCAGGCCCAGGATCGACTCTCATTCCGCGAGGCTAAGGACTTGGTCCTGGCGCGCCCGGCTCTGCCTGGGACGTCATATGCCTCAATAGTTAGAAAAGCACCCTCTGCTCCTGGCCCATCCAGGCCAACGAGCACGGTTGTTTCCGCGCCCATTCGGAGCCCTTCTGCGGGCTCTACCCAACCTTGGCGCTTCCCTGGTAAAGCTGGTGGCAAAAAGGGTTTATACACAGCCCCGGCTAAAACCAGGGCTCCCCCTGCCTTCCCCCAGCGTGACCGTTTCCCGTAAGGCGAAACGGCCACGCGCCTCCACCGAGTCGTTAGACTCACAGGAGGCAACACCCCTGAAGATGGTCGCTAGGCCATCTTCGGGGGTCCCTAAAGCTTTCCCCCGAAAGGAGGACAGCAACAAAGGAGCTTCGGCTCCTTCGCCTACGCCCAAAGGTGGAGCGAGTGGCTCGGAGACGGCGGTTCCTCGAAAAGAGGGCCCTTCGCCTCCGAAGCCGCAGCGCCCGCCTAAGGTTTCGAGGTGGAGGGAGGAAAAGACTCGCATGGCGAGCCCAACCTCCCCCAATAAGTCCTCCAAGGCGACAGCGCTTTGTCCGGCCAACAGCGCCCGGGATTCTGCCCCCGGGAAGCGTACGGCCATTCCCGTGAGGGTCTTCTGTTCGAGGAGGGCCCCCGCGTCTCCTCCGACCTAGGCCTGGAGGGCATATTCCTTCAATGGAATTGCCGTGGATTCCGGGCCAACTGGGAGGAACTGCGGAGGCTCGTCTCATCCCGTTCCCCGTTAGCTATCTTTCTGCAGGAGACCATGCTAGGCGCGTGCCCCCTGCCTGCCCTCCCGGGGTATAAGGGTCTTGCGACCCCACCACCGCGGAATGGCCGGGCTGGGGGTGCGCGGTTTACACCCGGCGTGATGTCTCCGTTCTTCCTTTCTCTTTAGATACCTCCTTTCAGGCAGTGGCTGTGCAGCTGCACCTAGATAGGAGGTATACTATCATTTCTGCGTACATTCCACCGTCAGCTGACTTCGACGCGGGGGACTTCTTCCGCGTCGTGGCACGATTGCCGAAGCCCTATCTCTTGCTTGGAGGTCTGAACGGCAGGCATCCTCTCTGGGGAGATTACTCCATAAATCCCAGGGGACAAGTCCTTGCCGATCTGATCAAAGAGCTTGAGATAGGTGTCCTAAACGTGGATGAGTTTACGCATCACTGTCCGAGAACCGCTTCATTTTCTTGCCTTGACCTATCTTTGTGCTCTTCGGATGCACAGCCTGATTTTGATTGGGGGGTGGTCGATGACCTCCATGGTAGTGATCACTTTCCCATTCAAATATCATTTTCAGGGCAACTGCCGCCTGAGAGACCACCTCGGTGGTGCTTGGTGCGGGCGCGGTGGCCTGCATTTCAGGAAATGACTGAATGCTCTATCTCAGTCGAGGAGTTTAGGTCGGTAGATGGAGGCCGTTGAGTTCTTCTCCGGCAACCTCATCGCCGTGGGCCTGACTACTATTCCTAGGACGTCTGGCCGTTTTACACGCCGACCACTCCCATGGTGGTCGGTCGAGTGTGTGACGGCCTTCAAACAGAAGCGTTATGCCTACATGCGCTATAAGCGCCGCCCGATTGATTTCATTGTCTGTGAATTTCGTCGGGCTAGGGCTAGGTTCCGGTATATTTCGAAGCACGCCTGCCGCCTTCTTGGCGGGCATACGTGTCTTCACTTAACGGGAAGACCCCTTTAGCTGAGGTGTGAAAGCGAGTCAAAAGGATTCGGGGCAAGTTCTCGCAGGACCCCCCTCCCGTTCTCCAGGAAAATGGGACTACAATCTCGGACCCCGCGTCCGTGGCGGTATCCTTCGCGACCGCTTTTTTCCCATTCTCTAGCCGGGATGCTGCTCCGCCAGCATTCAATGCACGTCGTGATGTCGCGGAAGGCCGCCGGCTGGACTTTACTTCCAGAGGCGGAGAACCCTTCAACGACAAGTTTACTGTGAGTGAGTTGCGCTCCGCTCTCGCTTCATGCGCCCATGGTCCGGACGATGTCCCGTACGCCATGCTTCGACACCTGGGTGAGCGAGGCATGGCCTTTCTGTTAGATTTGTTCAACAGGATCTGGGTGGAAGGTCTTCTCCCAGACTCCTGGCGAATCGCTACTGTGCTCGCCTTTCGCAAGCCGGGGAGAGATCACTCTACTCCGACCGGTTTCCGCCCAATCTCTCTAACCTCTTGCGTGTGCAAGTTGATGGAGAAATTGGTAAATGTTAGATTAGCCTTTTTCCTGGACAGCGGAGGCCATCCGTCTTCTGCACAGTGCGGCTTCTGCAAGTTCCACTTCCCGTCGGACGCTCTGCTCCGCCTGGAAAATGCCGTCTGCGAGGCTTTCCTTCGTAGACAGCACTACGCCACGGTGTTTTTCGATCTGGAGAAGGCCTATGATAACGCATGGCTGTACGGTATCATGTAGACTCCACACGATGGGGGCGAGGGGATGCCTCCCAGTCTTTATATCTGAATTTTTGTGTGATCGTCGATTCCGCGTACGGGTGGGGGGAGCTCTCTCCGGCCCAAAGGAGCAGGAAAGTGTCTTCAGTGTCACACTCTTTGCCCTGAGCATCAACGGCATCACCTCAGTGCTACCGAAAGATGTTCTCGCCCGGCTCTACGTGGACGACCTTTCGATCTCTTTTGGCGCGGCCCAGATGCCAACTCTGGAGCGTCGACTCCAACAGGCATTGAACCGCGTCTCTCGCTATGCCGAAGCGCACAGGTTTCGGTTTTCTTTGGCCAAGACTAAGGTGGTGCACTTCTGCCGCCATCCACGGCTTCGGATTTGTTTCTCAATGGGGTGCGGCTGGATGTGTTTGAGTCGCACCGTTTCGTTGGTCTTGTATTCGACCGACGCCTCACCTGGGAGGCTCATATTCGCATCCTTAGGGTCTCTTGTACCCGCGCCATGGACATTCTCCGTTCCGTGACGTTCAGCGCTTGGGGCGCTGATAGGGCTACTGCCTTACTTTTTTATCGATCCTTTGTTCGCTCGAAGCTCGACTACGGATGCGAGTTTTATGCATCCGCAGCCGAGCGTTTATCGCGGAAGGTGGATTCGATCCACCACACCGGCCTTCGCCTTGCGACCGGTGCCTTCCGCACTTCCCCCATTGAGAGCCTGTTGGTCGATGCTGGGGAGATGCCACTCGCTCTGCGCCGCGTGAAGTGCATCACTCGCCTGTACGCGCGAGCCCGGCGCCTCTCTCAGTCGCCAACAGCTCTCACTGCATCCGCAGCTGATCTCGATGGTGCCTATGCCGCCGAGAGACGCCAGTCATACCCTAAACCCCTTGGAGAGGTAGATATAGCTCTCGGGCCGGTGCCGCCCCTGGTTCTGCCCAGGACGCCACCCTGGAGGGTACCACATTTGGCTATTTGTCGCCACGCCTCTGCTCCCAAAGCTTATACTGCGCCGGGAGTATTGCGTTCGACCTTTTTGGAGCACACATTGTGTCACGTTTAACCGTGCCAGTGTATACGGATGGCTCCAAGTCCCAAGACGGGGTCAGCTTCCACGCCGTATCCCCTCTGTTTGAAGTCAGCGGTGTTCTACCAGGCGCTGTGTCTGTCTTCACGGCCGAGCTGGTGGCAATACACTATTCGGTACGGGAGATTACGCGACGTGCCCGCTTCGGAGACCGGATTGTGATCTATAGCGACTCACAAAGCGCCCTGAGTGCTCTCGGGGCATTGGAATCTCCGCATCCCCTGGTTTGCGATATCCGTGATGCCACGGTTTTTGCGAGCCGGGCGGATGTCGAGATTATCTTCTGCTGGGTTCCTGGACATGTAGGAATTGCGGGGAATGAGGGCGCCAAAGAGTCCGCGAGGACTCTGCGACCGGACCAGCGTTTCGCTCTTCCTCACACCCACTACATGGCAGGATTACGGGCAGCTCTTCGGACTGCTTGGCAAAGAAGATGGGAGACGGTTGAAGGGAACTTAAAGTTGCGTGCCAATGCCGCGGCGGCTTCAGGTTGCTTTCTGTCGTCTCCGAATCGGACACACTCGTGTGACGCATCGCTATTTGATGGAGCGCTCGCCTGCGCCCTATTGCAACGACTGCGTCGTCCCCCAGACTGTTCGGCACATTCTTGTCGAAATGTCCCAGTCTGGGTGATCTTCGCGCACGATACCTGTCCCGGTACCGGGCTGGGCGGGGTCGCTACCGCCTGTCCCTTGTACTCGGGACAGATTCGTGCACATTGACTTGTTTGACTTTTGGGGGGAGGCCGGGCTTCTCCCCTTTATTTAAGGTTCTTTTTTTTATTGTTTTGTTTGTAGGTTGCAATCAGGAAGCAATCTCCCGCTGCCGGAGATTGCTTCCTGATTGTTAAGTTTTTCCAATTTATATCATTGTTAAGTTTTCATTTTTTTATTTTTAAGTAGCCTAGTTCTAGGCTGTCGTGTTTTTCGGCGACTTATGCCCAAGTGGGTAGTTGCCAGATGGGCTCTATAAAATTAAAATAATAAAAAAAAATGTCTTCCTAATCCACATAAAACAATGCCACACCTTTTTTACTACTACTGCCCCGTAAGGGGCACGACGATTTGCTCTCCTGGCCGCCGTGTTGTTTGGACGGCGCCCCGTCCGGCCCCAGCTTGGCATTATTTTTCTCCTAACCCCTACTTCGTCTTCTGTACCAATTCTCGTTCACCCTACATCGTCCTTCCATCTACGTTTGACGTTTGTTTGTCTATCTAAGTGTATCAGAGCTGTCCGTCAGGGGGCGAGAACTCATGGCTGGGTCCTGCCTGTGTTGGTTGGTGGGTGCCTGAGCCGGAGTGGCGCTCTTGGGGGGGGGGGGTCTGCTTTCCCAACCAGTAAAGTTCCGAGGCTGGCCGGTCATTTTAAAAACGATGGTTGAGTCAGGGGTCGACGGGCTTGCCCTCCAGGTTGGGCTGGCGCTCCGATTAGGTGTCTTGACGGTAGACAGTGACTGCGCTGCGCGAGTTCGCCTTCCCTTTTATACTCTACTTCATATGGGTAATAATAAAAAAAAATTATCTTCCAGAATCTCATACTACACTGTCAATAAGTCCTTTTCCGCGCTTGCTAGATCCTGATTTGGATTATTCTCGTTTCCTGGTGCTGAATTCCAGTTCCGGCGCTCCGCTTTCTAAATTGGACGCGTTTGATTTGAATGAGGAGTTTGATTCCCACTGTGGTATGCCCCTCCGTATGTGGGCCCGTCGTAGTGGCGATTTAGTTGTTGAGGTATCTTCGCGAGAGCAGTGTGGTGCCGTGCGGGATTTGTTCTCCCTTTCGGAGGTCCCGGTTTTGGTTGTGCCCCGCCCTCGCCTTAATTTTGTTAAGGGAGTGATTCGCTCCAACGAATTATTGCAATATGATGTTTCGAGACTAAAGGATAAACTTTCGTCCCGGAGGGTTACGGACGTTTATAGGGTTTCTAAGTCTGTTGGTCCCGCTAAGGTTCCTACGAGTACTCTCATCGTTACCTGTGCGCGTCAGGATCTGCCCCATTTTGTTCGTGCTGGTTATCTTTGTGTCCCGTTATGTCGAGCTCCCCAGACGTTTTAATTGCCACCAGTTTGGCCATATGAGCAACAATTGTAGGCAGGCTCGTCGCTGTGTGGCCTGTGTGTTGGCGTATCATGGCTCCTCTTGTGGAGGTTCCCATAGCGCGGCTTCGCGTTATTGTCCCGTATTCCTTTTTGAGAAGGAGGTCCTGGCTCTTCAGATAGCCTCCTAAAAAAAAAAAAATCTTTCCGTTCCTTTGCCTCAGCGCAAACGGAAGGGTCCGTCCTCGCCCCGTTCGGAGTCCAAACGCGCTGCCTCTGATGAGGCTGGTTTTGGCCCCCCGAGTCGGTTGTTGTGTCCTCCGTTTTGATGTCTTCTCCTCCCCTGTCTTTGCTGGCCTTCCCCGTTGGCATCACCGATGTCATTGTCCGGGTGAGTAGCGCTGGTAGCTATCTTCTACGGTTTCTTAATCTTAAACTCGCCTTTGAGATTTTACCACGTGCGCCACCTACTCTTATAATGCTCTCTTTTTCGTCTATGAGCTGCGGGATGCTTTGTCTCACTGTGGCTCCACCTCTCCCAGTGATGATTGCATCCACTACGACTTTCTCCGTCGTCTCCATCCCCACTGTTATTTTTGGTTGACCTACAACCTGCTTTAGGTCAAAGAAATCTATCCTTCTATTCGAGAAGATGGTTCAAGTTAGCCTTACTTGGTTTTTGGAGTCCAACTCGCCCCTCTCTCCATTTCAGTGCGGTTTTCGCAGCGGCCGTAGTACTCTTGACCACCTCATTCGTTTGGTCGACTCCGTTTTACGGGCTGTTTCCTCCAGGCATCAGGTGTTAGCGGTATTCTTCGAGATTCAGAAGGCCTACGATGCCACCTGGAGATATTGTGTTTTACGTTAGTTATATGATTGGGGTATGGGGCTTTTTACCGGTTTTTATTCAATATTTTTATTGGTCCCGTAATTTTAAGGTCTGTATTGGGAATGCTTTCTCAGGCTTGCGGATTCAAGATGCGGGTGTTCCCCAAGGGTGTGTTTTGAGTGCGACATGTTTCGCCGTTGCCATTAATAGTCTGGTGTCCACTTTTCCGGAGGGGGTTTTGTCTTCTCTCCTCGTGGATGACTTGGTGTTGTTTTGTTCATCTCCAAGCTTGCTTTCTGCTGCCCGTCGATTACAACTGGCGATCGATGCCGTGTCGGGTCGTGCTGTCTCAAACGGTTTCCGTTTTTCATTCACCAAAACGAAGACCATGCATTTCTATCGGGGTCGTGGTGCTATTGGTCCCCCTCCCCTTTTCTTGGATGCACAGCGATTGAATGTCCCCATTTTTAAGTCCTTGGGTTTAACGCTTGATAGCAAGCTCATTTGGGTGCCCCATTTGTGTCGCTTGAGGGCGTCCTGTTCGAAGGCTATGGAATTGCTTAGGGTTTTATCCCACACCACTTGGGGTGGTGATAGTCGTACCTTGTGGTCGCTTTATTCGGCACTGGTCCAATCCTGGCTGGACTACGACTGCCAGGTGTACTCTTCAGCGTCTCCTTCAGCCTTGAAGATACTCGACTCTGTTCGTTCTCGCTTAGGGCCCGTCTTTAGTTTTGGAGCCTTTTGCACCTCGCCTATCCCTAGCCTCTGTTGAGGGTGGCGTGCTTCCCTTGCGATATCACCGGCTGCAGGTGTGCCTACGATCCCTGTTTCGTGTTCAGCAATATCCTTCATCCCCAATCCATGAGTGCCTTTTTGCCCGGGCCTCTGGGGCTCTGGGTTTGGGACCATCTCGCTTCCCCAGGTGTTGGCCCTCCCATTCCCGCCGCCTCCATGTTGGAGCGTTCGCCCTCCTGAGGTCTGTACTGCTTTTTGGCATTTCGAGAAAGGGTCTACTGACCCTCGTCTATTAAAGTGCCTGTTTCTTGAACATGCGTGTTCTCATGATCACCAGCGTCGCATCTATACTGACGGCTCGAAGTCGGACCTCGGTGCTGGGCGGCCGCCGTGTCCTCTACGGAGTCTCTTCGGTCCGCCCTTCCTCCTGTAGCATCCGTTTTTACCGCAGAGTTGACGGCCATTCTTTTAGCTTTTAATTTGCTTTTATCCATCAATTGTTCTGATTTTATTGTTTTTAGCGATTCCCGCAGGCAGTTCGTTCTTTTACGTCCACTCACCCTTTGCTTTTACGAATTCGTTCCTCGCGGGTTAGAAATGCCTCCCGTTACAGGGTGCGTTCTGTTGGGGTCCCAGGCAACGAGGGCGGCCGATCGGCCGCCCTCGAGGTGCCGGATGCAGCCCCTCTGCCCTTTAGGGATTCCTACCCCGTAATCAGGGCTTAGTCTTTTGTTTGTGGCAGAGAGTGGGATTCGTTCCCCTCTTCTAAGCTGTCCCTTATTAAACGCTCTGTCCGTTCCTGGTCCTCTAGCTCTCAGCGACTCCGGTCTTGGGAGGTTGCGAATTGGGCACACGCGACTCACCCATGGCTATTTAGTTTAGGGTGGGAGCCGAGTGGCCCCTGGTTGTCCCTTTTGCGGTGGTGAACTGTCTGGCTCACATTTTAGTAGTTTGTCCCCGCCTTGCTTCGCTACCCTTTCTGGCGTCCTCCCTCCTTACATTTCTATCACTAAGTGGCGTTTTATCCCTTTTATAAATTCTTTTCATTTTTGTGTTTAGGTTTATTGTTTTATCTTTTATCGTGTGCCTCCCCTGCGGCTGGCGCATGTCATTTGCTTATTGCCTCAGCCGCCCTTGTTTTTAGAATGTGTGCTGTATGCCCGCAATTTAAGTGTGCGTCTGTGTGTGTTGCACTGTTTTCTTCTAATCCTTTGCTTTTCCCCATTTTTATTGAGTGTCTCCCACGTCTCTTCTGACTTTTCGGGCGACCCCGTTTTAGCAGTGCTGCCATTAAGAATCCATTAGGATTGGGTGGCTGCCACCTTGTTTTCCCTTAAACTAAACTAAACTACACTACTACTGTGTTGCGCCATCTCTCGCTCGTATTCCCGATCCCTCGTCCTCACATAAATTATCGGGGGAGGTGTTCCGCATCAGTCATCTAGATACAACATACCCATCGGCTGGATTTATTGGAACAACAGTGTGTTGTACTTTGAAGACGAGATGGACAGCGGTGTTGTGATTGGTTATGTGTCTGATGCGTGTGTAAGATCTCCCCCACCCCCCACCGAGGGAATCACACCAATCGTATCTGCTCTCGCTTGGAGTCTAACCCGGCACCTCGACATTAGAAGACCAATGCCAAATCCATTAAACTAGCCAGAGCTCTTTCCCTCTTTCCTTCATCACATAAACACCTCATTTTGCACATTAACATTGATTAACCAACTTGGCTGGAAGGGGTCCGCGACAGTCCGGTCCATTTCCGTAATTATGTATTGTGCGCTTGTAAGAACAAAAACGACCCCTATCCGTGTTTAATCGCCTTTTACAACACACGCCGGAAGACGGTATAGGATTTTCTTCCTTTCCTACATATATTTAGTGTTGTTATAATTCCTAAACAAAAATAAACCTTGTGATTGACGATCTATTTCATTGTTTCAGGAGACAAATCTGCTAAAGAGAAATGGCCTGAGAATGACAAAAGGCAGCCATTTCCCATGAAGAAACCACCCCCTACAGTAGTGGCCACCTCATCCTTATACATGCCACCATCGCAGAAACCTACCCCCAAGAGCGGTTCGCTCATTCACCCATCTCATACTGCTGTGGTAACTTACTTAGGCTCCAGTGGTTATAATCACGAGCAAGTGCTCCCCAACGTGGCCCTACCCCACTCAGAAGGTGAAGGCAAGGTTGGGGTAAGTGAACTCTCGGTCCCCTTCCCAAAAGTGAAGTTGCCTCCTTCTATATGTACTTCAAGTGACTTCCGAGGGCCGATTCCTTTCCAGTGTGATGCTACTCTAGCCAATGATGGCCAAGAAGGTGGGGATACCCCCGTGTCGTGAAAGTGAGCCCCCAACCCTGAAAAGTTGTAGGGTGATTTTTTCCTCTCCCGTCTCTACTGAATGATCTCAGGTTTGGAGCACATAGAAAGATAGAATCTGATGAACACCGCCCCTTGTCGGCTCTAGCTTGAAATGCTGGGCGAAGGAGTTTTTACATTTTTTCCTAGCACATCTTTGTAACTCTTAATCATATTGTTGATACATGATCAATGTAATGGCCACCAATGAAATGGCATTTGGCAAGTTTTCTGTGTTAAAACTTCACTCTTTCATGACCCCATTCCTCCGTAAATTGTGTTTTGTTTTGTTTTTTCCCTTTCCCTCTACGTTTGAAGTACAAATTAAAGGTAAGGAACAGTCGTTCCCCGATTCAATTATTATGTGAATTAAGATGAACAGTGCTCATTGGTGCATCGCTCTTATAGGAAAAGAAAGTCAAAGAAATTTACTCTTATAGAATGGTTAAGCTAGTGTGAATTTTAATTTTGTATTAAGGCTTATATAGTTTGGTCTAAGAAATGTATAAAAAAGGTATTTTTCTTATCCTTTATCCCCCCCTCCTTTTTTTCTCTTTTTAACAATAAATATATATATATATATAAATGTATATACATATTTCTTTTATATGAAACTAGATTTATAAGCATATTCTATATTTTATTCTTAATTTGCCGAGGATATTATTATGCTTTACCCTTGTTTTTCCAAGTAGTTGAATCTCCACTTTTTTTTTATGTCTAAAGTTCTTTTCAAATTATTACATTTCATGCGTGTGCGTTTGTGTATTCTCAGGATTCCATTGCCGTTTCTTTTCTTTTTACCTCCTTTGACTCAGAGCACTTCCACCTGATCCTGACCGAAAGGTCCGTGGTTCTTTCCCAATCGTCTTTTCTTCATCCTCACTGACACTCATTCTTTGTTCTCGGGGCCCCTAATTTCCTTTTCCTCATCTATTGGTAAACAGCATTGCTGAGTGGGAGATACTATATATATGCACACACTTCACAGCATTACTTGACTTTGAACCACGGGCTTGTTGACTGTCCCTTGTATCCCCCTTTACCACTTATTTATTACTTATCCTGACTCAGCTTCCCGTTCAATCCTGGCGCTTCGTCAAAGGTCTTTTTCTCCTTCCCATCTGACTTGTTTTCCTTTCAATCTCCTGCTCTTCTCTACCCTTTTCTCCTACCTCTGGATAATAATAGTTTCATTGAATCTGGGCGCACTTGCCTCAATCCCTCCTACTCTCATTAAAAAATTATATATATATATATATATTACAAATCAGTGATAATATTGTTTATAGGGTTTAAGTTACATATTTACAATATGAGAAGCTATCTAGATAATTCAATTTATTCAACCATTTTAATTTATATGGTAAAGATTTCTATTGCAGAGCATACTTGTTATTGAATGGAAGTTCTTCAGTTTATTTGGATATGACATCACCCTTAGTTTATTCCCTTTTGCAAGTGGCGGAGCGAATTCACGACCTAATCCATCTTGTATAATATAATATATTTGCCAAACTTTCAGGATCTGGTATAAAAATTTTCATTAAGTAGCTAAAAAAAAACCCCTCATTTTTCAACTAAACCTGGTCCTATAGAATATATTTTAATGCAATTTCCATCTATGCCATTTTATAGTCAAAATTTGGCACCGATGTAATTTATGCTTTGCTCACGATTTATATAAATATAAATATGCATAAAATTTATATACATAATTTTATTTATTATAGTCAATTAAATGATAAATTCGACCACCGTTCTGTTGATAAAGTATTCTTTGTTTCCACTCCGACTTCTTTGCACCTCATTATTGTCTATCTTGCCTTGATTGTAATATTTTGTCCTTTAATTCACTTTGTCAATTTTTTGTGCTATCCATTCATGACTTTTCTTCAGCTATTCTCAAATCCATTGGGTTGCAGTCCATTCTTTAAAACTCTTACTCATTCTTAGTATGTAATGAATTTGGGTGTATTATCATTCAAGTGTTATGAAATTGACAGGTGCTATATGAAGCATTTGTGAAAAAAGGCCCTCAACCAGGTCCAAGATTATTAATATTATTAATTTTTTTACACAATGTTCAGCTTTGTAAATTGTAAGAAAAGCATTTAGTCTTCAAATTTTAAGGAAAGTAAAACGACTAGGGTGTTGATTGTATTAAGATATGATCTCTATAGGCTCAAAGGTAAAATTATATTATGATTAATTAAAAAACAACCGGCTACCCTATTTATAAAATCATTTATTAGTAATCCATTTGGTGAGGGCCAAAGCTTGAATTTTGACAAAATCCAAATTCATTTTACCCGCGTTTTCCTTTTCTTTTTAAATGACTATTTTTGACTGCACTTTTTTCAAAATCCCGGTTATATTTTTAAAAAGTTTTGTATTTATTCACGTGGTGAATGTTGGTCTGTATACTTTGCAGTTCTGTAAATAGTTTGTTTCTTTTTGTAAAAAATTTTATTGGTGATTTATTTTATTGAGGGTGGATTGGAGATTGGCGCATCTTCCCCCAAAATTGATACTATGAGATTGATGTCGCTTTAAGCGTTGGTAAAAAAAAAATATATATATATATATCCCACTACATGTAACTGTGTAGGTCTGTGGTGGCATTGCAAGAGCGCTGTTCCCCAACCAACAGTAGCTCTTGTCTATTTTATCCTTGAGGTACTGTTGTATATAAGTTTGAATTCTGGATTGCATTTCATTAGCAAGGCAGTGTGTCCCTCCATTGAAATTTCAAGGCTCGTGTTAATATTAAAGCCTTTGTGTACCTTCAATTCTCTCTGCGTTCTTTTTTTTCTGGTTTGTGACAAACATCTCGATGCCAGTAGGAACTGCTAATTAGCAGATTTGAAGTTTAAAGTACGCTGGCAGTCCAGTGAAGAGAATGCTCGGCAATCCACTCCTTCACTCTGTACCTGGCGCAACAGCATTTGATTGACTGCAATCATTTTGTTGATGAATTCCTAAATTAGTTCCCCAAATTTGTATATTGAATACATTGCACCATTTTCCTGTACATACTTGTGTACTGTACAAATTAGTAAGAAATAAATAATTTGGAAATGCTCTTTTTCTCTCACCAGTGTTTTAGTGGAATTTTTTTAGAAAATTCTGGTTAAAACCAACTGTTGTACGTGTCATTGGAACTGGTACCTGCAGGTACCTTTTGAGATGCTGGGGTTGAAAAGTCGGGAGCTTGAGTCGTCAATGTAGAGCAATAGATGAACTCGCACATAACCCCTCCCCAGCCATGGTGTTTCAGGAGTCTTAAAGCGGCTCAAAGGAGGGTTATGTAACCTCACCGCATTTGAGGTGTGACATGGACTTTTAATGTCTCGTTCCTTTTTCTGCATGTTCATTTATTTGGGGTTTTATAGCCTTCATTTACATCATCTTGCCTTCCGTTTCTGTCGTGAGGTATTTGGCTTGTCCACTTATCTGCCTCGTTTACATTTTTTCCTACCTGTAATGACCTGGTTTGCTCCTATTGCCTTTACAATGGAGAAAGCTGTCACTGGTCCTAATTTACCCCACGTCGGTAAAATCGGACATCCTGTTCAGGCTTTTTCCTTCTGGTTGGTTAAAAAAAGGTTCATGTATCCGTATTTGCTCTGAGGTGGCATACTAGTAGCAACAGATTCAAAAGTTACACTAGTGCTGGCCCTTGTCCTCGGTAGTGGCATCACGAGGGAAAGCATAAATCCCTTCCTGGTGTAATAGCATTTAAACCCTCTCCCAATCGTCGTTTCAGCCTACTCCGTATATTTCCAGATACTAGTAAGCCGTTATTTTGGATTCCAAAGACTGTGCTTTAAATGCAAACAGTTCGGCATGCTCGCCCGTGCCTTTTTCCTCGGACTTAGATGACACCGAGTGCAACAGACATCTGCGTTGAATTGTGGCGGCCCCCAAGTGCCCGGCCTTTTTTTTTCACATTAAAAAAGGTCCTTTCGATATGTAACCTTATTCTTGGAGGTTAGAGAAATACTCCATGTGACGAGCTCTAATCGTGTCGCTGGAACTGCCTTTCAAATCATTCCTTCAATGGAATTGCCGGGGCTCCGGGCCAACTGGGAGGAACTGCAGAGGCTCATCTCGTCCCGTTCCCCGTTAGCTATCTTTCTGCAGGAGACCATGCTAGGCGCGTGCCCGCTGACCGCCCTCCCGGGATATAAGGGTCTTGCGACCCCACTACCACGAGATGGCCGGGCTAGGAGATGCGCGGTTTACACCCGGCATGATGTTTCCGTTCTTCCTTTATCTTTAGATACCTCCGTTCAGGCAGTGGCTGTGCAGCTGCACCTGGATAGGAGGTATACTATAATTTCTGCGTACATTCCACCGTCAGCTGACTTCGACGCGGGGGACTTCCGCCGCGTCGTGGCACGGTTGACGAGGCCCTTTCTCTTGCTTGGAGATCTGAACGGCAGGCACCTTCTCTGGGGAGATTACTCAATAAATCCCAGGGGACAAGTCCTTGCCGATCTGATCGAAGAGCTTGATATAGGTGTCCTAAACGTGGATGAGTTTACGCATCACTGTCCGAGAACCGCTTCATTTTCGTGCCTTGACCTATCTTTGTGCTCTTCGGATGCACAGCCTGATTTTGATTGGGGGGTGGTCGATGACCTCCATGGTAGTGATCACTTTCCCATTCAATTATCATTTTCAGGGCAACTGCCGCCTGAGAGCCCACCTCGGTGTTGCTTAGCGCGGGCGTGGTGGCCTGCATTTCATAAAATGATTGGCCGCCGTGCTGACGGGATCCAGCGCTCCGTCCGGCCCCAGCTTAGCCTCTCTTCCTTCCTTCAGATAGCCCGATTTCTCCCCTACCTCGTCGCTTTTCATACAACCTCTCCCACAACTTTCTCTGGTCAGCCTCTAATTTCACAGGGTAGAATGCTGACCTTCTTCTCAAGACAACCACCCCGGATGGGGGCTGAGGGGGGAGGGGACATTGTTCCCTAACCCCTCAGCTCCGGTTCGGGATGGGTTTTTTTTAACAACCTGCTTCATCCCCACCCATACCTTCCTCACATCCCTTTTCCTCTCCTCTTCACATTCTATCTGTTTTACGCCGTGTCTAAGGTGGAGCCGCCATGCCGAAGGACTGCCAGGCCACCAGGCGGGAGGGGTGGTCCCAAATGGCGGCGCCGGGCCTGTAAGCACCTCTTGCAGTGCGGGCTACTGCAAGAGGTGGTGAGCGATTGCGTCCCGTAAAACAAAGAGGGTCACCATGCCCAATGATGAAAAAAAAAAAACATCTCCCCTTAATTCCCCCTAAAACAACGGAGCCGCCCTCGTGCAGCTCCACAGAAAAGATGGAGGTCCTCCCCCCTGTGCTTGCGCAGGGGACCCTCCATACCTCTTTAACCGGAGAGGAGGCTTACTCCTCTCCTACGCCTACGGGTGTAGGGGACTCCCCCTCACCCCCTTCTCTGGAGGTGCTTTCGGGCACCTCCCTATCTCCAGCGGCAGTCCCTCCTTTGCTTCCCCGTAAGGGGCGCGACGATTTGCCATTCTGGCCGCCGTGCTAACGGGAATCAGCACCACGTCCGGCCCCAGCCTAGCCTCTCTTCCGTCCTTCAAAACACTTGTTTCCTCTCTTTTCACAGAACCTCTCCCACAACTTTCTCTGGTCAGCCTCTAATTTCACAGGGTAGATGCTGACCTTCCTTTCAGCCAACCGTCCCGCATCGGGGCTGAGGGGGTGGGGGACAATGTTCCCTAACCCCTGAGCTCCGGTCTGGGGTGGCTGGTTTTTAACTACCTGCTTCATCCCCACCCATACCTTCCTCACATCCCTTTTCCTCTCGTCTTCAAAATCTATCATTTATACGCCGTGTCCAAGGTGGAGCCGCCATGCCGATGGACTGCCAGGCCACCAGGCGGGAGGGGTGGTCCCAAATGGCGGCGCCTGGCTCTGCTGGGCCTGTAAGCACCTCTCGCAGTGCGGGCTACTGCGAGAGGTGTGCGCTATTGCATCCCGTATTAAAACAAGGGTCACCATGCCCAATGATGAAAATCACACCAAAAAAACCCAACCCCCAACTTCCCCAACAACAACGGAGCCGCCCTCGGGCAGCTCCAGCAAAAAAATGGAGGTCCCCCCCCCCTGTGCTTGCACAGGGGACCCTCCATATTTCTCTAACCGGAGAGGAGGCTTACTCCTCTCCTTCGCCTACGGGTGCAGGGGACTCCCCCTCACCCCCTTCTCTGGAGGTGCTTTCGGGCACCTCCCTTTACCCAGCGGCAGTCCCCTCTTTTCTTTCCAAGGGGACTGCCAAGAAAGCCAGCAGGCAGCCCTTAGCCAGCCGCTCCCCATCAAAGCGGCTCGGTAGGGCAAACCCCCTTAGGGGGGAGAGGCAAGCCAGGCCCCTTCGGTCGCTTCCCTCAAAAGACCTGCTGGCAAAAATATTAAACCTTGCCGGGGTCAAGGCCTGTGCCTCCCCAAACAAGACTGGCGACACTGCCAAGGGGACCTGCAATGTCCTGGGAGGGGATGGCCAACTGGAGGCCCCTCTCGTGATAGACATGGTCCTTGAGGAGACCCAGCCTCAGACGGTAGGGCCTTCCATGGGGGGGAATTCGGGCTCGGCGCCAAGCACCGAACCCGAGTCCGCCCCTATGCAAGGTCCTCCTCAAATGGCTGAGGGCTCCGAGGCAGTAGAAGGAGGGGAGGGATCAACGCCGACAGGTGCCCCTACGACAACCAGGACCTTCTCCATTTCGGAGAGGGACCTGGCTGAGGCCGGTCCATCTGGCCTGGGGGCTTCTGCCGGCGGAGGTGAAAAGCGGATTCATTCCCCGCCCTTCTCTCCAAAAAAGAAAAAGACTAAAAAGACTCGGGGCTCCTCTCCATCCGCGGGGGCTGCGGGGACGGATGGGTCTGCTGCCACTTTGGTAGGCGACCAAGCCAAGATCGGCACATCCGGCTCCTCTACCCCCTCGTGTGCGGAGCCCCTGACTAAGACCAAGAGTGCACAGGGCGGAGCCTCGATGACATCGGGGCCCCTCATTCAGAGGTTACCTGGTGTTTTCGAGCCCGCTGGCTTCAAACGCTTCCTCGTTATTCGCTCCACTGATGGCACCATGTTGTCCAAGGGCAACATGATCCATCAGAGGAGAGGATTAGCTAGTGCAATTGGTAGAGAGCCGAAGGTAACCCGTTTCTCGGACGGGAGCCTTCTGGCGAATCCCGCCGAGGCGGCCAAGATAAGTGCTCTTCGGACACTTCATGGCACCCCGGTGAGTGTGACGCCGCACTCTACCATGAACTTTGTAAAAGGAGTAGTTTATGCGAGGGAACTCGTTGACTACTCCATAGAAGACATCACCCTAGAGCTGGCCGACCATGGGGCGGTCAAGGTCGAACGTGTGATGAGAAAACAGGGAGGGGCCTCGAGACCCACCCCTACACTCTTCGTCACGTTCGACTGTGACAAGCTCCCTGAGTCGGTGCGTGCCGGTTGGTACCGCTACCGCGTGAAGGCATTCGTGCCACTGCCGCGGCGGTGCTATTACTGTCACCGCTTCGGCCACACGAATCGATCATGTAGACGTGCAAAATCGGGGTCACCCGAAGTCTGTGTAAATTGCTCCAAGGTCGCACACGATAAGTCCAAATCGTGTGTGGCCAAGTGTGTCAATTGCGGAGAGCCGCACCCTGCTTCTTCGAAGCAATGTGGTGCATATCTCGTTGAGAAAGAAATCCTGGCCGTTCAGGCCCAGGATCGACTCTCATTCCGCGAGGCTAAGGACTTGGTCCTGGCGCGCCCGGCTCTGCCTGGGACGTCATATGCCTCAATAGTTAGAAAAGCACCCTCTGCTCCTGGCCCATCCAGGCCAACGAGCACGGTTGTTTCCGCGTCCATTCGGAGCCCTTCTGCGGGCTCTACTACACCCGGGCGCTCCCCTGGTAGAGCTGGCGGCAAAAAGGGTTCACACCCAGCCCCGGCTAATACCAGGGCTCCCCCAGCGTGACCGTTTCCCGTAAGGCGAAACGGCCACGCGCCTCCACAGAGTCGTTAGACTCACAGGAGGCAACACCCCTGAAGATGGTCGCTAGGCCATCTTCCGGGGTTCCTAAAGCTGTTCCCCGAAAGGAGGACAGCAACAAAGGAGCTTCGGCCCCGAGGTGGAGCGAGTGGCTCGGAGACGGTGGTTCCTCGAAAAGAGGGCCCCCCGCCTCCCAAGCCGCAACGCCCGCCTAAGGTTTCGAGGCGGAGGGAGGAAAAGACTCGCATGGCGAGCCCAACCTCCCCCAATAAGTCCTCGAAGGCGACAGCGCCTTCAGCGCTTTGTCCGGCCAACAGCGCCCGGGGTTCTGCCCCCGGGAAGCGTACGGCCATTCCCGTGAGGGTCTTCAATTCGAGGAGGGCCCCCGCGTCTCCTCCGAGCTAGGCCTGGAGGGCATATTCCTTCAATGGAATTGCCGTGGACTCCGGGCCAACTGGGAGGAGCTGCGGAGGCTCGTCTCGTCCCGTTCCCCGTTAGCTATTTTTTTGCAGGAGACCATGCTAGGCGCGTGCCCGCTGCCTGCCCTCCCGGGGTATAAGGGTCTTGCGACCCCACCACCGCGGGATGGCCGGGCTGGGGGATGCGCGGTTTACACCCGGCATGATGTCTCCGTTCTTCCTTTCTCTTTAGATACCTCCTTTCAGGCAGTGGCTGTGCAGCTGCACCTGGATAGGAGGTATACTATAATTTCTGCGTACATTCCACCGTCAGCTGACTTCGACGCGGGGGACTTCCGCCGCGTCGTGGCACGGTTGCCGAGGCCCTATCTCTTGCTTGGAGATCTGAACGGCAGGCATCCTCTCTGGGGAGATTACTCCATAAATCCCAGGGGACAAGTCCTTGCCGATCTGATCGAAGAGCTTGAGATGGGTGTCCTAAACGTGGATGAGTTTACGCATCACTGTCCGAGAACCGCTTCATTTTCGTGCCTTGACCTATCTTTGTGCTCTTCGGATGCACAGCCTGATTTTGATTGGGGGGTGGTCGATGACCTCCATGGTAGTGATCACTTTCCCATTCAAATATCATTTTCAGGGCAACTGCCGCCTGAGAGACCACCTCGGTGGTGCTTGGCGCGGGCGCGGTGGCCTGCATTTCAGGAAATGACTGAATTCTCTATCTCAGTCGAGGAGTTTAGGTCGGTAGATGAGGCCGTTGAGTTCTTCTCCGGCAACCTCATCGCCGTAGGCCTGACTACTATTCCTAGGACGTCTGGCCGTTTTGCACGCCGACCACTCCCATGGTGGTCGGCCGAGTGTGAGACGGCCCTCAAACAGAAGCGTTATGCCTACATGCGCTATAAGCGCCGCCCGAACGATTTCACTGTCGCTGAATTTCGTCGGGCTAGGGCTAGGTTCCGGTATATTTCGAAGCACGCCCGCCGCTCTTCTTGGCGGGCATACGTGTCTTCACTTAACGGGAAGACCCCTTTAGCTGAGGTGTGGAAGCGAGTCAAAAGGATTCGGGGCAAGTTCTCGCAGGACCCCCCTCCCGTTCTCCAGGAGAATGGGACCGCAATCTCGGACCCCGCGTCCGTGGCGGAATCCTTAGCGCCAGCTTTTTCCGCATTCTCTAGCCGTGATGCTGCTCCGCCAGCATTCAATGCACGTCGTGATGTCGCGGAAGGCCGCCGGCTGGACTTTACCTCCAGAGGCGGAGAACCCTTCAACGACAAGTTTACTGTGAGTGAGTTGCGTTCCGCTCTCGCTTCGTGCGCGGACACCGCCCATGGTCCGGACGATGTCCCGTACGACATCCTTCGACACCTGGGTGAGCGAGGCATGGCCTTTCTGTTAGATCTGTTCAACAGGATCTGGGTGGAAGGTCGCCCAGACTCCTGGCGAATCGCTACTGTGCTCGCCTTTCGCAAGCCGGGGAGAGATCACTCTACTCCGACCGGTTTCCGCCCAATCTCTCTAACCTCTTGCGTGTGCAAGTTGATGGAGAAATTGGTAAACGTTAGATTAGCTTTTTTCCTGGACAGCGGAGGCCATCTGTCTTCCGCACAGTGCGGCTTCCGCAAGTTCCACTCCACGTCGGATGCTCTGCTCCGACTGGAAAATGCCGTCTGCGAGGCTTTCCTTCGTAGACAGCACTACGCCACGGTGTTTTTCGATCTGGAGAAGGCCTATGATACCGCATGGCGATACGGTATCATGGAGACTCTCTACACGATGGGGGCGAGGGGACGCCTCCCAATGTTTATATCTGAATTTTTGCGAGATCGTCGATTCCGCGTACGGGTGGGGGGAGCTCTCTCCGGCCCAAAGGAGCAGGAAGAGAGTGTCCCGCAGGGAAGTGTCCTCAGTGTCACACTCTTTGCCCTGAGCATCAACGGCATCACCTCGGTGCTGCCGGAAGATGTTCTCGCTACGCTCTACGTGGACGACCTTTCGATCTCTTTTGGCGCGGCCCAGATGCCAACTCTGGAGCGTCGACTCCAACAGGCATTGAACCGCGTCTCTCGCTATGCCGAAGCGCACAGGTTTCGGTTTTCTTTGGCCAAGACTAAGGTGGTGCACTTCTGCCGCCATCCACGGCTTCACCCCGACCCAGATTTGTTTCTTAATGGGGTGTGCCTGGATGTGGTTGAGTCGCACCGTTTCCTTAGTCTTGTATTCGACCGACGCCTCACCTGGGAGGCTCATATTCGCAGCCTTAGGGTCTCTTGTACCCGCCCAATGGACATTCTCCGTTCCGTGACGTTCAGCGCTTGGGGCGCTGATAGGGCTACCACCCTACTTTTTTATCGATCCTTTGTTCGCTCGAAGCTCGACTACGGATGCGAGTTTTATGCATCCGCAGCCGAGCGTTTATTGCGGAAGGTGGATTCGATCCACCACACCGGCCTTCGCCTTGCGACCGGTGCCTTCCGCACTTCCCCCATTGAGAGCCTGTTGGTCGATGCTGGGGAGATGCCACTCGCTCTGCGCCGCATGCAGTGCATCACTCGCCTGTACGCGCGAGCCCGGCGCCTCCCTCAGTCGCCAACAGCTCTCACTGCATCCGCAGCTGATCTCGATGGTGCCTATGCCGCCGAGAGACGCCAGTCATACCCTAAGCCCTTTGGGTTTAGGGCCAGGAAACTCCTTCGAGAGGTAGATATAGCTCTCGGGCCGGTGGCGCCCCTGGTTCTGCCCAGGACGCCACCCTGGAGGGTACCACATTTGGCTATTTGTCGCCACGCCTCTGCTCCCAAAGCTTGTACTGCGCCGGGAGTATTGCGTTTGACCTTTTTGGAGCACACATCGTGTCACGCTGGAACCGTGCTAGTGTATACGGATGGCTCCAAGTCCCAAGAGGGGGTCGGCTTCCACGCCGTATCCCCTCTGTTTGAAGTCAGCGGGGCTCTACCAGGCGCTGCGTCTGTCTTCACGGCCGAGCTGGTGGCAATACACCACTCGGTACGGGAGATTACGCGACGTGCCCGGTTCGGAGACCCGATTGTGATCTATAGCGACTCACAAAGCGCCCTGAGTGCTCTCGGGGCATTGGAATCTCCGCATCCCCTGGTTCGCGATATCCGTGACGCCACGGTTTTGGCGAGCCGGGCAGATGTCGAGATTATCTTCTGCTGTGTTCCTGGACATGTTGGAATTGCGGGGAATGAGCGCGCCGATGAGGGCGCCAAAGAGTCCGCGAGCACTCTGCGACCGGACCAGCGTTTCGCTCTTCCTCACACCGACTACATGGCAGGAATACGGGCAGCTCTTCGGACTGCTTGGCAAAGAAGATGGGAGACGGTCGAAGGGAACTTAAAGTTGCGTGCTATTGCGCCGCGACTGTTCCCATGGACCTATCCCCCAATGCCGCGGCGGCTTCAGGTTGCTTTCTGTCGTCTCCGAATCGGACACACTCGTGTGACGCATCGCTATCTGGTGGAGCGCTCGCCTGCGCCCTATTGCAACGACTGCGTCGTCCCCCAGACTGTTCGGCACATTCTTGTCGAATGTCCCAGTCTGGGTGATCTTCGCGCACGACACCTGTCCCGGTACCGGGATGGGCGGGGTCGCTACCGCCTGTCCCTTGTACTCGGGACGAGTGCGTGCACTTTGACTGGTGGACTTGCTAACTTTTTGGGGGAGGCCGGCCTTCTCCCTTTTTTTTAACCAGGCTTAATTTTTGTTGTTGTTGTTTTTGTTATTGTTTTGTTATTGTTATTTCTTTTTTGTTGTTCCCTGTTCCATTTTTTGAAGTAGCCTTGAACTAGGCTGTTTGTTTACGGCGACTTATGCCTAAGTCGGCAGTCGCCAGATAGCCCCTTAATTTAAAAAAAAAAAAAAAAATATCCCTCCTTTGCTTTCTAAGGGGACTGCCAAGAAAGCCAGCAGGCAGCCCATTGCCGACCGCCCCTCGTACAAGCGGCTCGGTAGGGCAAACCCCCTGAGGGATGAGAGGGAAGCCAGGCCCCTTCGGTCGCTTCCCTCAAAAGACCTGCTGGCAAAAATATTAAACCTTGCCGGGGTCAAGGCCTGTGCCTCCCCACTAAAGACTTATGACGCTGCCAAGGGGACCTGCGATGTCCTGGGAGGGGATGGCCAACTGGAGGCCCCTCCTGAAATAGACATGGTCCTTGAGGAAAACCAGCCTCAGAAGGTAGGGCCTTCCATGGGGGAGGATCCGGGCTCGGCGCCAAGCACCGAACCCGAATCCGCCCCTATGCAAGGTCCTCATCAAACGGCTGTAGATTCTCAGGCAGTACAAGGAGGGGAGGGATCTCCCCTCCTTGAACTGCCCTGGTGGTCGCCCCTGCGACCACCAGGACCTTCTCCATTTCGGAGCAGGACCTGGCTGAGGACGGTCCATCTGGCCTGGGGGCTTCTACAGGCGGGGGTGAGAAGCGGGTTCATTCCCCGCCCTCCTCTCCAAAAAAGAAAAGGACCAAAAAGACGAAGAAGACTCGGGGCTCCTCTCAATCCGTGGGGGCTACGGGGACGGATGGGTCTGCTGCCACTTTGGCAAGCGATCAAGCCAAGATCGGCACATCCGGGCCCTCTGCTTCCCCGTGTACGGAGCTCCTGACGATGACAAAGACCAAAAGTGCACAGGGCGGAGCCTCGATGACATCGGGGCCCCTGGTTCAGAGGTTACCTGGTGTTTTCGAGCCCGCTGGCTTCAAACGCTTCCTCGTTATTCGCTCCACTGATGGCACCATGTTGTCCAAGGGCAACATGATCCATCAGAGGAGAGGATTAGCTAGTGCAATTGGTAGAGAGCCGAAGGTAACCCGTTTCTCGGACGGGAGCCTTCTGGCGAATCCCGCCGAGGCGGCCAAGATAAGTGCTCTTCGGACACTTCATGGCACCCCGGTGAGTGTGACGCCGCACTCTACCATGAACTTTGTAAAAGGAGTAGTTTATGCGAGGGAACTCGTTGACTACTCCATAGAAGACATCACCCTAGAGCTGGCCGACCATGGGGCGGGCAAGGTCGAACGTGTGATGAGAAAACAGAGAGGGACCTAGAGACCCACCCCTACACTCTTCGTCACGTTCGACTGTGACAAGCTCCCTGAGTCGGTGCGTGCCGGTTGGTACCGCTACCGCGTGAAGGCATTCGTGCCACTGCCGCGGCGGTGCTATTACTGTCACCGCTTCGGCCACACGAATCGATCATGTAGACGTGCAAAATCGGGGTCACCCGAAGTCTGTGTAAATTGCTCCAAGGTCGCACACGATAAGTCCAAATCGTGTGTGGCCAAGTGTGTCAATTGCGGAGAGCCGCACCCTGCTTCTTCGAAGCAATGTGGTGCATATCTCGTTGAGAAAGAAATCCTGGCCGTTCAGGCCCAGGATCGACTCTCATTCCGCGAGGCTAAGGACTTGGTCCTGGCGCGCCCGGCTCTGCCTGGGACGTCATATGCCTCAATAGTTAGAAAAGCACCCTCTGCTCCTGGCCCATCCAGGCCAACGAGCACGGTTGTTTCCGCGCCCATTCGGAGCCCTTCTGCGGGCTCTACTACACCCGGGCACTCCCCTGGTAGAGCTGGCGGCAAAAAGGGTTCACACCCAGCCCCGGCTAAAACCAGGGCTCCCCCCTCTTCCCCCAGCGTGACCGTTTCCCGTAAGGCGAAACGGCCACGCGCCTCCACCGAGTCGTTAGACTCACAGGAGGCAACACCCCTGAAGATGGTCGCTAGGCCATCTTCCGGGGTTCCTAAAGCTGTTCCCCGAAAGGAGGACAGCAACAAAGGAGCTTCGGCCCCTTCGCCCACGCCCCGAGGTGGAGCGAGTGGCTCGGAGACGGTGGTTCCTCGAAAAGAGGGCCCCCCGCCTCCCAAGCCGCAACGCCCGCCTAAGATTTCGAGGCGGAGGGAGGAAAAGACTCGCATGGCGAGCCCAACCTCCCCCAATAAGTCCTCGAAGGCGACAGCGCCTTCAGCGCTTTGTCCGGCCAACAGCGCCCGGGGTTCTGCCCCCGGGAAGCGTACGGCCATTCCCGTGAGGGTCTTCAATTCGAGGAGGGCCCCCGCGTCTCCTCCGAGCTAGGCCTGGAGGGCATATTCCTTCAATGGAATTGCCGTGGACTCCGGGCCAACTGGGAGGAGCTGCGGAGGCTCGTCTCGTCCCGTTCCCCGTTAGCTATTTTTTTGCAGGAGACCATGCTAGGCGCGTGCCCGCTGCCTGCCCTCCCGGGGTATAAGGGTCTTGCGACCCCACCACCGCGGGATGGCCGGGCTGGGGGATGCGCGGTTTACACCCGGCATGATGTCCCAGTTCTTCCTTTCTCTTTAGATTCCTCCTTTCAGGCAGTGGCTGTGCAGCTGCACCTGGATAGGAGGTATACTATAATTTCTGCGTACATTCCACCGTCAGCTGACTTCGACGCGGGGGACTTCCGCCGCGTCGTGGCACGGTTGCCGAGGCCCTATCTCTTGCTTGGAGATCTGAACGGCAGGCATCCTCTCTGGGGAGATTACTCCATAAATCCCAGGGGACAAGTTCTTGCCGATCTGATCGAAGAGCTTGAGATGGGTGTCCTAAACGTGGATGAGTTTACGCATCACTGTCCGAGAACCGCTTCATTTTCTTGCCTTGACCTATCTTTGTGCTCTTCGGATGCACAGCCTGATTTTGATTGGGGGGTGGTCGATGACCTCCATGGTAGTGATCACTTTCCCATTCAAATATTATTTTCAGGGCAACTGCCGCCTGAGAGACCACCTCGGTGGTGCTTGGCGCGGGCGCGGTGGCCTGCATTTCAGGAAATGACTGAATTCTCTATCTCAGTCGAGGATTTTAGGTCGGTAGATGAGGCCGTTGAGTTCTTCTCCGGCAACCTGATCGCCGTGGGCCTGACTACTATTCCTAGGACGTCTGGCCGTTTTGCACGCCGACCACTCCCATGGTGGTCGGCCGAGTGTGAGACGGCCCTCAAACAGAAGCGTTATGCCTACATGCGCTATAAGCGCCGCCCGAATGATTTCACTGTCGCTGAATTTCGTCGGGCTAGGGCTAGGTTCCGGTATATTTCGAAGCACGCCCGCCGCTCTTCTTGGCGGGCATACGTGTCTTCACTTAACGGGAAAGACCCCTTTAGCTGAGGTGTGGAAGCGAGTCAAAAGGATTCGGGGCAAGTTCTCGCAGGACCTCCCTCCCGTTCTCCAGGAGAATGGGACCGCAATCTCGGACCCCGCGTCCGTGGCGGAATCCTTAGCGACCGCTTTTTCCGCATTCTCTAGCCGGGATGCTGCTCCGCCAGCATTCAATGCACGTCGTGATGTCGCGGAAGGCTGCCGGCTGGACTTTACCTCCAGAGGCGGAGAACCCTTCAACGACAAGTTTACTGTGAGTGAGTTGCGTTCCGCTCTCGCTTCGTGCGCGGACACCGCCCATGGTCCGGACGATGTCCCGTACGCCATGCTTCGACATCTAGGTGAGCGAGGCATGGCCTTTCTGTTAGATTTGTTCAACAGGATCTGGGTGGAAGGTCTTCTCCCAGACTCCTGGCGAATCGCTACTGTGCTCGCCTTTCGCAAGCCGGGGAGAGATCACTCTACTCCGACCGGTTTCCGCCCAATCTCTCTAACCTCTTGCGTGTGCAAGTTGATGGAGAAATTGGTAAATGTTAGATTAGCCTATTTCCTGGACAGCGGAGGCCATCTGTCTTCTGCACAGTGCGGCTTCCGTAAGTTCCACTCCACGTCGGATGCTCTGCTCCGACTGGAAAGTGCCGTCTGTGAGGCTTTCCTTCGTAGACAGCACTACGCCACGGTGTTTTTTGATCTGGAGAAGGCCTATGATACCGCATGGCGATACGGTATCATGGAGACTCTCCACACGATGGGGGCGAGGGGACGCCTCCCAATGTTTATATCTGAATTTTTACGAGATCGTCGATTCCGCGTACGGGTGGGGGGAGCCCTCTCCGGCCCAAAGGAGCAGGAAGAGGGTGTCCCGCAGGGAAGTGTCCTCAGTGTCACACTCTTTGCCCTGAGCATCAACGGCATCACCTCGGTGCTGCCGGAAGATGTTCTCGCTACGCTCTACGTGGACGACCTTTCGATCTCTTTTGGCGCGGCCCAGATGCCAACTCTGGAGCGTCGACTCCAACAGGCATTGAACCGCGTCTCTCGCTATGCCGAAGCGCACAGGTTTCGGTTTTCTTTGGCCAAGACTAAGGTGGTGCACTTCTGCCGCCATCCACGGCTTCACCCCGACCCAGATTTGTTTCTTAATGGGGTGCGCCTGGATGTGGTTGAGTCGCACCGTTTCCTTGGTCTTGTATTCGACCGACGCCTCACCTGGGAGGCTCATATTCGCAGCCTTAGGGTCTCTTGTACCCGCGCCATGGACATTCTCCGTTCCGTGACGTTCAGCGCTTGGGGCGCTGATAGGGCTACCGCCTTACTTTTTTATCGATCCTTTGTTCGCTCGAAGCTCGACTACGGATGCGAGTTTTATGCATCCGCAGCCGAGCGTTTATTGCGGAAGGTGGATTCAATCCACCACACCGGCCTTCGCCTTGCGACCGGTGCCTTCCGCACTTCCCCCATTGAGAGCCTGTTGGTCGATGCTGGGGAGATGCCACTCGCTCTGCGCCGCGTGCAGTGCATCACTCGCCTGTATGCGCGAGCCCGGCGCCTCCCTCAGTCGCCAACAGCTCTCACTGCATCCGCAGCTGATCTCGATGGTGCCTATGCCGCCGAGAGACGCCAGTCATACCCTAAGCCCTTTGGGTTTAGGGCCAGGAAACTCCTTCGAGAGGTAGATATAGCTCTCGGGCCGGTGGCGCCCCTGGTTCTGCCCAGGACGCCACCCTGGAGGGTACCACATTTGGCTATTTGTCGCCACGCCTCTGCTCCCAAAGCTTGTACTGCGCCGGGAGTATTGCGTTCGACCTTTTTGGAGCACACATCGTGTCACGCTGGTACCGTGCCAGTGTATACGGATGGCTCCAAGTCTCAAGAGGGGGTCGGCTTCCACGCCGTATCCCCTCTGTTTGAAGTCAGCGGGGCTCTACCAGGCGCTGCGTCTTTCTTTACGGCCGAGCTGGTGGCAATACACCACTCGGTACGGGAGATTACGCGACGTGCCCGGTTCGGAGACCGGATTGTGATCTATAGCGACTCACAAAGCGCCCTGAGTGCTCTCGGGGCATTGGAATCTCCGCATCCCCTGGTTCGCGATATCCGTGACGCCAACGTTTTGGCGAGCCGGGCAGATGTCGAGATTATCTTCTGCTGGGTTCCTGGACATGTAGGAATTGCGGGGAATGAGCGCGCCGATGAGGGCGCCAAAGAGTCCGCGAGGACTCTGCGACCGGACCAGCGTTTCGCTCTTCCTCACACTGACTACATGGCAGGAATACGGGCAGCTCTTCGGACTGCTTGGCAAAGAAGATGGGAGACGGTCGAGGGGAACTTAAAGTTGCGTGCTATTGCGCCGCGACTGTTCCCATGGACCTATCCCCCAATGCCGCGGCGGCTTCAGGTTGCTTTCTGTCGTCTCCGAATCGGACACACTCGTGTGACGCATCGCTATCTGATGGAGCGCTCGCCTGCGCCCTATTGCAACGACTGCGTCGTCCCCCAGACTGTTCGGCACATTCTTGTCGAATGTCCCAGTCTGGGTGATCTTCGCGCACGATACCTGTCCCAGTCCCGGATGGGCGGGGTCGCTACCGCCTGTCCCTTGTGCTCGGGACAGATTCGTGCACACTGACTTGTGGACTTGTTGACTTCTTGGGGGAGGCCGGCCTTCTCCCTATTATTTAAGCAAGGTTTGTTTGTTTTGTTTTTTGTTGTTGTTTTTTGTTGTTTTTTTGCATTTTTTGTTTTTTGTTTGTTTGTTTTTTTCTTTAGTTGCACGCTCCTGCGCCGGGGGGACCTCTCCCCGACGCACCAGCTTGCTTCCTTTCCCCCTTTTGGGGTGTTGTTTTTTTTTTTTCTCTCTTTTATTTCATTTTAAAGTAGCCTAGAACTAGGCCAGTTTTAATACGGCGACTAATGCCCAAGTAGGCAGTCGCCAGATGAGCTCCTAAAAAAAAAAAAAAAAAAAAAAAAAAATGAGGAAGGTGGATTCGATCCACCACACCGGCCTTCGCCTTGCGACCGGTGCCTTCCGCACTTCCCCCATTGAGAGCCTGTTGGTCGATGCTGGGGAGATGCCACTCGCTCTGCGCCGCATGCAGTGCATCACTCGCCTGTACGCGCGAGCCCGGCGCCTCCCTCAGTCGCCAACAGCTCTCACTGCATCCGCAGCTGATCTCGATGGTGCCTATGCCGCCGAGAGACGCCAGTCATACCCTAAGCCCTTTGGGTTTAGGGCCAGGAAACTCCTTCGAGAGGTAGATATAGCTCTCGGGCCGGTCGCGCCCCTGGTTTTGCCCAGGACGCCACCCTGGAGGGTACCACATTTGGCTATTTGTCGCCACGCCTCTGCTCCCAAAGCTTGTACTGCGCCGGGAGTATTGCGTTCGACCTTTTTGGAGCACACATCGTGTCACGCTGGTACCGTGCCAGTGTATACGGATGGCTCCAAGTCCCAAGAGGGGGTCGGCTTCCACGCCGTATCCCCTCTGTTTGAAGTCAGCGGGGCTCTACCAGGCGCTGCGTCTTTCTTTACGGCCGAGCTGGTGGCAATACACCACTCGGTACGGGAGATTACGCGACGTGCCCGGTTCGGAGACCGGATTGTGATCTATAGCGACTCACAAAGCGCCCTGAGTGCTCTCGGGGCATTGGAATCTCCGCATCCCCTGGTTCGCGAAATCCGTGACGCCACGGTTTTGGCGAGCAGGGCAGATGTCGAGATTATCTTCTGCTGGGTTCCTGGACATGTAGGAATTGCGGGGAATGAGCGCGCCGATGAGGGCGCCAAAGAGTCCGCGAGGACTCTGCGACCGGACCAGCGTTTCGCTCTTCCTCACACTGACTACATGGCAGGAATACGGGCAGCTCTTCGGACTGCTTGGCAAAGAAGATGGGAGACGGTCGAGGGGAACTTAAAGTTACGTGCCATTGCGCCGCGACTGTTCCCATGGACCTATCCCCCAATGCCGCGGCGGCTTCAGGTTGCTTTCTGTCTTCTCCGAATCGGACACACTCGTGTGACGCATCGCTATCTGATGGAGCGCTCGCCTGCGCCCTATTGCAACGACTGCGTCGTCCCCCAGACTGTTCGGCACATTCTTGTCGAATGTCCCAGTCTGGGTGATCTTCGCGCACGATACCTGTCCCGGTACCGGGATGGGCGGGGTCGCTACCGCCTGTCCCTTGTACTCGGGACGAGTGTGTGCACCATGACTAGTGGACTTATTGACTTTTGGGGGGAGGCTGGCCTTCTCCCTTTCATTTAACACAGTTTAATTGTTGTTGTTGTTTTTGTTATTGTTTTTGTTATTGCTTTTTTATTGTTATTTCGTTTTATTGTTTCCTGTTTAATTTTTAAAGTAGCCTAGAACTAGGCTGTTTATTTACGGCGACTAATGCCTAAGTCGGCAGTCGCCAGATAGCCGCTTAATTAAAAAAAAAAAAAAAAATCATAAAATGATTGAATTCTCTATCTCAGTCGAGGAGTTTAGGTCGGTAGATGAGGCCGGTGAGTTTTCCGGCAACCTCCCCGTAAGGGGCGCGGCGATTTGCCATCCTGGCCGCCGTGCTGACAGGATCCAGTGCTCAGTCTGGCCCCAGCTTAGCCTCTCTTTCTTCCTTCAGATAGCCCTATTTCTCCCCTACCTCGTCGCTTTTCATACAACCCCTCCCACAACTTTCTCTGGTCAGCCCCGTAAGGGGCGCGACGATTTGCCATCCTGGCCGCCGTGCTGACGGGATCCAGCGCCCCGTCCGGCCCCAGCTTAGCCTCTCTTCCTTCCTTCAGATAGCCTGTATTCCTATCCTACCTCGTCGCTTTTCATACAACCTCTCCCACAACTTTCTCTGGTCAGCCTCTAATTTCACAGGGTAGAAGCTGACCTTCTTCTCAGCCAATCGTCCCGGATCGGGGCTGAGGGGGGAGGGGACAATGTCCCCTAACCCCTGAGCTCCGGTCTGGGGTGGTTGGCTTTTAACAACCTGCTTCATCCCCACCCATACCTTCCTCACATCCCTTTTCCTCTCGTCTTCAAAATCTATCCGTTTTACGCCGTGTTCAAGGTGGAGCCGCCATGCCGAAGGACTGCCAGGCCACCAGGCGGGAGGGGTGGTCCCAAATGGCGGCGCCTGGCTCTGCCGGGCCTGTAAGCACCTCTTGCAGTGCGGGCTACTGCAAGAGGTGGTGAGCGATTGCGTCCCGTAAAACAAAGAGGGTCACCATGCCCAATGATGAAAAAAAAAAAACATCTCCCCTTAATTCCCCCCTATAACAACAACGGAGCCGCCCTCGTGCAGCTCCACAGAAAAGATGGAGGTCCCCCCCCTGTGCTTGCGCAGGGGACCCTCCATACCTCTTTAACCGGAGAGGAGGCTTACTCCTCTCCTACGCCTACGGGTGTAGGGGACTCCCCCTCACCCCCTTCTCTGGAGGTGCTTTCGGGCACCTCCCTATCTCCAGCGGCAGTCCCTCCTATGCTTTCTAAGGGGACTGCCAAGAAAGCCACAGGCCACCCTTAGCCAGCCGCTCCACATCAAAGCGGCTCGGTAGGGCAAACCCCCTTAGGGGGGAGAGGAAAGCCAGGCCCCTACGGTCGCTTCCCTCAAAAGACCTGCTGGCAAAAATATTAAACCTTGCCGGGGTCAAGGCCTGTGCCTCCCCACTAAAGACTTATGACGCTGCCAAGGGGACCTGCGATGTCCTGGGAGGGGATGGCCAATTGGAGGCCCCTCCTGTGATAGACATGGTCCTTGAGGAAAACCAGCCTCAGAAGGTAGGGCCTTCCATGGGGGGGAATCCGGGCTTGGCGCCAAGCACCGAACCCGAATCCGCCCCTATGCAAGGTCCTCATCAAACGGCTGTGGATTCTCAGGCAGGACAAGGAGGGGAGGGATCTCCTCCGGATGAATCCCCTGCGCCAGCCGGGACCTTCTCCATTTCAGAGAAGGACCTGGCTGAGGCCGGTCCATCTGGCCTGGGGGCTTCTACCGGCGGGGGTGAAAAGCGGGTTCATTCCCCGCCCTCCTCTCCTAAAAAGAAGAAAAAGACAAGAAAGACGAAAAAGACTCGGGGCTCCTCTCCATCCGCGGGGGCTGCGGGGACGGATGGGTCTGCTGCCACTTTGGTAGGCGACCAAGCCAAGATCGGCACATCCGGCCCCTCTACCCCCTCGTGTGCGGAGCCCCTGACTAAGACCAAGAGTGCACAGGGCGGAGCCTCGATGACATCGGGGCCCCTCATTCAGAGGTTACCTGGCGTTTTCGAGCCCGCTGGCTTCAAACGCTTCCTCCTTATTCGCTCCACTGATGGCACCATGTTGTCCAAGGGCAACATGATCCATCAGAGGAGAGGATTAGCTAGTGCAATTGGTAGAGAGCCGAAGGTAACCCGTTTCTCGGACGGGAGCCTTCTGGCGAATGCGCCGAATCCCGCCGAGGCGGCCAAGATAAGTGCTCTTCGGACACTTCATTGCACCCCGGTGAGTGTGACGCCGCACTCTACCATGAACTTTGTAAAAGGAGTAGTTTATGCGAGGGAACTCGTTGACTACTCCATAGAAGACATCACCCTAGAGCTGGCCGACCATGGGGCGGTCAAGGTCGAACGTGTGATGAGAAAACAGGGAGGGGCCTCGAGACCCACCCCTACACTCTTCGTCATGTTCGACTGTGACAAGCTCCCTGAGTCGGTGCGTGCCGGTTGGTACCGCTACCGCGTGAAGGCATTCGTGCCACTGCCGCGGCGGTGCTATTACTGTCACCGCTTCGGCCACACGAATCGATCATGTAGACGTGCAAAATCGGGGTCACCCGAAGTCTATGTAAATTGCTCCAAGGTCGCACACGATAAGTCCAAATCGTGTGTGGCCAAGTGTGTCAATTGCGGAGAGCCGCACCCTGCTTCTTCGAAGCAATGTGGTGCATATCTCCTTGAGAAAGAAATCCTGGCCATTCAGGCCCAGGATCGACTCTCATTCCGCGAGGCTAAGGACTTGGTCCTGGCGCGCCCGGCTCTGCCTGGGACGTCATATGCCTCAATAGTTAGAAAAGCACCCTCTGCTCCTGGCCCATCCAGGCCAACGAGCACGGTTGTTTCCGCGCCCATTCGGAGCCCTTCTGCGGGCTCTACTACACCCGGGCGCTCCCCTGGTAGAGCTGGCGGCAAAAAGGGTTCACACCCAGCCCCGGCTAATACCAGGGCTCCCCCCTCTTCCCCCAGCGTGACCGTTTCCCGTAAGGCGAAACGGCCACGCGCCTCCACAGAGTCGTTAGACTCACAGGAGGCAACACCCCTGAAGATGGTCGCTAGGCCATCTTCCGGGGTTCCTAAAGCTGTTCCCCGAAAGGAGGACAGCAACAAAGGAGCTTCGGCCCCTTCGCCCACGCCCCGAGGTGGAGCGAGTGGCTCGGAGACGGTGGTTCCTCGAAAAGAGGGCCCCCCGCCTCCCAAGCCGCAACGCCCGCCTAAGGTTTCGAGGCGGAGGGAGGAAAAGACTCGCATGGCGAGCCCAACCTCCCCCAATAAGTCCTCGAAGGCGACAGCGCCTTCAGCGCTTTGTCCGGCCAACAGCGCCCGGGGTTCTTCCCCCGGGAAGCGTACGGCCATTCCCGTGAGGGTCTTCAATTCGAGGAGGGCCCCCGCGTCTCCTCCGAGCTAGGCCTGGAGGGCATATTCCTTCAATGGAATGAGCGTGGACTCCGGGCCAACTGGGAGGAGCTGCGGAGGCTCGTCTCGTCCCGTTCCCCGTTAGCTATTTTTTTGCAGGAGACCATGCTAGGCGCGTGCCCGCTGCCTGCCCTCCCGGGGTATAAGGGTCTTGCGACCCCACCACCGCGGGATGGCCGGGCTGGGGGATGCGCGGTTTACACCCGGCATGATGTCTCCGTTCTTCCTTTCTCTTTAGATACCTCCTTTCAGGCAGTGGCTGTGCAGCTGCACCTGGATAGGAGGTATACTATCATTTCTGCGTACATTCCACCGTCAGCTGACTTCGACGCGGGGGACTTCCGCCGCGTCGTGGCACGGTTGCCGAGGCCCTATCTCTTGCTTGGAGATCTGAACGGCAGGCATCCTCTCTGGGGAGATTACTCCATAAATCCCAGGGGACAAGTCCTTGCCGATCTGATCGAAGAGCTTGAGATGGGTGTCCTAAACGTGGATGAGTTTACGCATCACTGTCCGAGAACCGCTTCATTTTCTTGCCTTGACCTATCTTTGTGCTCTTCGGATGCACAGCCTGATTTTGATTGGGGGGTGGTCGATGACCTCCATGGTAGTGATCACTTTCCCATTCAAATATCATTTTCAGGGCAACTGCCGCCTGAGAGACCACCTCGGTGGTGCTTGGCGCGGGCGCGGTGGCCTGCATTTCAGGAAATGACTGAATTCTCTATCTCAGTCGAGGAGTTTAGGTCGGTAGATGAGGCCGTTGAGTTCTTCTCCGGCAACCTCATCGCCGTAGGCCTGACTACTATTCCTAGGACGTCTGGCCGTTTTGCACGCCGACCACTCCCATGGTGGTCGGCCGAGTGTGAGACGGCCCTCAAACAGAAGCGTTATGCCTACATGCGCTATAAGCGCCGCCCGAACGATTTCACTGTCGCTGAATTTCGTCGGGCTAGGGCTAGGTTCCGGTATATTTCGAAGCACGCCCGCCGCTCTTCTTGGCGGGCATACGTGTCTTCACTTAACGGGAAGACCCCTTTAGCTGAGGTGTGGAAGCGAGTCAAAAGGATTCGGGGCAAGTTCTCGCAGGACCCCCCTCCCGTTCTCCAGGAGAATGGGACCGCAATCTCGGACCCCGCGTCCGTGGCGGAATCCTTAGCGACCGCTTTTTCCGCATTCTCTAGCCGTGATGCTGCTCCGCCAGCATTCAATGCACGTCGTGATGTCGCGGAAGGCCGCCGGCTGGACTTTACCTCCAGAGGCGGAGAACCCTTCAACGACAAGTTTACTGTGAGTGAGTTGCGTTCCGCTCTCGCTTCGTGCGCGGACACCGCCCATGGTCCGGACGATGTCCCGTACGCCATGCTTCGACACCTGGGTGAGCGAGGCATGGCCTTTCTGATAGATTTGTTCAACAGGATCTGGGTGGAAGGTCTTCTCCCAGACTCCTGGCGAATCGCTACTGTGCTCGCCTTTCGCAAGCCGGGAAGAGATCACTCTACTCCGACCGGTTTCCGCCCAATCTCTCTAACCTCTTGCGTGTGCAAGTTGATGGAGAAATTGGTAAATGTTAGATTAGCCTATTTCCTGGACAGCGGAGGCCATCTGTCTTCTGCACAGTGCGGCTTCCGTAAGTTCCACTCCACGTCGGATGCTCTGCTCCGACTGGAAAGTGCCGTCTGCGAGGCTTTCCTTCGTAGACAGCACTACGCCACGGTGATTTTTGATCTGGAGAAGGCCTATGATACCGCATGGCGATACGGTATCATGGAGACTCTCCACACGATGGGGGCGAGGGGACGCCTCCCAATTTTTATATCTGAATTTTTGCGAGATCGTCGATTCCGCGTACGGGTGGGGGGAGCCCTTCCGGCCCAAAGGAGCAGGAAGAGGGTGTCCCGCAGGGAAGTGTCCTCAGTGTCACACTCTTTGCCCTGAGCATCAACGGCATCACCTCGGTGCTGCCGGAAGATGTTCTCGCTACGCTCTACGTGGACGACCTTTCGATCTCTTTTGGCGCGGCCCAGATGCCAACTCTGGAGCGTCGACTCCAACAGGCATTGAACCGCGTCTCTCACTATGCCGAAGCGCACAGGTTTCGGTTTTCTTTGGCCAAGACTAAGGTGGTGCACTTCTGCCGCCATCCACGGCTTCACCCCGACCCAGATTTGTTTCTTAATGGGGTGCGCCTGTATGTGGTTGAGTCGCACCGTTTCCTTGGTCTTGCATTCGACCGACGCCTCACCTGGGAGGCTCATATTCGCAGCCTTAGGGTCTCTTGTACCCGCGCCATGGACATTCTCCGTTCCGTGACGTTCAGCGCTTGGGGCGCTGATAGGGCTACCGCCTTACTTTTTTATCGATCCTTTGTTCGCTCGAAGCTCGACTACGGATGCGAGTTTTATGCATCCGCAGCCGAGCGTTTATTGCGGAAGGTGGATTCGATCCACCACACCGGCCTTCGCCTTGCGACCGGTGCCTTCCGCACTTCCCCCATTGAGAGCCTGTTGGTCGATGCTGGGGAGATGCCACTCGCTCTGCGCCGCGTGCAGTGCATCACTCGCCTGTACGCGCGAGCCCGGCGCCTCCCTCAGTCGCCAACAGCTCTCACTGCATCCGCAGCTGATCTCGATGGTGCCTATGCCGCCGAGAGACGCCAGTCATACCCTAAGCCCTTTGGGTTTAGGGCCAGGAAACTCCTTCGAGAAGTAGATATAGCTCTCGGGCCGGTGGCGCCCCTGGTTCTGCCCAGGACGCCACCCTGGAGGGTACCACATTTGGCTATTTGTCGCCACGCCTCTGCTCCCAAAGCTTGTACTGCGCCGGGAGTATTGCGTTCGACCTTTTTGGAGCACACATCGTGTCACGCTGGTACCGTGCCAGTGTATACGGATGGCTCCAAGTCCCAAGAGGGGGTTGGCTTCCACGCCGTATCCCCTCTGTTTGAAGTCAGCGGGGCTCTACCAGGCGCTGCGTCTGTCTTCACGGCCGAGCTGGTGGCAATACACCACTCGGTACGGGAGATTACGCGACGTGCCCGGTTCGGAGACCCGATTGTGATCTATAGCGACTCACAAAGCGCCCTGAGTGCTCTCGGGGCATTGGAATCTCCGCATCCCCTGGTTCGCGATATCCGTGACGCCACGGTTTTGGCGAGCCGGGCAGATGTCGAGATTGTCTTCTGCTGGGTTCCTGGACATGTAGGAATTGCGGGGAATGAGCGCGCCGATGAGGGCGCCAAAGAGTCCGCGAGGACTCTGTGACCGGACCAGCGTTTCGCTCTTCCTCACACCGACTACATGGCAGGAATACGGGCAGCTCTTCGGACTGCTTGGCAAAGAAGATGGGAGACGGTCGAAGGGAACTTAAAGTTGCGTGCCATTGCGCCGCGACTGTTCCCATGGACCTATCCCCCAATGCCGCGGCGGCTTCAGGTTGCTTTCTGTCGTCTCCGAATCGGACACACTCGTGTGACGCATCGCTATCTGGTGGAGCGCTCGCCTGCGCCCTATTGCAACGACTGCGTCGTCCCCCAGACTGTTCGGCACATTCTTGTCGAATGTCCCAGTCTGGGTGATCTTCGCGCACGACACCTGTCCCGGTACCGGGATGGGCGGGGTCGCTACCGCCTGTCCCTTGTTCTCGGGATGAGTGCGTGTACTTTGACTGGTGGACTTATTGACTTTTTGGGGGAGGCCGGCCTTCTCCCTTTTATTTAACGCGATTTAATTGTTGTTGTTGTTTTTGTAATTGTTTTGTTATTGCTTTGTTATTGTTATTGTTATTCCTTTTTATTGTTTTCTGTTTAATTTTTTAAAGTAGCCTAAATTAGGCTGTTTGTTTACGGCAACTTATGCCTTAGTCGGCAGTCGCCAGATAGCCCCTTAATTAAAAAAAAAAAAAAAAATCCACAGAAAGATGGAGGTGCTCCCCCCCCCCCCCCTGTGCTTGCGCAGGGGACCCTCCATACCTCTTTAACCGGAGAGGAGGCTTACTCCTCTCCTACGCCTACGGGTGTAGGGGACCCCCTCACCCCCTCCTCTGGAGGTGCTTTCGGGCACCTCCTTATCTCCAGCGGCAGTCCCTCCTTTGCTTTCTAAGGGGACTGCCTAAGATAGCCAGCAGGCAGCCCATTGCCGACCGCCCATCGTGCAAGCGGCTCGGTAGATAAAACCCTCTTAGGGGGGAGAGGGAAGCCAGGCCCCTTCGGTCGCTTCCCTCAAAAGACCTGCTGGCAAAAGTGTTAAACCTTGCCGGGGTCAAGGCCTGTGCCTCCCCACTAAAGACTTATGACGCTGCCAAGGGGACCTGCAATGTCCTGGGAGGGGATGGCCAACTGGAGGCCCCTCCTGTGATAGACATGGTCCTTGAGGAAAACCAGCCTCAGACGGTAGGGTCTTTCATGCAGGGGAATCCGGGCTCGGCGCCAAGCACCCAACACGAATCCGCCCCTAAGCAAGGTCCTCATCAAACGGCTGTGGATTCTCAGGCAGTACAAGGAGGGGAGGGATCTCCCCTCCTTGTACTGCCTTGGTGGTCGCCCCTGCGACCACCAGGACCTTCTCCATTTCGGAGCAGGACCTGGCTGAGGACGGTCCATCTGGCCTGGGGGCTTCTACCGGCGGGGGTGAGAAGCGGGTTCATTCCCCGAACCTCCTCTGTAAAAAAAAAGGACGAAGAAGACTCGGGGCTCCTCTCCATCCGCGGGGGCTACGGGGACGGATGGGTCGGCTGCCACTTTGGCAAGCGATCAAGCCAAGATCGGCCCCTCTGCCCCCCCGGGTACGGAGCTCCTGACGATGACAAAGACCAAAAGTGCACAGGGCGGAGCCTCGATGACATCGGGGCCCCTCATTCAGAGGTTACATGGCGTTTTCGAGCCAGCTGGCTTCAAACGCTTCCTCGTTATTCGCTCCACTGATGGCACCATGTTGTCCAAGGGCAACATGATCCATCAGAGGAGTAGATTAGCTAGTGCAATTGGTAGAGAGCCGAAGGTAACCCGTTTCTCGGACGGGAGCCTTCTGGCGAATCCCGCCGAGGCGGCCAAGATAAGTGCGTTTCGGACACTTCATGGCACCCCGGTGAGTGTGACGCCGCCCTCTACCATGAAGTTTGTGAAAGGAGTAGTTTATGCGAGGGAACTCGTTGACTACTCCATTGAGGACATCACCGTAGAGCTGGCCGACCATGGGGCGGGCAAGGTCGAACGTGTGATGAGAAAACAGGGAGGGGCCTCGAGACCCACCCCTACACTCTTCGTCACGTTCGACTGTGACAAGCTCCCTGAGTCGGTGCGTGCCGGTTGGTACCGCTACCGCGTGAAGGCATTCGTGCCACTGCCGCGGCGGTGCTATTACTGTCACCCCTTCGGCCATACGAATTGCTCATGTAGACCTGCAAAGTCGGGGGCACCCGAAATCTGTGAAAATTGTTCCAAGGTCACACACGATAAGTCCAAATCGTGTGTGGCCAAGTGTGTCAATTGCGGAGAGCCGCACCCTGCTTTTTCGAAGCAATGTAGTGCATATCTCCTTGAGAAAGAAATCCTGGCCGTTCAGGCCCAACAAGCACGGTTGTTTCCGCGCCCATTCGGAGCCCTTCTGCGGTGTCTACCCAACCCGGGCGCTTCCCTGGTAAAGCTGGCGGCAAAAAGGGTTCACACCCAGCCCCGGCTAAAACCAGGGCTCCCCCCAGCGTGACCATTTCCCGTTAGGCTAAACGGCCACGCGCCTCCACCGAGTCGTTAGACTCACAGGAGGCAACACCCCTGAAGATGGTCGCTAGGCCATCTTCCGGGGTTCCTAAAGCTGTTCCCCGAAAGGAAGGCTGCAACAAAGAAGCTTCGGTCCCTTCACCCACGCCCCGAGGTAGAGCGAGTGGCTCAGAGACGGCGGTTTCTCGAAAAGAGGGCCCCCCGCCTCCGAAGCCGCAACGCCCGCCTAAGGTTTTGAGGCGGAGGGAGGAAAAGACTCGCATGGCGAGACCAACCTCCCCCAATAAGTCCTCGAAGGCGACAGCACCCGGGGTTCTGCCCCCGGGACGCGTACGGCTATTCCCGTGAGGGTCTTGAATTCAAGGAGGGCCCCCGCGTCTCCTCCGAGCTAGGCCTGGAGCGCATATTCCTTCAATGGAATTGCCGTGGACTCCGGGCCAACTGGGAGGAGCTGCGGAGGCTCGTCTCGTCCCGTTCCCCGTTATCTATTTTTTTGCAGGAGACCATGCTAGGCGCGTGCCCGCTGCCTGCCCTCCCGGGGTATAAGGGTCTATCGACCCCCACCACCGCGGGATGGGCGGGCTGGGGGATTCGCTGTTTACACCCGGCATGATGTCTCCGTTCTTCCTTTCTCTTTAGATACCTCCTTTCAGGCAGTGGCTGTGCAGCTGCACCTGGATAGGAAGTATACTATCATTTCTGCGTATATTACACCGTCAGCCGACTTCGACGCGAGGGACTTCCGCTGCGTCGTGGCACGGTTGCCGAGGCCCTATCTCTTGCTTGGAGATCTGAACGGCAGGCATCCTCTCTGGGGAGATTACTCCATAAATCTCAGGGGACAAGTCCTTGCCGATCTGATCGAAGAGCTTGAGATGGGTGTCCTAAACGTGGATGAGTTTACGCATCACTGTGCGAGAACCGCTTCATTTTCTTGCCTTGACCTATCTTTGTGCTCTTCGGATGCACAGCCTGATTTTGATTGGGGGGTGGTCGATGACCTCCATGGTAGTGATCACTTTCCCATTCAATTATCATTTTCAGGGCAACTGCCGCCTGAGAGCCCACCTCGGTGGTGCTTGGCGTGGGCGCGGTGGCCTGCATTTCAGGAAATGACTGAATTCTCTATCTCAGTCGAAGAGTTTAGGTCGGTAGATGAGGCCGTTGAGTTCTTCTCCAGCAACCTCATCGCCGTGGGCCTGACTACTATTCCTAGGACGTCTGGCCGTTTTGCACGCCGACCACTCCCATGGTGGTCGGCCGAGTGTGAGACGGCCCTCAAACAGAAGCGTTATGCCTACATGCGCTATAAGCGCCGCCCGAACGATTTCACTGTCGCTGAATTTCGTCGGGCTAGGGCTAGGTTCCGGTATATTTCGAAGCACGCTCGCCGCTCTTCTTGGCGGGCATACGTGTCTTCACTTAACGGGAAGACCCCTTTAGCTGAGGTGTGGAAGCGAGTCAAAAGGATTTGGGGCAAGTTCTCGCAGGACCCCCCTCCCGTTCTCCAGGAGAATGGGACCGCAATCTCGGAATCCGCGTCCATGGCGGAATCCTTAGCGACCGCTTTTTCCGCATTCTCTAGCCGGGATGCTGCTCCGCCAGCATTTAATGCACATCGTGATAGTCGCGGAAGGCTGCCGGCTGGACTTTACCTCCAGAGGCGGAGAACCCTTCATACGACAAGTTTACTGTGAGTGAGTTGCGTTCCGCTCTCGCTTCGTGCGCGGACACCGACCATGGTCCGGACGATGTCCCGTACGCCCTGCTTCGACACCTGGGTGAGCGAGGCATGGCCTTTCTGTTAGATTTGTTCAACAGGATCTGGGTGGAAGGTCTTCTCCCAGACTCCTGGCAAATCTCTACTGTGCTCGCCTTTCGCAAACCGGGAAGAGATCACTCTACTCCGACCGGTTTCCGCCCAATCTCTCTAACCTCTTGCGTGTGCAAGTTGATGGAGAAATTGGTAAATGTTAGATTAACCTTTTTCCTGGACAGCGGAGGCCATCTGTCTTCTGCACAGTGCGGCTTGCGCAATTTCCACTCTACGTCGCATGCTCTGCTCCGACTGGAAAATGGAGGGTACCACATTCGGCTATTTGTTGCTACGCCTCTGCTCCCAAAGCTTGTACTGCGCCGGTAGTATTGCGTTCGACCTTTTTGGAGCACACATCGTGTCACGCAGGAACCATGACAGTGTATACGGATGGCTCCAAGTTCCAAGAGAGGGTCGGCTTCCACGTCGTATCCCCTCTGTTTGAAGTCAGCGGGGCTCTGCCAGGCGCTGCGTCTGTCTTCGCGGTCGAGCTGGTGGCCATACATCACTCGTTACGGAATCAACGGCGGCATATGATAAGTTGCCATCTGTACCCCGCCCTTTAACCTTTGCATAGGAGATCATCTCTCTAACCTGGGTGCTCCAAGGGTCCTTACCCTTCCATCCTTACTGACCCCTAGGTGGCGTGCTCCTCTCCCCACAGTATGTACCAACATGTGGAGCCTGGAGAAGTCCTCCATGGACCCTCGCTTCATTAAGAGCCGGTTCTTAGATCATTCGATCTCGCACAAACAATGCTGCCCACTATACACGGATGGCTCTAAGTCGCACGGTGGCGTGTGCGCCGCAGCCATCTACCCAGGAGGAGAATTTCTAACTCTATCTTTGCCGCCAGCAGCATCCATTTTTACCGCTGAACTTTCAGCAATCCTTTTAGCCTTTAGACTCATCCAAATTTTACCTTTTAGTGATTTTGTCATTTTTCCGATTCAAGGAGTGTGTTAATGCGTCCCATCCCCTGGTCACAGAAATTTGCAACTGGCTGATCCAAAATGCATTCCGATATAGAATTATTTTTTGCTGGGTCGCTGGGCAACGAGAAGGCTGATCGGCTGGCCCGCTCAGCACATTCTGTGTCCCCTGAGAACTCGGCTCTGCCTTTTAGGGACTACTTTCCTTCAATAAGAAAGTATATTTTCCAACTGTTGCAGAATGAATGGGATGACTGTTCATCATCCAAACTATACAAAATAAAAAATTCTATTCGCTCTTGGCCCTCGAGTCGTCATAGAATGCGATCGTTGGAGGTGGCCTTTTGCCGAGTTCGCATTGGCCACACGAGACTTATTCACGGCCATCTTGTTTCGGGTGATGCTCATATCAGCCCTTGCTGTCGTTTTTGCGGTGGGGACCAATCGGTTGCCAACCTTTTATTGGATTGTGGTCATTTTACCATTCTCCGGTTGTCCTGTTTCCCGACCCTTTTAACTATTCCTCAACACACCCGTCTTCGATTCATATTGGCGAAGGAATCTTTTAACCCGTCGTTTTTTAAATTTTTGTCACAAAGTGGTCTCCTCCACTTTTTATAGATGATATTTCTTGTTTCACCCTAGTGGCCATATAGAATCCACTTGGATTGGGCAGCAACCCACCGGTAACTTACCTTAAACCTTCACTAGGTACGAGAGATTACGCGACGTGCCCGGTTTGGAGACCGGATTGTGATATATAGCGACTCACAAAGCGCCCTGAGTTCTCTCAGGGCATTGGAATCTCCGCATCCCCTGGTTCGCGGTATCCATGACGCCACAGTTTTGGCGTGCCGGTTGGATGTCAAGATCTTCTGCCGGGTTCCTGGACATGTAGGAATTGCGGGGAATGAGCGCGCCAAAGAGTCCGCGAGGACTCTGCGACTGGATCAGCGTTTCGCTTTTCCTCACACTGACTACATGGCAGGAATACGGGCAGCTCTTCGGACTGCTTGGCAAAGAAGATGGGAGACGGTCGAAGGGAACTTAAACTTGCGTGCAATTACGCCGCGCTTGTTCCCATGGACCTATCCCCCAATGCCACGACGGCTGAGGTCGCTTTCTGTCGTCTCTGAATCGGACACACTCGTGTGACGCATCGCCTGCGTCGTTCCCCAGACTGTTCGGCACATTCTTGTCGAATGTTCCAGTCTGGATGATCTTCGCGCACGTTACCGGTACCGGGATGGGCGGGGTCGCTACCACCTGTCCCTTGTACTCTGGACGAGTGCGTGCACATTGACTGGTGGACTTGTTGACTTTTGGGGTGAGGCCGGCTTTTTCCCTATCATATAAGCAGGGTTTGTTTGTTTTGGGGGGTTTTTTTCCCTTTAGATTGCACGATCCCGTGCCGGAGGGACCTCCCCCCGACGCAGGAGCTCCCTTCCTTTCCCTCTTTTTGGGGTGTTTTTCGTCTCTTTAATTTTATTTTAAAGTAGCCTAGAACTAAGCCAGTTTTAATCCGGCGACTAATTCCTTAAGTAGGCAGTCGCCAGATGACGTCCCCCCGATGCCGGAGATTGCTTCCATATTGTTAAGTTTTTCACATGTTTATCATTGTTATGTTTTCATATTTTTATTTTAAAGTAGCCTAGTTCTAGGCTGTCGTGTTTCCGGCGACTTATACCCAAGTGGACATCGTAAGAGGCGCAGCGATTTGCCATCCTGGCCGCCGTGCTGACGGGATCCGACGCCCCGTCCGGCCCCAGCTTAGCCTCTCTTTCTTCCTTCAGATAGCCTGTATTCCTATCCTACCTCGTCGCTTTTCATACAACCTCTCCCACAACTTTCTCTGGTCAGCCTCTAATTTCACAGGGTAGAAGCTGACCTTCTTCTCAGCCAATCGTCCCGGATCGGGGCTGAGGGGGTAGGGGACAATGTCCCCTAACCCCTGAGCTCCGGTCTGGGATGGTTGGCTTTTAACAACCTGCTTCATCCCCACCCATACCTCCCTCACATCCCTTTTCCTCTTGTCTTCAAAATCTATCTTTTTTACGCCGTGTTCAAGGTGGATGTGGTTGAGTCGCACCGTTTCCTCGGTCTTGTATTCCACCGACGCCTCACCTGGGAGGCCCATATTCGCAGCCTTAGGGTCTTTTGTACCCGCGCCATGGACATTCTCCGTGTCGTGACGTTCAGTGCTTGGGGTGCTGATAGGGCTACTGCCCTACTTTTTTATCGATCCTTTGTTCGTTCGAAGCTCTACTATGGATGCGAGTTTTATGCATCCGCCTGAGCGTTTATTGCGGAAGGTGGATTCGATCCACCACACCGGCCTTTGCCTTGCAACCGGTGCCTTCCGCTCTTCCCCCATTGAGAGCCTGCTTGGGAAATGCCACTTGCTCTGCGCCGCGTGCAGCGCATCACTCGCCTGTACGCGCGAGCCCAGCGACTCCCTCAGTCCCCAACAGCTTTCACTGCATCCGCAGCTGATCTCGACGGTGCCTATGCCGCCGAGAGACGCCAGTCATCCCCTAAACCCGGCAAGAAAACTCGTTCGAGAGCTAGATATAGCTCTCTGGGCCGGTGGCGCCTCTGGTTCTGCCCAGGACGCCACCCTGGAGGGTACCACATTTGGCTATTTGTCGCCACGCCTCTGCTCCTAAAGCTTGTACGGCGCCGGAAGTATTGCGTTCGACTTTTTTGTAGCACACCTCGTGTAACGCTGGAACCGTGCCAGTGTATACGAATGACTCCAAGTCCCAAGAGGGAAGTGGCTTCCACGCCGTAGCTCCTCTGTTTGAAGTCAGTGGGGCGCGACCGGACCAGCGTTTCGCTCTTCCTTTCACCGACTACATGGCAGGAATACGGGCAGCTCTTCGGACTGCTTGGCAAAGAAGATGGGAGACGGTCGAAGGAAACTTAAAGTTGCGTGCCATTGCGCCGCGACTGTTCCCATGGCCCTATCCCCCAATGCTACGACGGCTTCAGGTCGCTTTCTGTCGTCTCCGAATCGGGCACACTCGTGTGACACATCGCTATCTGATGGAGCGCTTCCCTGCGCCATATTATGACGACTGCGTCGTCCCCCAGACTGTTCGGCACATTCTTGTCGAATGTCCCAGTCTGGGTTATCTGCGGTCACGTTACCTGTCCCGGTACCGGGATGGGCGGGGTCGCTACCGCCTGCTTCTTGTACTTCGGACGAGTTCGTGCACATTCCCTTGTGGACTTGTTGACTTTTGGGGGGAGGCCGGGCTTCGCCCCTTTATTTAAGTAGGTTCTATTTTTTGTTTTTCTTTGTAGGTTGCACTCTCCTGCACCGGGGTGAGGGGGACCTCTCCCCGATGCCGGAGATTGCTTCCTAATTTTTGAGTTTTTCCAATATTTATCATTATTTTTTCATAATTTATTTTAAAGTAGCCTAGTTCTAGGCTGCGTATTTCCGGCGACTTATGCCCAAGTGGGCAGTCGCCAGATGGGCTCTAAAGGAAAAAAAAAATGGGTAGCACACTCCGTGTCACGCTGGAACCTTGTCATCATATAGAAGCGGGAGTGGATTTTCACGCCGGATTGTGATTTATAGCGATTTACCAAGCGCCCTGATAGCTCTCGGGCTTTTTGAATCTCCGCATACCCAGGTTTGCGATATCTGTGACGTCACGGTGTTGCCGAGATTATCTGCGGGGTTCCTAGACATGTGATGATTGAGGGGGCCAGTGTGTCCGCGAATACTGGGCGACCAGACCAATTTCGCTTTTCCTCACCCCGACTATATGGCAGGAATATGGGCATCCCTCCGGGATACTTGGGAAAGAAGATTGGAGACTGCCAAGGAGAACTTAAAGTTTCGTGCCATAGCGCCGCAACTGTTCCCATGGACCTATCCCACAATGTTGTGAAAGCTTCAGGTTACTTTTTGTCGTCTCCGAATTAGACGCATCACTATTTGATGGAGCGCTCGCCTGCACCTTATTGTGACGGCTGCGTTGTATCCCCAAGATTGTTCGGCACATTCTTGTTGAATCTCCTAGTCTGGGTGATTTTGCGCACGTTCCCTATCTCGGTATCGGGACGATCGAGGTCGCTACCGCTTGTCCCTTGTACTCGGGACGAGTTCGTGCACTTTGACTTGTTGACTTTTTGTGGGAGGCCGGGCTTCTCCCCTTTATTTAAGTATTTTTTATTTTGTTTTTTTGTTTGTTCTTTTTGTAGGTTGCACACAGACTTGCGGACTATATGACTTTTTGTAAGATCTTTATTTGGTTTTTAATCTATCCTAGTATTAAGCTGTAGTGTCAGTATGGCATCTTTTGCCCTAGGTGGCAGTCGCCAGATGGGCTCTTAAAATTTATAGGAAAAAAATGGAGCAGACTGCCAAATGGATTATTCTACTTCTCGCCTCCCTCTTAGAACTTTATTTATGGTCTCATTGTTGTTATTCATTGTCTCACCTCCCACTTTTTCAAGCTCACTTATGTGTGGGTGCTAGTGCATGTTTAAGGTTTAACTTCAGACTTTGCATTTGCTATCTCGATGCAGTGGCCCGGCCTCACCGGGGTGCATCGTTCTATGGCTGAACCGAGCTGAGTTGGATGTGGGTGGCCCGGCCTTGTCTGCCTAGCGCGATTGTCTTTGCGCCATTGAAGGGAAAATCACGAAGGTAGCCTCCCGTTTTTAAAACTACGGTGTTGGCCGAGTGCACGGGCCTCTCTCTCATTTGAGGGGGAGGGGGGCATCGGACGACGCGAAGGCCTACCAAGGTCATCCTCGCCGCTTTACCAACTGTGGAGATTCCCATAGCGCATCTTTTTTCAAAATGTTGCCTATTTCTTTGAAAAAAGGGCTTTAGCCGTCTGTAATTCTCCTAAGGTCGATATGCGCGAGGACCGTAGACTGGTCCCGAAGAAATTCATCTCTGGCGTCAGGTTCTCCAATTTCCTACGCATGCTACCGGACTCCTGTCTCGCTGGCCCACGTATCCCATAAACTACCCCATCTGTTTCGCCAGTATTCACCATCACCATCCGCTGTATCACCTTTGTCTCTTACTCTGACCCAAGTCTGGCCTCCTAGTATACCCCCCTTCCTCTCCTTAGCTAATTGGCCGAGCATGTTCAATCACCATTCAGGCCTATACTGAAACTAATGAGTCGCCCCACTCTGACGTGATCATGAGTGAAAACTCCTGGCCAAAGTGTAAGACCTCTCTCGATTCATCACCCCCCCTCTAGGAAGCTAACCTCCAGGAAGGGCGGTCAATCAACCTGTAAAAGCTAAAGTTTCCACCTCGGTTGAGGTACACCCTATCCTTTATTTTTTTCCCCTACTCCTGTTCCTTCCTATCTCCCCTCTGGCATTCCTATAAAATATTACATGTATCAATATTCCATTGCATCAATTTAAATACTACCATTACCTAATATCATTTAAACGTAATGTACCTTGTGCATAAATATTAGCATACTTTCCTTTTTAAATTCAATGTAAAATTATCCATTTAGTTTCCCATTTTTTTTTACAATTTCTATTAAATCTTATGTAAAATCTCAGCTTACTTATGTATAAATAATCAATCCAAAATCTCAAATCTTTTGTAATATATAATTGCCATTCAAAAATCATGGCTAAGATACATTCTTTTTGGCAACACTTACTTTAGCAAACACACAAACTAACACGCTTTCAGCTTAACCAGATTGAACACAAACACCCCGCACTCGTCTTTCACCAATCTCAGCATAAAGGTCGGTAATCATTTCTTCTCCATTTAGTCATTTAACTCCAAACAAATCATCCTTAGTTTAATTCCTCGTCCCCTCACACTTATTCTCTGCAAACTGCCCTACGAGAGTAGGTCCTAATTCTGGTTCCTTCTCTCATTGCAGATCCCAATTCACAGTCCATCATAGTTATCTTAGTCATCATAATTAACTTATCTTAGTTACTTTACCATACCTTATCTTACCTTACCTCACCTCACCTCACCTCACTTCACCTTACATTCACACTACTTTTCATTACTTTCATAGATTGCATTATGTTGTATTCCTTATCAATTCTCAATTTATATCATTCATCCATATAATTGAAATAACCGCTCACTAGTTATTTCCTAATTCAATTTTCTCATTGTGCATTCGTTGATTTTGTAAATATATTTATTTTGTTTATTGTCCGTTTTTTTTTTACAGCCTCGCGCCCAAAGTTTTCTAAATTCAATTCATATCAGTCGTTAGGTCTAAATACAAGCAGACGAATATTCTATCCAATTTAACAAATTTATTAACTAAAATCAAACCCACTAATAACCAAATACCATAAGGAGTTTGGGTATCCTGTGGAGAGCATGGCCCTGGCATTTAAATTTCACCAGAAAGTGCCTCGCGGGAATAGGAAAAATTGTAACAAATGTCCTAGCAGATATACATATATATATATATATATATATATATATATATATATATATATATATATATATATATATATATATATATATATATATATATACATATTTATTTGTAAACCGGTCAAGGAAGTAAGCGGGAAGCCGAGAATTCAGATAGCAGTAAAATTTGGCGACAGTGTAATAAAACGAGCATTTCTCGTCTGGAAATGGAGTTAAGGCGAGACAGCTGCCTGCGTCTCAGGAATGATAAAATTATATCGAGAGTGTAAATTTGTTGGCACCATTAATAGATGACCTTCGGAGACCATGGGATAAGAAATATCCCGCCCAGTTGGCGGAGCTAAAAACATTGTGATCCCAGAGGCCACGCCTCGTATACTATTTATAGACTTTTTACCCTCAAATATATAAATAAAAAAACTTCAAATTTAAAAAGTTGACTTTCATATTTAAAAAATTGAACTTCAAATTAAAAAGCTGACTTTCAAATTTTAAAAAACCGACTTTCATAATTTTAAAAAGTGAACTTCCAATTTAAAAATGACTCATTTAAAGAAAGAAGCTGGATTTCAAATAAAAAATTACTCAAATTTTAAAAGTAAATTTCCAAATTAAAATAAGTTAATTTCCCCTGCTTGGTGGGGTTAATACCGTATTTATGCCCAATCCATCCGCACTTGGGTAGCGAGTCAAGCCGAGGCTTCTGCGAGCCATTAGGCCATTCCAGCGTCCAATGGTCCTAATTTGGTTGACCATGTGCTGTAAGGTCGTCCCTTGCAACCTGGGGCTGGTGTTGCGCCCATCTTTTATTTGTTACTTTTATCTTTTTGCTGGATATTATTTTTTTTTTTCAGAGATCTCTTAATTTTATGCAGGTCGAAAGTACCAGTATTGCAAATTTGCATTTTTACATATTTTTCCAGTTCAGTATTAAAAAAAAAATACTCACTTGGTTACTGAGATGGCTGAGTGACGTATGTATGGGAACGGATGCTAGGGCGCGAGAGAGATTCTGATGAGGATATGATGAGAAGAAATCCCACAAGCTATTAAAATAGGCTCTCTAACGTCACGGTAGAGAATGGCCGAAGGAAACATTCGGAAGATAGCTGGAGATTTTTTTTTTCTTAATTTTAATTAGTTTATCATTACAAACGCATATGGTAAGTAATACCGTAGTTATCAATCAGCTTTTTTTAAGTTGAAGGTAAACATGTTTAATATAAAATCCAAGTATTTTAATTTGAAAGTCAACTTTTTAAATTTGAAGTTCAATTTTTTAATATGAGTCAGTTTTTTAATTGGAAGTTCTTTTTTAAAAAAAATTGAGGGTGAAAAGGTGTAGAAGAAAAATGGAGAATTCGAGAGGAGATTCATTCACTTGGGTACACAGTTGTCAGATAGACGATCGATAGTAAAGAACTAATTACGATTCGTGGAGCGTAGCGAAGCCCCTTGCCCCCGTTGTACCCGCCTAACTCATGTTCTCATAAGACTCGCTTTCCTGAACGGTAGTGAAATATTGCCTGACCATAATCGCGTAAACGCAAGCCCGCCTTTTGCTTTGATAGTTTTATTGGTTGGAATTAAGCATTTATTTTTTACGTGATTCCTCTCAGTCCTTTCTCGATCACAAGTCTTGGGTAAACCCAGTCAAGCCGGAATATTATTGGAGTATCTTTGGAGTTGGATACGAGATTAATGCCACCTATCACCTCACTCATGGGACTTGAGGCACCTCTCCAAAATATCCGCGTCATTTCAACTTTCAAACTGGTGACGTCTTTCCTCTCCCATAAACTGGGTTTCCTCATTCCCCCATAAACTGGTGACGGTTACCTTTACCTCCTACTATAATCCTTCGCAGATAGTAAGCTCCGGGCTGTTTGGCAAATAAGATCCGAGACGGCCAAGGAGAAAAAGTTGCGTGCCATTGCGCTGCGACTCTTCCCATGGACTTACCCCGCAATGCCGTGATGGTTCGAGCCGGCGCTCCAGAGTTGGTACTTGGGCCACCAAAGGAGAAATGTTCCGAATGGGAGCAGAATCGACCATGCTCGTAAGTATGGGTCAGGAAAAGAGGGTTGTTGCTGCTGTTGTTGTTGTTTAACCTCCGATGGCTCTTCGGGGAGGGCTCCGCCGGGGACCGGGTTTCCGCCGGGGACCGGGTTTCCGCCCCGGCCCAGTCTACTTGGGATAGTGTGGGCCTATGTGGGCCTTCGGACGATGCCAACGTCTAGCAGAAACGGAAGGACGGGTTCAGAGGTGCTCCATGTTGTCTATTGCGTGTGTTACCATGTGTATTAGTGTGTGCGGGCAGTGTAGGAGAACATGCTCTGTGTCCACCGGTCTCTGATTGCAGTTCCGGCAGGCATCGTCCGAGCAAGTCCAGTCCTGTGCTTGCATGCCGGGATGGCTGTGTATTAGTGTGTGCGGGCAGTGTAGGAGGACATGCTCTGTGTCCGCCAGTCCCTGATTGTAGTTCCGGCAGGCATCGTCCGGAGCAAGTCCAGTCCTGTGCTTGTATGCCGGGATTGTTGTGTGGTGTCCACACGGTAGGTGCCCCAGCTGCACCCGTTCCCACCGTGGGTGGGTTGGGTCCCAGGGAGGCTAATGCCCGCACGGTGAATTCTGTGTGGATGTGAGTCCGCTCGGAGATATCAGTGGGAGAGGGGAATAGAGGGAGTGGTAGTGTCTGGCTGGTGTGTTGTGAATGTGTTTGCGTTGGTGTCTGCATGAAGTGTTGAGGGTCTGTTGTGGAGGTGTATGCGTGTGTACCTATCATGTCCATGTAATACCTGAGAGGGAAGACATAGGTTTCTTCATGTAAGTGTGTGGTGGGTGTTAATTTTGAGCAGACGGTTGTAATGCGTAGGGTACTTTTGTGTTGTCTGTAGTTTATTTATGTGGGTGTTGGCGGTATCAGGCTGCCATGCAGTATGTGCGTATGGGTGTAATGTATTGTTTATAAACTTTTGTAATGTCCTTCTTGGTGTGTCCGTAGGTTGTGTTAGTGAGGGAGCGGATGACGTTCAGTCTGTTTTTGGCCTTAAGTGTTAATGTCGTGTGTGTGTTGCTTGAATGTCATCCCTCTGTCAAGTGTTACTCCGAGGATTTTGGTAGTAGGTGTGAGTAAAGTGGGGCTGTAGTCGGTGTTGTATGGTGTTATGAACATGAGTGATAATTTGTTTGTGGAGACCTTCATTCTGTTGTTGTATTGTCAGTTCTCTATTGTGTATATGTATGTATTGTTGAAGTTGTTCGGCGGCGGCCTCATGTTTAGGATGTTGTAAAGTATTGTGAGGTCATCTACATACTACATAATGTGCGCGTTGGGTTGAGTAGTGTGTGGTATGTCATGCATGAATAGGTTGAAGAGTGTGGGTGAGAGTGCGGAGCCATACAGTACTCCGTTAGTGGTGTTCTGGAGGACTTGCCGTTGTATACCGTGTACCCGTGTCTGCCTGAAAGAAAATTGGCAAGCCATCTTTTAAAGTTTGGATGGAAGTGTGTTTTCTTTATAAGTATGTCCTGGAATTTTATTTTTAGGAGCCCATTTGATGACTCCCTACTTGGGCATAAGTCGTCGTACTCAGTGCAGCATACGACTAGGGTATTTAAAAAAACAAAACAAATAAGGATAAAAGAGATCATAGACTAAAAACAAAGCTATAAGGTAACAAGAAGGAAGCGCGTTCCAGCGTCGGAACTAGGCCCGTCTCCCCCCGGTGCAGGAGCATGCGACCCACAACAAAAAGGTGAAAAAAGTCCTAGCCTTCTCCAAAAAGTCGTATAGTCCATAAATCGGTGTACAGGAAGCAGTCCCGAGTACAAGGGAAAAAAGTCTGTGGGACAACGCAGTCGTAGCAGTAAGGCGCAAGCGAGCGGTGCGGTCCGCGAGTGTGTCTGATTCGGAGAGAGAAAGCAAACTGAAGGCGTCGCGGCATTGAGGGGTAGGTGCATTGGAAGCCGCAAGGAGGGCAGCCCGTATTCAGGCCATGTAGTCAGTGTGAGAAAGAGCGAAATGCTGGTCTGGTCGCCCAGTATTCACAGAACCTTTAACGACCTCATCTGCGTGCTCATTCCCGGCAATTCCTACATGTCCAGAAGCCCTGGACAAGATGATCTCGACATCCGCCCGGGTTGCCAAACCCGTGGGGTTACGGATATCGCGAACCAGAGGATTCCTGCCATGTGATCGGTGTGAGGAAGAGCGAAACGCTGGTCTGCTCGCCTAGTCTTCGCGGACTCTTTGGCATGATCATTCGCCGCAATTCCTACATATCCAGGAACCCAGCAGAAGATAATCTAAACATCAGCCCGGCTCGCAAAAACTGTGGCGTCATGGATATCGCGAACCAGGAGATGCAGAGATTCCAATGCCACGAGAGCACTAATGGCAGTTTGTGAGTCGCTATGAATCACAATCCGTTCTCGGAAACGGACACGTCACGCAATCTCCCGTATCGAGCAGTGTATTGCAACCAGCTTGGCCACAAAGACAGACGGAGTGCCTGGCAGAGCCCTGCTGATTTCAAAGAGATGATATACGGCGTGGAAACCGACCCCCTCTTGGGACTTAGAGCCATCCGTATACATTGACACGGTTCCAGCGTGACACGAAGTGTGCTCCAAAAAAGCCGAAAGCAATACTCCCGGCGCTGTAGAAGCTTTGTGAGCAGAGGCGTGGGGACAAATGGTCAGAGGTGGTAGCCTCCAGGGTTGCGTCCTGGGCAGAACCAGGGGCGCCACCGGCGGGAAGGCTATGCTTAGCTCTCGAAGGAGTTTCCTGGCCCTAAAGCCGAAGGGCTTAGGGTATGACTGGCGTCTCTCGACGGCATAGGCACCCTAGAAATCAGCTGCGAATGCAAGGAGAGCTGTTGGCAACTGAGGGAGGCGCAGGGCTCGCGCGTACAGGCGATTACTGCATTGTGCACGGCGCAGAGCATGTGGGATCTCCCCAGCATCGACAAGTAGGGTCTCAATTGAGGAATTAAGGATTTGCGGAAGGCACCGGTCGCCTGGCAAAGGCCGGTGTAGGGGATCGAGTACACCTTCTACAGCACACGCTGAGCTGCGGATGCATAAAATTCGCATCCGTAATCGAGATTCAAACAAACAAAGGATCGATAAAAAAGTAGGGCAGTAGCTCTATCAGCGCCCCAGGCGCTGAAAGTCACGGAACGAAGAATATCCATGGTGCAGGTGCAAGAGGCCCTAATGCTCCCAGATGAGGCGTCGATCAAATACAAGACCAAGGAAACGGGTGCGAGTCCACTACTTCCAAGCGCACCCCATTTAGAAACAAGTCTGGGTCAGGGTGGAGGCGTGGATGGCGGAAGAAGTACACCACCTTTGTCTTGGCCAAGGAAAACCGGAGCCTGTGCACTTCGGTGTAACCTGTTGCAGGAGCGTGAACATCTTCAAGCAGCATCTAGGTGATACCGTTGATGTTCAGGGCAGAGTGCAACACTGATGACACTTCTCTGCAGGACACCCTCTTTCTGCTCCATTGGGCTAGAGAGAGATCCCGCTACCATAGGTGGGCGCGATAACGAAAAAATGTATCACGATAACCGATAAATCGATAACCATATCCGCGATAACCGATAAGTGGAGATACATTTATCGCCCGATAAGGTGATAACCGATAAATCCAAAATTATAATACAATATTGATTATTGACTACAGATAGCATTATTTTATAATACAATACTAAGAATATTTGAGTACTGTTTCATACCTGGCGTAGCTCTCCTTCATCTCCCCAAAAGGTTTTGAGGATCTTCCTCCCCAGCTTGGACTTACGTATTTGTGCTTCTAGGGCACGCGCGGATCGCCCCTGTGTTAAACTGGAACCAAAAACTTAAATTATCGATTATCGCTAGTTTGGAACCAAAGGTATCGGCGATACCGATGAATCGATAACGCGTGGGGGGGGGGACATCAGATAACCCGATATCGTTATCGCGATAACGCCCGCCACCCGTACGCAGAATAGACGTTCTCGCAAAAATTTAGATATAAAGATTTGGAGGCATCCCCTCGCCCCCATCGTGTCCAGAGTCTCTATGATACCGTATCGCCATGCGATATCATAGGCCTTCTCCAGATCGAAAAACACCGTAGAGTAGTGCTGTCTACGAAGGAAGGCATCGCAGAAGGGATTTTCCTGTCGTAGCCGAGCATCCGACGTGGAATAGAACTTGCAGAACCCCCACTGTGGAGAAGATAGATGGCCTCCGCTGTCCAGAAAAAAAGGTAGTCAAACATTTACCGATTTCTCCATCAATTTGCACACGTAGGAGGGTATAGAGATTGGGCGGAACTTCGCCGGGGTAGAGTGATCTCTCGCCAGTTTGCGAAAAGCGAGCACAATAGCGATTTGGCAGCAATCTGGGAGGATACCCTCTACACGGATCCTGTTGAACAAATCTAACAGAGAGGCCATGCCTCGCTCACCCAGGTGTCGAAGCATGGCGTACGATACATCATCCGGACCAGGGGTGGTGTCTGCGCACGAAGCGCAACTCACTCCGAGTAAATCTGTCGTTATGATGTCGGTGGCCTTCCGCGACATCATAACGCGCATTGAATGCTGGCTGAGCAGCATCCCGACTAGAGAATTCGGAAAAAAGCGGTCGAGAAGGCTTCCGCCACGGACCGCGTGAGAGATTGCGGTCCCATTCTCCTGGAGAACGGAAGGAGGTTCCTGAGAGAATTTGCCCTGAATCCTTTTGACTCGTTTCCACACCTCTGCTAGCGGGGTCTTCCCATTAAGTGAAAACACGTATGCCCGCCAAGAAGAGCGGCGGGCGGGCTTCAAAATATACCGGAACCTCGCCCGACGAAATTCACAGACAGTGAAATCGTTCGAGCGGCGCTTATAGCCATAACGCTTCTGCTTGAGGGCAGTCTCACACTCGGCTGGCTACCACGGGAGTGGTCGGCTTGCATAACGGCCAAACGTTCTAAGAATAGTAGTCAGGGCCGCGGCGATGAGGTTGCCGGCGAACTCAACGGCCTCATCAACCGACCTAAACTCCTCGACTGAGATAGAGAAATCAGTCATTTCCTGAAATGCAGGCGACCGCGCCCGCGCTAAGCACCACCGGGCCGGGCTCTCGGGCGGCACAGCAACCCATAAAATGATTTGAATTGGAAAGTGATAACTACCATAGAGTTCATCGACACCCATCCCCCCGCCTTCCCCAAATCAGGCTCTGCATCCAGAGAGAACAATCATAGATCGAGGCAGAAAATGAAGCGGTTCTCGGGCAGTGATGCATAAACTCCTCCACATTTAGGACACCTATCTCCAGCTCGTCATGGACATGACCCCGGAGATTAATCGAGTAGTCTACCGGTTAGATCTTCGAGCAAGAGGAAGGGCCTCTGCAACCGTGCCACGGTCCGGCGGAAGTCTCCTGCGTCAAAGTTAGCTGACGGTGGAATATACGCGAAAATAACAGTATACCTCCTATCCATGTGCAGCTGCACAGCTACTGCCTGAAAGGGGGTATCTCAGGAAAAGAGAAGAACGGACACATCATGCTGGGTGTAAATGGCGCACCCGCCTGCCCAGCCCCTATCCTGTGGTGGTGGGGTGGCAAAACCCTTATACCGCGCTCAGCAGGGTTTCCTGTGAAAGGATACCTAACGGGAAACGTAACGAGCCTCGCAATCTCCTCCCAGCTGGCCCAGAGACCACAGCAATTCCATTAAAGGAATAGGCCCTCCAGACCTAGCTCGGAGGAGATGCGGGGTTCCTCTTCGAAGATAACACCCTCACGGGAATGGCCGTCGCTTCCCGAAGGAAGAACTCCGGGCGCTGTTGGCCCGACAATTTTCTGTCACCTTCGGGGACTTACCGGGGGAGGTTTGGCTCGCCATGCGAGTCTTTTCTTCCCTCTGCCTCGAAACCTTAGGCGATCAGGAGGGCTTTGAAGGCGGAAGTCCTTCTTTTGGAGGATCCACTGTCTCCGGGCCAATGGGTGTGGGTGAAGTAGCCGAATCTCCTTAGTGTTGTCCTGCTTTCCGGGGGCAGATTTTGGAACCACGCAGGATGGCCTCACCACCAACTTCAGGGGTGTTGCCTCCTGCGAGTCTAACGACTCGGTGGAGACGCACGGCAGTTTCGCCTGATGGGAATCGCTGTGCGAAGCCGGGGATGGGTGTGAACCCTTTCTGCCGCCAGCCTTACCAAGGAAGCACCAGCGTTTGGTAGATCCTGCAGAAGGGTTCGAATGGGCGCGGAAACGACCATGCTCAGAGGCCTGGAGCAGTGTTTCTTTCTTAACATTGAGGCATAGGACGTCCCAGGAAGCGCCGGGTGCGCCTAACCAAGTCCTTAGCCTCACGAAATGAGGATCCTGGGCCTGAACGGACAGGATTTTCTTCTCAAGGAGATACGCACCACATTGCTTCAAAGCGGTGTGCGACTCTACACAATTGACAAACTTGGCCACGCACGATTTGGTCTTATCGTATGCAACCTTGGAGCAACTTTTAAAGAAAGTAGAGGGAGAGGTGATGACCCCTTGTCGCGGGAAGAGCTTGTGTATACCTTTGACTTTTCGAGCTATGTCGGCGGGGGTACCTCTTCTGGGTACCCCTGGTAGGGCTTTCCTTGTCGATTTGGTCGGAAACGAGGTTCCAGACTAAGTGCGTCATTCCTTCCTTTTTCTACTCTATCCTTCTCCTTTTTAACTTTTATCCTATCTTTCCCACTTATACAAAAAGAAAAAACAAAAAAAAGCCTACTCCTATCATGTCACTCTTTCCTTTTTTTCCCTCTATCTCCATATAAGGACCTGGCAGCTACCTCATGCGTCAGAAGAGAGGCTTTCGAACCTCTATAAACACTGCCAATCGACGCTAACTGGTTGCGAGAGACTAGGACTGGAGGTGTCCTAGGCGTTGAGGCATGATGAATGGGATGAGGGTAGTGCCCCGTTAACCCCTTCCCTGGCGTGTAATTATTGACCGTTCCCAGTGCCCGTTGACGGGTGCCTCTGGTAGCATCGGTCCGAGGTGACGGCTCTTTGTTCCCAGGTTGGTTACCAGGCCAATAAAAAGCCTTGGGTCGAGTCTCTTGGTGGGGCGGGATATCCATTGAACGCTGCTCCGAGATCCTGGCCGTTGTGAATGGAACTAGTGGGAGTTTAGTAAGGGGCGTGCTTCGTTGTTGTTCACCTGGTGACAAATCTATGGCCCCCTCGGGGACCGTCTGTGCTGTTTGGTTGGGAGCCACGGCACGCCGAGGCTTGACGACTCGGTCGGACGAACAGCAGCACATGGAGCGTGCCTTCTGGAAGACTCCGAAACGACTCCGATCAATAGGCGGGAGCGACTCACAGGGGGAAAACTCAACAAACCCCCTTTTTATATATTGATTGGTCACAAGCTTAAGAAATATAGTGTTCAAAATGGCCGGCAAGAAAGGTCCAGCAGCGCTAAAATTCACGTGTGCCACATGTAAGGACAAGTGGTGCGTCACTTCCCGGAGGGCTGCTATGCGAAATGCCACCCAGGCAGTGTATGCACCACTTGCATCTTAAAGAAGGAAGTGGAGGAAGTAGTGACCTACTACAAGGAAAGAACTACAGACCTCGAAAAGAAAATCGAGAGGCTCAAGGAGAAGCACTCCCACCAGATCCGCAGGCTCGAAGAGAAGTTAAACGAGCTCTCGAGTCCTGTGGCAAACACCACCTCTGCAGAGAGGCCGGGCCCGAATGTGGCAGAAACGGCAAGAGGAAAGAAGAAAAAAAGACGAAAAAGGGAAAGAAGAAAGAGGAAGAGAGAGAAATAGAAGAAGAAAAGGTAGAAGTTAATGAAAAGGATGACAAGGGGGAAAAGATGATAAAGAAGAAAAAAAAGAAGCCTGAAAAGATCATGACGGGGAAGAGAGAGGAATCGGAGAGCTTGCCTCATAAAATAAAGACTCCGAGCTCAGCAAGCAAATGTGCCAGGATCAGCCTTGTGGGTGATTCCCAGGCACGGGGCGTGCAGCCCCTGCTAGCGGCCCGCCTTCGCACAAGCGTTAAGGTGAGCTGCCTTCCAGGCTGTGAGAATAAGCAGGTAAGAGCTGAGGCCGAGAAGTCTCAGATTTCTGAGACTTCAGTCGTTGCCCTTATGGTAAGTTGCAACGACCTCTACCTCAGAGGAGGTAGGGTAGGCCCTACATGCGAGATTATAGAGACGGTTATAGGCGCTGACGACGACTGTGGATTGAAAATCCGCAGACGTGTCGTGGTTGGGTCCAAGCCGTACTGCCCACGTGAGGAACATGTCGCTAAACCGGTGCCTTGCAGACCTCTGTACGGCGGAGGGTGTCTTTTTTGTCGACCCCTACGCCGTATTCTATGGTAGAAAAAACCTCTACCAAAGGGATGGGGTGCACTTCTCCTTTAAGGGCAAGGCTTTCTTCGCCAACCTCATCCAGGATGTTGTGGAGCGCACCCAAAGGCGTATCAAGCCCATTGGGAAGGCGGACGTACGCCAGTACGCCCGAGTCAATCCCCAAACAACCTTCTCGGAGGTTGTCAAAAATGGTGCCACCGCGACAATCAAGAAGCCGGGAAACAGAAGAGTATAGGGGGTCCTACATTAGGGGACTCCCTGAGTTATTCTGTTCAATGCGAGGTCAACCAGGAACAAGTTTCCTGAGCTCCGTGGCCTCGTAGCGACGGAAGAACCCGAAATGGTAGCCATAACAGAATCGTGGATAAAAAACTCAAACCAAGACTTTGAAGGTGAATTCACGGTTCCTGGCTACCAACTCTTCCACAAAAATAGGCCAGACAGAGAGGGTGGCGGTGTAATGTTGTATGTCAAGGATACAATCAAATCTACGAACTCCAACATTATATCCGATCACGAGCTCCTAGGCGTTGACCTAGAGATAGGTCCTGTCAGATACAGGATCCTGGTGCTTTACAGACCCCCTTCCCAACCCGTTGAGAAGGAGAGGGAACTGTACGAGCTGCTGGGTGAGCTTGTTCAAGGCAGAGTGTGCATCGTGATGGGTGACTTCAACAGACAAGTTGACTGGGAAACCAGAGCAGCCTGTGGCGAGAGCGCGCTACTCCTGGAGTTCGCCAACAACGAGTTCCTCACTCAATGGGTCAGAGAACCGACGAGAGGAGACAATATCCTCGACTTGGTCTTCACCTCTGATGATGATATTGTTGAGGATCTATCTGTAGGCGAAGAGCTCGGTGGCAGTGATCACCAGCTAATTTGATTTACCGTCAAGATCCCGAAGGTAAGGTCTGTTGCCAGTCAATCAAGGAATTTTGACTTGAGAAGAGCAGACTTTGCAAGCCTTCGTGCTGGGCTGACTGATGTAAGGCTAGCGATATGCGAAGATGTTGAGGATTCGTGGAACAATTTCAAAAATAAGTTCATGAGTCTTCAATCAAGTTGCATCCCCTGAAATGCCTCCGTCGGTCTTCTGTTCAACCAAAAGTGGTTTAATCGAGAAATCGGCCAACTGCTTAGGGAGAAGAGAAATGTGTACCAGCAATCGAAGATCTCGAGTGCCTTTGACGAGTACCGAAGGCTAGCCAGAAGAGTGAAGTCCAGCATAAGGGCGGCTAAGCGGTCTGAGGAACTCCGAGTGGCGAGACTCTGAAAGGAGAATCTCAAGTTCTTCGGCTATGTAAATAGCCGTAAACCAATCCATCGTAGGATTGGGCCCTTAGTGGACCAGGAGGGTGCATTAACTCACTCAGATGCAGAAAATGCTAACCTGCTCAATGACTACTTCTCTTCAGTGTTTACTAAAGAGTGTGGTCCCATCCCCCAGCCCACGGATTCCTACTCGGGGGAAAAGCTGGAGCTAATGGACTTCACCGAAGGAGAAATAAAGAAAAAGATCGCTGACCTAAAGACGAATAAGTCCCCCGGACCGGACAGGTTTCTATCCAAGGTGTTGAAGGAAGTGTGCGATGAAGTATCACGACATCTGTGCGCTATCTTTAACATGTCAATCCGGACCGGATGCGTTCCTAGAGACTGGCGTGAGGCGGAGGTGACTCCGATCTTCAAGAAAGGAGACCCCAGCTATCCGTCGAACTACCGACCCATCAGTTTGACTTCGATAGTCGGTAAACTCATGGAAAGCATGATAGTGGACAAGATAACGTCTTATTTAGAGTCAAACCTGCTACTGAAGAGTTCCCAGCACGGCTTCCGAAGGCAACGGTCATGCCTGACGAACCTTGTGAAATTCTTCCACTTCGTCTTCAGTGAGCATGATCGGGATAAAGCGGTGGATGTTGTGTACCTTGACTTCCAAAAGGCCTTTGATAAGGTACCACACCGACGCCTTCTCCGAAAGTGCGTGCACAGGGCATAGACGGCAACGAGTAGTGGTGAATGGACGGGCCTCTGAATGGGCGCCTGTATCTAGCGGTGTCCCTCAAGGTTCCGTCCTGGGACCACTACTGTTTATTATCTATGTCAACGACATGGACCGAGACATGGTTGCCAAAATCTCCAAATTTGCCGACGACACCAAGCTTGGTATCAATGTGGCAAAGGAGGGGAACACTGCCCGCCTCCAAGAGGACCTTCAAAGGATTGGGGAGTGGTCGGACACGTGACAAATGCCTTTCAACGTGGGGAACTGCAAAGTAATGCATATCGGCCACCAAAACCCCAAATCTCAGTACATCCTTAAGGGCACTGCTCTTGAATCGAGTGACACTGAGAAGGACTTGGGTGTTACTATCACTAGCGACCTCAAGTTCTCGAAACAGTGCATCGAGGCAGAGAAGAAAGCCCAAAGGATGTTAGGCTACATAAAGCGCCAGTTTGGATACCGTAACAAGGAGATAGTACTTTGTCTGTACAACTCCCTCGTTCGGCCGCACCTGGAGTATGCCGTACAATTTTGGAGTCCTTCGTTTCGAAAGGACATTGCAAGGTTGGAACGCGTACAAGCTAGGGCAACCAAACTGATTCTCTCTATCCGAAATAAAAGTTATGAGGATAGACTAAGGGAATTAGATCTGTTCTCGCTGGAAACCCGTAGACTGCGTGGTCAGCTCATCGAAGTTTTCAAAATACTTCGAGGGTTCGACAATGTTCACTACTGGGATATTTTCACACTGAGTGAGAACAGAACGCGCAATCACCGCTTCAAACTTGAACTGAAGCGTTCCAACCACAATATGTGTGGAAATTTTTTCACCTACAGTATCTGCGGTAAGTGTAACGCACTTCCAGTGGAAGTTGTCAACAGTGAATTTGTTGACAAGTTCAAGTCAAGACTAGACAAAGTCTCGAAAAGTGGCCGTTTAGGGACGCAAAACAATTGAGCAGCCATGTGCCCACTCGATTGCTAGTCCAAATGTACCCTCTTTGAATGGACCGTAAAGTCTCATAGGGTACTTTCTTTCCTTGTAACTCCTTGTAACTTACACATACTTCGGGTAACCCCAACTTTGCGCGTCATATGAGCGATTAGTATTGGCGAAGCGGTGACAGTAGTCGCACTTCCGCGGCAGTGGCACGAATGCCTTCACGTGGTAGCGATACCAACCGGCACGCAACCACTCAGGGAGCTTGTCACAGTCAAAGGTGACGAAGTGTAGAAGAAAGGTGGTCTCTCCCTGTTTACTCATCACACGTTCGACCTTGACCGCCTCATGGTTGGCCAGCTCTAAGGTGATTTTATCTATGGAGTAGTCCAAGAGTTCCCTCGCATAAACTACTCCTTTCACGAAGTTCATTGTAGAGTACGGCGTCATACTCACAGGCGTGCCATCTAGTGTCCGAAGGGCACCAATCATGGTAACCTCGGAGGGATTCGACGCATTCGCCAAAAGGCTCCCGTCCGAGAAACAGGTTACCTACGGCTCTCTAACAGTCACACTAGATAGAGCTCTTGTCTGATGGATCATGTAGCCCTTAGCCAACATGCTGCTATCAGTAAAGCGAAAAACAAGGAAGCGTTTGAAGCCAGCGGGTTCGAAAACACCGTGTAGCTTCTGAATGCGGGGCCACACCGTAATCGAGTCTCCGCTATGCGCAGTTCTGGTCTTCCCCACCCGGAGGAGTAACGGTGCCGGACGTGCCTATCTCGGCTTGGTCGCGGGGAATGAACCTGCTTCTCTCCGTCGCCAGTAGGAGCCCCTAGGCCATATCTTTCTTTGAAATGGAGGGGGGTCTTGCGTATCATAGGAGCACCAGCCTGGGGAGGAGATTCCTCCTCTCCTTGTGAGACCTCGGGGACCCGAGACATCTCAGGAGCAGCTTACATATGGGCAGACACGGATTCTGTGCTTGGCACCGAGTCCAGGTTCGACCCCATGGAAGATCCTACTATCTGGGGTGGGGTCATCTCAGGGACCATGTCGGTTTCAGGGGCTGCTCCATGTGGCCATCCCTTTCCCCCTTGAGACATCACAGATCCCATTTAAGGTTCCTTTTTTTAACTAATGCTGCCGAACCGGCGTCCGTCAAGGAAGAATTGGGGGGCCCCTGCCAGCTCTTAGTGCATGTTAGGGGGCAAGAACCGACGGGCCCTGTCATCCCTTGCCCCCTTTTCCCCTGAGGGGTTGGCCCTATCGACGCGCTCCAACCTGGAGCGGTCAATTTTTAGCAGCTTACCTAGAAATGGTCGGCCAAATCATAGCTGACCACCAGGCTATCATTCACTAAGGATCCCTGAAAGTTGAGTGTGGGGGTATTATGGCCGGCATAAAAGCCCCTGATCTTGTTAATCATCTTAGGAATCATAGAGGAAATTGATGAAACGTAGTGGCGCCATGAATTTCGGCGAGCCTGACGAAGGGTCCTTTGGCGAAGCGCCCGAGCTCGGTTTCGGTCAACCTTGTTACACAAGGTTGGTTTCCGCCAGAGTCAGGCATGAGCTAACTTGTAGTTTTTTACGGCTGTCGCACACTCCGAAGTTCACCAGGGTACGGTGGTTGAGCGACCCGTTACGGGTCGCCTCCGTGGAATGGTGTGTATGGCTGTGTTGTTGATAATCGATGTGAAGTCTGCCACTGCCGCGTCTACACAATTGAAGGTCCCCATGGATGCACTTGTGAAAGACGTCTCTCGGAAATCTTCCCAATCGGTATGACCCAAGTCCCACTTGAGAGGCACGATTGTATGAGGGCTAGGATGAACGGTCGACAAGACAATAGGAAAATGGTCACTTCCATGGAGGTCGTTGCAAACTGACTATCTAAAATCGGCGAGGCAATCCGGGGAACACAACTAAAAGAATCCGTCTGGACATGATAAATGCAAAGTCAGATAATAAAAGAGATTCTAAAACACTGCCTTTGGCATTCCGAGTGATGTCGCCCCAATATGGGTGATAGGCATTAAAATATCCGAGTAATAAAATTGGGGAGGGGAACTGATCTATAAGTTCTAAAAGGTCGGGTCTTGATAATGGTAAAAGAGGGAGGTAAATTGAGCAAACAGTAAAGAGCCTCGTAAGAAAAACCAACGGCAACAGCTTGGAGGGTAGTGTGTAGGGGGATGGGAGATACATACTGGGATGAGGCTACCATAACTGACACCCGCCCATGAGACAAGCCCCAGGAAGGAGCAACAAAGTTGAAAATACGAAAACCGGGTACCGTCCGAAAGGGCCGTGTAACCAGTTTTTTTCTGAAGACAAATAACAGCGGGGTGAAAAGTCGCCAAAAGAACTTTGAGTTCTCCCCACTTGGGAAGAACGCCTTGATAATTCCATTGTAAAATGGAGGATATTATGTGGAACGGTTAGATACCACAGTAGGCATCTTCTCCTTTGTGTCTCAGGTTTAGTTTGAAGTGCGTCCCAAAGAGCAGATTTTGAAGAGCCTGCTACAGCAGGTCAAGAGATTTTCGGCGGTAGATCCAGATTCATAGGCCGAGGGGACTTTTGATGTCTGAGGGGGGCTGACCCAACAACCGCGACGGACGATGTTAGAGTATCATCTGCTTCCATCGGATCATGAGTAGGAGTAGGCGATCTGGGCAAAGTACGAGGAACTGGGTGTATTTCTGCTACTTTTTGGACCGGGAAGGGGCCTAAGTCCTGTGAAGGCAGGACGGACTTGAGGGCAGAGAATATTCAGCTACAGAAGAGTCCATTGAAGATTCTCGAGGCTCGTCCGAGTCAGCCCGCTTATTGGTGGTCGATGACCCGGGTGAGGGGTCCTTCCTCTTACTACGGGGCTTAGGGTCCCGGGGCCGGGTGGAATAACCTACACTGGTCGATATAAATTCTTTCAGATAACGTCTGATGTCTTCAAGTGTCTCACCCTGAGCGTCGGTTACGGCTAGAGCTGCCAGAGAGAGGGAAGCAACATTAGGTGTCTCGGTGTGAGAGCGATGCTTCGACCTTATATCGTCAATGCTTCTGGCATTACCGGTAGATAGACGATGAGGCTTCAGGCGTATTGGAAGTCGAACGTGAAGGTGGGTTTAGTCCAGCGTCAGGCAAAACGTCTGAGAAGAGACGGCCAAGAGGTGAGGTTTGTGCTCGAGCACGTTGGTGAGCCTCTCTCACGTCTACACGCAGAGTCGCGCAAAGCGAGGCCTACTTTGCGTATAATATTGGGCAGATTTTTGACGCAGCAATGTGGGAACCACTGCAGTTGGCACAGCACGGTGGTTTGGTGCAAACAGGACAATGGTAATAAGAACTACAATTCGCGCAGGAACGGGATTGTCGACAGACATGACCAACATGTTCAAATTGATTATAATTGAAGCGCGAAGGTACCCAGCTTTAATAAACTACGGCAGTTCCTGAAGTTCAAGGGTTAAAATCAGTGAGGCAATTGGGACTCTAGTAGAGCCTACAGTTGTATTCACCGTGTGCATGGGTGACACGTTGGGTACTAAGCTTGCTCTGAAGGCGGGTGAGGTCGTAGTCCCTTAATTCGTTTGAAAGGACGACACTTTTGACAAAATTCAGACGTGGATGGGGCGAAACGGTAACGGGAACGTCGGCTATCGAAGACAGATTTCGTAAAAGATTGTGTTGAGAGTGATGACACCTCGACTACGATATCACCACTACCTCTTGACTACAACGGGACTCAAAAGATCCATTAACGTCGAACACATCCACTTTTGCAAGTGGGGTCCAATGAGCGAAGGAAGGTTGAAAGGGGAGCCGAAGAACGTTTGGCACGATTTTTTTTATTTAAGGGGCTATCTGGCGACTGCCGACTTAGGCATAAGTTGCCGTAAATAAACAGCCTAGTTCTAGGCTACTTTAAAAAATTGAACAGAAAACAACAATACAAAGAAATAACAATAACAAAGCAATAACAAAAACAACAACAACTAAACCGGGTTAAATGAAAGGGAGAAGGCCGGCCTCCCCCCAAAAGTCAACAAGTCAAAGTGCACGCACTCGTCCCGAGTACAAGGGACAGGCGGTAGCGACCCCGCCCATCCCGGTACCGGGACAGGTGTCGTGCGCGAAGATCACCCAGACTGGGACATTCGACAAGAATGTGCCGAACAGTCTGGGGGACGACGCAGTCGTTGCAATAGGGCGCAGGCGAGCGCTCCATCAAATAACGATGCGTCACACGAGTGTGCCCGATTCGGAGACGACAGAAAGCAACCTGAAGCCGCCGCGGCATTGGGGGATAGGTCCATGGGAACAGGGCGGTGTCCGCGCACGAAGCAAGAGCGGAACGCACTCACTCAGAGTAAACCTGTCATTGAAGGGTTCTCCGCCTCTGGAGGTAAAGTCCAGTTGGCGGCCTTCCGCGACATCACGACGTGCATTGAATGCTGTCGGAGCAGCATCCCGGCTAGAGAATGCAGAGAAAGCGGTCGCGAAGGATTCCGCAACGGACGCGGAGTCCGAGATTGCGGTCCCATTCTCCTGGAGAACTTGCCCCGAATCCTTTTGACTCGCTTCTACACCTCTGCTAGAGGGGTCTTCCCGTTAAGTGAAGACACGTATGCCCTGCCAAGAAGAGCGTCGAGCGTGCTTCGAAATATATCGGAACCTAGCGCGACGAAATTCAGCGACAGTCAAATCGTTCGGGCGGCGCTTATAGCGCATGTAGGCATAACCCTTCTGTTTGAGGGCCGTCTCACACTCGAACGACTACCACGGGAGTGGTCGGCGTGCAAAATGGTCAGACGTTCTACGAATAGTATTCAGGCCCGCGGCGATGAGGTTGCCGGAGAAGAACTCAACGGCCTCATATGAGCTAACAAACTATACTCCTCGACTGAGATAGAGAATTCAGTCATTTCCTGAAATGCAGGCCACCACGCCCGCGCCAAGCACCACCGAGGTGGGCTCTGAGGCGGCAGCCGCCCTGAAAATTATATTTGAATGGAAAAGTGATCACTACCATGGAGTTCATCAACCACCCCCCAATCATAATCAGGCTGTGCATCCGGAGAGCACAGAGATAGATCAAGGCAAGAAAATGAAGCGGTTCTCGGGCAGTGATGCGTAAACTCACCCACATTTAGGACACCTATCTCAAGAAGCATTGCTGACCGCCAAGCTGTCATTCTCCAAGGAACCATGTAAGTTGAGTGTGGGAGTATGATGATCAGCATAACAGCCCCTGTTCTAATTAATCCTCTTCCAGATCTTAGCGGTAGGTGTCATAGAGGAAATTGATGAAACGTAATGGCACCATGAATTTCGGCGAGCCTGACGAAAGGTTCTTTGGCGAAGCGCACGAGCTCGGTTTCGGTCGACCTTGGTGAACAAAGTTGGGTTCTTTCGGAATCGGGCATGGGCTAACTTGTAGTTTTTGACATCTGTTGCACACGCCGAGGTCCAACAGGGCACGGTTGAGTGACCCGTGACGGGTCGCCTCCATGTTGCTGCATTGTAGATAGTCGATGTAAAGTATTCTACTGCCGCATCCACTCCATTGAAGGTCCCCAAGGATGCACTTGTGAAGGACGCCTCTTGGAAACCTTCCTAGTCTCTATGACCGAAGTCCACTTAAGGGGCATGGTTGTATGGGGGCTAACTTGAAGGGCCGACAAGACAATAGGAAAGTGGTCACTCCCATGAAAATCGTCAAGAATTGACGATCGAAATTCCGTGAAGCAATCCGGGGAACAAACAGACAGGTTAACACATCTAAAAGAGTCCGTCTGGACATGATAAGAGGTAAAATCGCCAGTGTTAAAACACAATGAAAGTCAGATAATAAAAGACTCTAAAACACTGCCTTTGGCATTCCGAGTGATGTCGCCCCAGTATGGGTGACGGGCGTTAAAACCTCCTAGTAATAAAAATGGGGAGGCAACTGGTCTATAAGTTCTAAAAGGTCGGGTCTTGACAATGATAAACATGGGGGTAGGTGAATAGAGCAAACGGTAAAAAGCTTAGTAAGAAAAACCCTCATGGCAACAGCTTGCAGAGGAGTATGTTGGGGGATGGGAGATACATAGTGGGATGAAGATACTATGATTGACACCCCCCCACCTCACCGCATGAGAGGAGCTTCCAACAGGAGCAAGAGTTGAAAGTGAGAAAGCCGGGTAGCGGCGGAAAGGGCCGTGTACCCAGTTTATTCTTTTGAAGACTAACAGTGGGGTGGAGAGTCGTCAAAAGAATGTTGAGTTCTTCCCACTTTGGAAGAACGCCTAGACAATTCCATTGTAAAATGGAAGATATTACGTGGGACAGTTAGATACCACTATAGATATCTTTTTCTCTTTTGTAGCCGATATTGTGTTTGAGGTTCGTCCCAAAGAGCTTGGGGGACAGAGAGCAGATTTTGAGGAGCTTGTTTCTGCAGGGGAAGAGATCCTAGAGGGAGCAGTAACTGGGGCTATTTTCGAGGGTTTTGGAGAACCGACCGAGGCCCTTGATTGTAATTCAGGCTCACAACCTGGCGGAAAAGGAAGATCGAGAAGGGATTTTCGATGTTTGAGGGGTTGGTCCAACCGCCGCGATTGGTGATGTTGGAGTATCAACTGCTTCCATCGGATCATGAGTACAATTTTTTATTTTTTTTAATAGTTTTACGCACGGTCCTTATTTAGGCTCAGTGTGCTGAAAGAAAGAAGAGGCTAAGCTGGGGCCGGACGGTGCGCTGAGTCCCGTCAGCACGGCGGCCAGGATGGCAAATCGCCGCGCCCCTTACGGGGTGAAATCGAAGAAGTTTATGACAATTTTTGCTTGTATACTGAGGGGGGCTGTGCCCCCCAGACCCCCCCAAAGGATTGAAACTCAGGGTCATCGTAGGCACATCCCCGCGGGGAGCCATCCCTAACAACGAGCCGACGCTCAAAATAATCGGTAATACTTACGACAAACGCCTGTATGTGAAGTTACTATTGCCATAGGTACCCTATTCACAATGAACCAAAAGACGACCGCGACAATGTTCTCGATTGAGAGGCACGACCCAGCGAAAAAAGTGCCTTTTCCTGTATATCTGCCATCGTTTGGATCAGGATGGGGCCTAAGTCCTGTGAAGGGCGGGACGGACTTAAGGGCATAGAATGTTCAACCATAAGGGAGGAGTCCATTGAAGATTCTCGGGGTTAGGCCGAGTCAGCTCCAAGGCTGACCGCTTATTGGTGGTCGATGACCCAGGTGAGGAATCCTTCCTCTTACCACTGGGCCTTGGGTCTCGGGGACGGGTAGATGAACCTTCACTGGTCGATGTTGAGGATTATTTCACATAGAGTCTGATGTCTTCAAGTGTCTCACCCTGAGCGTTTCTCCCAGCTAGAGCTGCTGGAGAGAGGGGGGCTACATTGGTTATCTCGGTGTGAGAGCGATGCTTTGACTGTATATCCTGAATGTTTCCGACGCTGCGAGTAGATGTAGGATGAAGTGCTTCAGGCGTGTCGGAACTCGAGCGAGATGGTCAGTTTCGTCCAGCATCACGTAAAACGTCAGAGAAGAGACGAGCAGGTGGTGATGTTTGTGCTCGAGCACGCTGGCGGGCCTCTCTTATATCTAGACGTAGGGAGTCGCGCAAAGCGAGCACCTCCTTTTCATATAAAAATATAGAGCAGAGTTTTGACGCAGCACTGTGGGTACCTCCGCAGTTGGCACAGCGAGGTGTTTTGGTGCATTCGGGGCCATGGTAGTCAGAGCGGGAGTGGCGACAGGCACGGCCAACATGTCCAAACTGATTGCAATTGAAGCAACGTCTGGGTATTTCGACGTAGGGACTTACCGGGACACGAAGGTACCCATCTTTAATATACTGCGGCAGTTCTTTTTGTTCGAATGTGGCGGTTAGGACTAGTGAAGCCTAATGTTTTAGTACTAAGCTTGCTCTGAAGGCGGGTGAGGTCGTAGTCCCTTAGTTCATTTGAACGGACGACACCTCTGACAAATTCAGACGCGGATGGGGCGAAAGTTACTGGAATTTCAGCTATCGAAGAAAGATTTTGCACAAGGTTGTGTTGAGAGTGGGATGACACCTCGACTACGACATCACCACTTCCTCTTGACCACATCCGGCGGGGTTCACCACAGCGGGACTCAAAAGATTCATTGACGTCAAACACACCGACTTTTGCAAGTGGGATGTCGGATGATGAATTCATGACAAGAAAGCGAGGATAATCTAGATCTGGGTCTACTTCGTTGGAATAGGGGTCCAACGAGCGAGGGAAGGCTGAAAGGGAAGCTAAAGAACGTTTGGCACGAGAACACTTACGAGAAGGGGAGGTTTTTGGTTTATGGCTAGCCATTGCAAAAAGAAAAAACTTTGCATTCTCCCTCGGGGCTCCCCGCCATGGAGGCCTACAAGGGCTCGGCACTACTGCTAGTCTACAATCAGTTACGTCCGGTATGTCCTTTTGGAGAATGGATACGGATCCACTACACCATCTTTTGAAACCTAAAGAGGCTGCCCGAGTTCTCCTACGCACGGAGGAAAGGGGCCAACGATGGGTTTCTTCTTGGGCATGCGGTAGACGAAGGCGGTGGAGATGCCCAGCCTCTTTCACCTTCATGAAAGAACAATTCGGAATCAATCCATTAAACGAGCAGAGGTCGGGTATCCATAAGGACCACTAGATAGGTGAAGGAAGAGGGAGAAATAAAGGGCAGTGGAAGAACGTAATATGGGAGGAAAGAAAGAGGGGCATGTTAAGTCTTGTTGGCAGCACCATGGGACCCCTAAGGGGCCCAGGGCTGACCCCCCTCACCACGAGAAGGCCAGAGCATCTCTGGAAACAACCCCTGAAAAAAAAATCCCAGAGAGGGAGGGGGATCCAAGTAGAAACGCAGCTATCATTTTATAAAACGAAATTAAGCTTAAGTAGTTAGTCACCGGAAGGGGTCCCAATTTGGGGCGCCTTTTATACGCTGTAGATACCCGTGGTTAAGATTCGAAGTTAATCAGTAGGTCTCTTAAAATGAAATAAAAGGCATCTAAAATGTGAGTAGGTCGGGGATAAATAAACCCTACCAATTTGTTTTTGGTCTGTTCTCCACTCATCGTTTCCCCACGCCTAAGGTAAAAGAGGACATCAAGGGCCCCTTCCTAAGACACCACCATTTTCTAGCCTGGCCACCAGTCAACGGAACCAACAGAGCCGATTATAAAGCGCTGCACGGATACTGATGGACCTATCAGTATCCATGGGAACGTGTGGTGGTGTTACCAGGATGGGCTGGCACAAGAACCTTGTATCGCTACCAAGCTTGGTGGCGAGACCACCAAACTTGGTAGCGTCGTTGTGTGTATGTGCCCTAACCTCCCAAAAAGCGGGTATCGCGATTTGGCCGAAAATATCAGTTTACCTGCACAATAAGAGCCAATCTAACCGTAATGAAATGAAAGCAATATAATTAAGTATACAATAAACTACATTTATTTAATAAAAAAAATCCAAAGAAACCATTCCTAAATATCGCAACTTGTTATTAGATGAAAAATTTATTATAATTTATTCTCAACACCAGCTGGGAGGTGTGGCGTGAATTTCTATTGCACCCTAAAGTATTCATTAAATCCCAAAGGAATTTCGAAGATGCTCTGTCAAAGTCTTCCTTGAGGGTTTCCACCCTCAGGCGGAGTTTGGGCTGAGGAGGACCTTCGAGAAGATTACAAAACGAGTCGACCTTCTCTAAGATGTAGTTGATGGAAGAAGAAATAATCGGATGGGAGAGAAAACACTGAGTTGTGATGGAAGACAGGAAAGCCTGATGTTGGAAATTTAAACGCTGATAGTCTGTTTGGCTGGAGAATTCTTCTCTCAAAATGTTGTAATGAGATTCCAGCACATCCACCTGCAAAAGATCTGAGCGTTACTGGGGTTGGGGGTATCCAGCGCGTCCCGAAGGTGTGCCCGATTAGAAGACGACTTGAAGTCGTCCGGCAATGGGGAGATAGGTCCATGGGAACAGTCGCAGCAAAATCGCACGTAACTTTAGGTTAACTTTGACTGTCTCTCATATTCTTTGCCAAGCAGCCCGGAGAGCTGCCCTGATTTCTGCCATGTAGTCGGTGTGAGGAAAAGCGGCAACCGTGGCGTCACGTATACCGCGAACTAGGGGTCTGTGTAGATTCCAATGCCCCGAGAGCACTCAGGGCGTTTTGAGTCGCTAGAGATCACAATCCGGTTTCCGAACTGGACACGGCGCGTTATCTCACGTAAAGAGCGGTGTATTGCAACGAGCTAGGTCGTGAGGACCGACACAGCGCATGGTAGAGCTCCGCTGAATTGAAACTTTGAGCCATCCGTGTAAACTGGCACGGATCCAGCGTGTCAAATATTTTGAAAAAATAAGGATTGGAATAATATAGACGTGAAATTACCCTTGCTCTTCGACTGCTTTCCTTCAGTGTGTGGTCGGCGCGCAAGAGATACAGTGCGATTCCTACGACTCATTCCGAGGGACAAGAATGGAAATAGGAGCGAGACTCAATTACAAAAACTTTCATGTGTAACACCCTTAAGGTAGCGATTACAGATTTCCTTTAACTCTGCCTATTCCCCTCCGCCCACTACCCCCAATGTAATATTAGCCCTTCCTCCACCCAACCACACCAAAGCCGAACACTATAAAATACAACCAAACCTGATTTATCCGCATAGCACTTTAAAATGCGCCCAAGCAACCCTAGATGGCTAGACTAAAGATTCACTGGCCACACTGAGTTCAGAACACTACCACACCCTATATGAGTAGATAACTAGATTACACACAACCATGACCATCTCAGAACCTCTCTTACTATTACAGCTATGGAGAAGACAACATACCGTGGAAGACTTCCCGAGTGCTGGCAGGTTCGAATGACGAGAACTCGGGGAGCGGCCACAAAGTACATTAATGACTTTTTAATTTAGCTTGCGTGTAGGGTAGGAAGAACGCCCATAGTTTTCTGGCGCGCGTCATAAGAGGCAACTAAACCCTGATATAGGTCAGTGGCCTGGGAAATAGCGCACACGATTTTTTTTTTTCCTGCGAACACAATACCCAATGACGGTAATGGGAAAGTCTCGCAGAGTGGGTCAATAATGTATTAGAGATGATGCGCACCGACCACACAGTGGGGGCAATCGTTTATAATAATAATAATAAATTTCTTATAATGCGCTCTTCAAGGCCGGAGGCATTCACAGAGCTGTGGGCTAAGATCAGGTGGGTGAGTAGGCAATCCTGAACAGATGCGTTTTCAGGAGTCGCTTGAAAGTGGTAAGAGAGGCAGCAGATCTAATTTCGGCTGGAAGAGCATTCCAAAGCTTCGGGGCACAGACTGAGAAGGAGCGGTCGCCCATTGAACAGAGGGACGAGCGAGGAGTATTCAGGAGAGGAGCATGAGATGACCGAAGGGTCCGAGGGGCGAGACGTGGGGAAAGGGCAGAGGAAAGGTAGGTTGGGGCCTTTTGGTGAAGGACCTTGGAAGTGAAGAGAAGAATCTTGAAATGAGAACGATATCTGACAGGTAACCAGTGCAGTTCCTGAAGCAGGGGCTTAGAAGGGGAAAAGCGAGAGCGACGGAGGAGTAGTCGGGCAGCGTATTTCTGAACTAGCTGAAGGGGACGTAGAGAGGAAGATGGTAGATTTACAAGGCGGGAGGTAATGAAAACGTGGACAGCAGTCTCAAGACTTTGGCGATCGAAGTGAGAGGGAATGCGGGAGAAGTTACGGAGGAAACAAAGGGAAGATTTACTAATATTGTGGATGTGGGGCATGAAGGAGAGATGCTCATCAAACACAACACCCAGATTTCTAACAGAGTCAGAGAAAACGACAGTTTCCACCCAGAGGGCGGGAGGGAAAGAGGGATTTAACTTTGTATACTAGAGCGGGGGTACCAACCAGAAGAACCTCAGTTTTGGAGTGGTTAAGTTTGAGGAAGTTAGCCAATAGCCAGTCCGAGATAGAAGAATAGGCAGATAGGTTACAGATTAAGTGGGCAATGGTCGAGGGAAAAGAGGAAATAAAGATTTGAGTGTCATCGGCATAGAGGTGGAAGGATAGACCGAAATTACGTAGGAGGGAGCTAAGAGGGAATAAGTAGATACGAAAGAGGAGAGGGCCAAGGACAGAGCCTTGAGGGACACCAAAGCGAATGGGAGTGGGGTCAGAGGAGACATCGTTAATCACCACAGATTGGGTGCGAGACGAAAGGTAAGAGCGGAACCAGTCGAGAGCAACGCCAGAAATGCCAAGGAAAGAGTGGGGGCGATCAAGCAAGACGGAATGGTCAATAGTATCAAAGGCAGAGGAGAGGTCAAGTAGAATGAGGTTGGAGGCACAACCCCGGTCAGCAGTTCTACGTAAGCAATCAGTAACATTGAGTAGATCGGTTTCGGTAGAGTGCCCAGCTTTAAAACCTGATTGGTAAGTCTCATCAATATTACAGGCAACGATGTGGGAATTAATGCGCGAAACTACTCTCTCAAGGACCTTAGAGAGGAAGGGAAGTTGCGAGATCGGGCGATAGCTAGCTGGGTCGGAAGGGTTAAGCTTCGGCTTTTTAAGGATCGGACGGATTTGGGCACATTTGAAGGAAGAAGGGACAACACCAGTAGCAAGGGAGGTATTGAACAGGTGGAGGAGCATTGGGAGTATGACAGGCAATATTTTGATTAATAGCTTGGGAGGGAACGAGTCACAAGGGAAGCCAGATTTTTTAGAGCGCGAGAGTAAGGCAGACAACTCAGAAGCGGTCACGGCAGGAAATATGTTGAGCGGCCGAGTGGAGGGGGGGGGGGGAGATCAGGGAGAATGTGAAAGGCCTGGTCAGGCAGTCGTGGGAGGAAGGCACGAAGGTTGATGACCATATCAGAGAAGAATTTCGAGAGGATGGTGGGGAGTTGGTGTGAAGAGGTAAGGAAAGAGTTTTGTTTTGTTTTTTTTTTAGAGCTCATCTGGCGACTGCCTACTTGGGTAAGGGAAGAGAGCAGGCGGAAAACGGAGCAGGGGTCATTCTTATTGTCGGCTAGCAATTTACGCGAATGGGCTTCACGAGCAGATTTCAGTTTAGCCAAGTAGAGATGTCGCAGGACGGTAAGTGAGCGAAAGAGCAGTTGTATCTTGCCCACGGGAGCGAGCTTTACGAAGAGCTCTTTCATAGGCACGTAAAGACTGTTTCGAGCGTAGGAGTTCCAGTACCATGGGGCACGGTGACGGCGAGAGGACGAAGGAGTAATAATGGGGGAGTAAGCATTAAGGCAAGTTAGGAGGGATTGCTGCAAAGATGAGACGATTTGGTCAGGGGAGGCGAGAGCGTCGGGAGGGGGTAAATTAGAGGCAATATCATTAAGGAGAGATGGGATGTCAATGGAGGCTAGCCGTCGATAAGGTTTTGGGATGAGAGGAGGCCGAGAGGGCAAAGAAGTGGGGGTTGAGACGTTGAAGTTAATAAGGTAATGGTCAGAAATAGCATTAGACAGGATAGAAGTGGTCAAGTTGGAAATTTGACAGTCGGAAATTACAAAGTCTAAAATGTTACCATGGCAGTGTGTTGGGGAAGAAACGTGTTGAGTCAGGGAGAAGAGGTCAAGGATCTCAAGGAAGGCAGTTAGATTAGGCTTAGTGACTGGGAGGTTGAAGTCCTTCATGATGAGAAGATGACCCGATGGGAAGAGACTAGCGAGAAGATTCTTAAACTTTTGTCACAAAAATTCTAGTGAGCTTGAATAACCTGATCTACAGACGCTGTAGTAGTTAGGTTGTCCGCCTCCCTTTTCCTATGTCTAATCCCTTTGTTCTTTTTTAGAATTTGTGTGTGGGTCGCGTGATCACAGCCATTGCATTGTGTGGGGGGACTCGATAGATCTCTATCGTGCTCCCCCATTCATCTCTATTTTCTTTTTAGGAGGATTCTTTCAGCTTAACAATAATTCTTTGTTCATTAAAAGTTCAAAAGCCATTACATAATTGTGACTGAGGAA